>OY979702.1:1207500-1807500 GCA_963855925.1 Inga laurina | reverse complement strand
AAAATTAAAATATTTTATAATATTCATTTTTTCATTACTTATGAAATATTAATTAAGGGATTCATTTTTTTAAAAAAATAAAAATATGAAATACATGAGCAACCAATTAGGATTAATATTAATTGAGTTGTTATACTTTAACTTATCAAACTATAAATGACATGACAAACTAGATTCATATAAGAATTTCGCTTAGTTTATACATCTTCACATCATCCCATTTTTATAAATAATTATTTTCAGCAATTGATCAAGGAAAAATCTTAAAATTCATTAACTTCTTAAACAATCCTTCATAGACATAACCAAAGTTATGATGTGATCCCTTATAAACGTGTTGATTGGCAAAAGGTTAATTTTTAATTGGGAGAAATGTACAATAATTAATCCTAACATGAATAATTAATTTTGTTTGTTTTGTTTTGATAATTGAAGAAGAAAAGAGGTGAGTGAAGGGAAATGAAAGAGGGATGGTTGATGAGACTTGAGAGTTGAAGACTTGAGGGAGAAAGCGACGAGTCTGGTGAGCACCTTCAATAATACAGCAAGCCACCAATATAATGACACAATTATTATTTCATGAATAAAAAAAGTCAAAGCCTAACTCCCTTCAAATATTCCTCTCTTTGTATTTATGGGTCTAACAATCTCTACCACATCAATTTCAGAATGTAAAATCTGTCCCACTAGAGTGGCTTCCCCTATTTCTCAATAGTTTTCTTCTTGTACAGTCACCCCTTTTTATGATATGTTGCTATTGAATCTCAAGTCTGGCTCACAGCAGGGCGACAAGATGTTCCTCTCAAGTTGGGGCTTGTTTGGATCGGTTTTTTAAATTTCATAAGCTTCTCTAAAGCCAGTTAAAAGCCCAAAGGCTAATATGATTCTAATGACTACTCTATCTGATAGTTATTATAAAACACTGGCTAACAAGTACTTTTGGTCATTTTTTCAAGTAGCATTCAATATATGTTTTTATGTTTTGTGCCTATATTTAATAGTGATGGTGGGACAGAGTAATAATTAATATGACATTAGAGTTTAATTAGAGTTTAATGTAATTAATAAGGAGAATGTTGAAAATCACTTGAATTATGTGACAAAATTAATGTTTTTAATTATTTTCATTGGTATGTGAGAATTAATAGTTAGTGACTTATAATACTCCCTTTTGTCCTTATTATAAGACACTAACTAACAAGTATTCTTAATCCTTTTTATAATGCACTTGTAAGTTTCCAATGAGCATTTAATTTATCTTTTCTTGTCTGTCCATATTTAATAAGTATAGTGGGAGAGAGTAATAATTAATATGATATTTGAGTTTAGTGTAATTAATAAGACTAATATTAAAAATCACTTGAATTTTAGGACAACTTTAATTATTTTAACTATTTTTATTAATTTATAAGAATTTGTAGTTAATGTCTTATAATAAAAATAAAGTAAGTAAGAATTATAGAGAATATGTTTGAATTGACATGGGAGTCAAATGATCATTTTAATTCCGGAGCCTTCCCAACCTCCCCTCCCCCCACCCCCAAAAAATATAAAGATCTAAAGCCACGTTTTAAAGCTTCTCGATGTACCGGGTTACAAAAGTTTAAGGGAAAAAGATAAATAAATACCACTTAAATTTTAAAATTCTAAATCAGTGATTTCTTAAAAACCTGAGTTATAAGTTTTCAATGAGTATTTAATTTATCTTTTCATGTCTACCCACATTTAATAAGTGTAGTGAGAGAGAGTAATAATTAATATGATATTTGAGTTTAATGTAATTAGTAAGGCTAATATTGAAAATTACTTAAATTTTAGAATAACTTTAATGATTTTAACTACTTCTATTAGTTTGAAAAAATTTATAATTGGTGCCTTATAACAAATACAAAGAAAATAAGAATTATAAAGAATATGTTTGAATCGGCATGGAAGTCAAATGATCATTTTAATTCCAGAGCCGACCCACCCAAAAAAAAAAAATCTAAAGCCACATTTTAAAGCTTCTTGACTGGGTTACAAAAGTTTAAGAGAAAAAGATAAATAAATAACACTTGAAATTTAAAATTTTAAATAAATGATTTTCTAAAAACGTGAGTTTTCAATTGTTATAATCTTTTTGTCAATCTCATTACGCTTATTGTCAACAGAATCAATTTGAGATTTTAAAGTTCAAATGATATTTTTTATATTTTTTCCAAAGTTTAATACCCATTCAAACTGACTCATCACATTATTGATTTTTACCTTAAACTTCAATTTATAAAATATCCCACTTTGGTATTTATTATAAATCCAGCTTGTCAAAAAATTTTGATCATAAATATAAATTCACCCATAAAATAATTAATGACCGCTTTCTAATTTTACTACTATTGAAAATGTAAGTGAGAGAGAATGTATAACATATTTTTTTCAATAATTATTATTAAATAAGAGAGAATGTGAAAAATCAATTAATTTAAGACATATTAAACATGTTAATTTCTATATTTTGGTTTGTGAATTAAACTTATAATAAGTATCAGAGAGTGATACAGTTTGGTCAAAAATCACTGTTATGAACGAGAATATAAACAAGCGCAGTAAATTATAGTTGTGCTTTGGTTTGGGGGGTAGTTTTGAACGTGAAAGATTATTATATGATTTTATTAATTATTTAAGTAATGATCAAGGAGGATACGATATGTTTTTTGTTTTTATGGCTGCTTCATTTCAATTTTGTAATAACGTCTCATAATTAATTTGGCAGTTTTTTTTTTTCTTTTAATCCTATATTTGCTAGTTCAGTTGGTGTTTGGTCGTGTCACCCTCTGTTAAGGGAAAGAGCGATAAAATACTAAAGGCCTAATTAATAAATAAATTACACTATCACACTAGCTATAGAACATAACATTTATAATAAATCATATATTATTGACAATATTATTAGTTATAGTTCATATATACGTAGTCTATATCTAGCCAGCCATATTTATTTAAGCTAAACGCGCATGCACGCACATACATACACATCAAATTTATGAAACCAAACAGAAAAAAGGGTGAACGTAATTTAAATATAAAATTCAATTATATATATAGAACCTTTTAGACTGTTCTTTTGTTAGGGACGTCTAGGAATGAGCATTCGGTTTTCGTTAAAAACCGAAATATAAAATTTTTTTTAAATCAAATCGAAACTGAACAAGAGAAAATAATTGAACCGAAATAATTCGGTTCAGTTTCGGTTTTTATAGATAAAACTGAAATTTTGTTGCCTTCCTAATTAAATTAGAATATCTAAATTTTCAAGAAGCAAAATTTAATATAAATTATAAATTGAATAATCTCAACAAAATTTAAGAAAAGATGATATAAAATATAAACAATATATATAATCAATATAGTATCGATACTTAATTAAATTGGAAAAAAATATGAAAAAAAAAATATTATATGGTGTATTTTTTACATTTTTCTATTAAAACTGATTTTTTTTTTAAAAAAAAAACTGAACTGAACTGAAACACTGAAAAAAATAACTGAACATACACCAAACACCGAAAAAACTAAAATGGATTCGATTCGGTTCGACCGTCGGTCTTTGGTTTGATTTTGCTTACCCTAGACACTTCCTGTTGAATAGTTCTCATATTTGTTAACAATGAATTGAAACATCAATTTAACAGTGTAGTATCTTTTTGCAAATTGAATCTGGGTTAAAAAAAAAAATTGTATCATTTGATTTGGAAGTATATTATTATGAGTGTGAACGGCTTGAAAATCAAATTAAGTACCGCATTGGCGGTTTGACTTTTATCATAATAAATGTTGGAGCCCAAGTTGCCCCCATCCTATTAGATCATAGACCCACTCTTTCAATTATTTTATTTTTTTACGAGATACACATATATAACTGAATTATGTATAGATTATAAAATTATTGGTTAAAAATTAAAATTGATTAATAATAAGAGTAATAAATATTTAAAAATGCAACTTATTTTTGAAAAAAAAAACACCCTTATTTATAGGGGAGAGAGATAATTGATACAATTAATGAGACAAATCAATAATTAATGTGCTCAAAAAATAAAAAATGATATCAGAAATTTTATAGAGACTATTAGGGTTTACATTATAAATACAAATGAGTCATCCTTAAGAAAAATTCTCTTCTATATTGTACTGAAGGGAGTATTTCTCGGGTCTTATTTATTAAGGCTGAGGTGAAAGGGCTTTTTTAGTTCTATTCATAAGTTATATCACTATATCTTTCATATATACGTATAATTTCATCATTTATTTATGATTTTGTAGACTTTATACTCTTAGAATAGAATATATGTTAAATAGAAAAAATTAAAGTTATTGAATTTTAAAATAAAATTAACGAGATTTAAGGGTTTTTTAATATAATTGCTGTAAACCATGTTGAAAGCAATTTATAAAAAAGATTATTGGGCGTAGGAGTATATACTGAGATATTTCTGAGGCAAAAAAAGAAAAACTAAGATATTACATGAAAAGTATAAAATAATCAATATGACATACTATCATGTACCTGAACTCATGAAGCAACTCAATCCAGACGTTCTTGTCACGTTTTGTTTTTCTCGACCTCATTTTTTAATATTAACAGACGTATGCATAAACATAACTTTGCGGAAAGGAGATAATATTAAAAAATAATCAAAGAGAAAAGTAATTAAATATCTTATTTTTCCTAATGCTTCAGCTTGAGTGGGCCGATGAACTTCTCCATGTTCTTAATTTTATTCTTGTTAGTATTATTTTAATTAAGTTGTATCACTTTGACAGGGTGTGGCTTGTAATGAGATTAAAGAGAGTAATGATGGTTTTCAAAGTAGCATATATAAATGCAATGTATTGTTTTTAATATTACCTACAGTCCTAAATATAAGATAACGTTATTTTTTTTTAAAGATTAAAGAAGTTAAATAAGTTATTTAATCATATCATATATTATGTATCCTTAGATTATATATTAATTTATTAATTAAACTAATTAATTTAAATAAAACTCTAAAATAATTTA
This sequence comes from Inga laurina, assembly GCA_963855925.1. Classification (NCBI taxonomy): domain Eukaryota; kingdom Viridiplantae; phylum Streptophyta; class Magnoliopsida; order Fabales; family Fabaceae; genus Inga; species Inga laurina. The sequence goes on along the minus strand of OY979702.1, from coordinate 1,802,459 downwards.
ACTAACTTTCTTAATTTCTTTAAAAAAAATTAACTTTACCTTATAGGGCATAATATAGGATTTGAGGTCGCAAGAAAGCATGGAAACCTCTTTTGTATTGCACAAGCAATCATTGTGTTGTGTTAAAGCCACCTTTCTGCGCATGTTCCTCCCTCGTTTTAAGGGTCATCATCGTTCATCAATCCTTCCTTTTTTTTTTATTTGTCAATCATGCATTTACATACTGGTGAAATATCAGGATTAAATAACTAACTGATAGATATTAAAAATTGCCTAAATACTCCCTAGATATTTAACATAAAATATATTTAAAGAGTTGATCTTGATCCTAAATATAAAATATATTTTTTTATATTTATCAATATTTTCCTAATTTATCCTTATTCATCCTCAATCAATAATAATCAAGGAGAATGGAGAATGAAGGAATTACGCCAGATGACTAGGGTGTTTTAGAAAATACATGTCATATTAATTAATTCAACTAAATTTTTTAATATAATCAAATTAGGTAAATATGTTTTATATTAAGGATTGAGGGAGTAATTTATTTATGAGTTAATATCATTGTTCGACGGTTTGGTTAAATTTTGATTTTAGTTGTAATTTTTAATCGTTGGTTTTGATCCCTATAGTTTTATCAGAGCTTAATTTGAGTTTAAGAAAATCAAACAATAGACCAAGTCCTTATGTAGTTATAGGAACCAAAACCATCAATTTAAAAATATATGGACTAAAATCAAAATTCGATTGAATTATAAGGACTTACAATGATATTAAAACTTTATTTATTTTTAGGCGTTGATCATATTATATGTTTAACTACCCAGTAATATTTCTTAGGGAAAATTTCACTACAACCTCTTTGTAGCTATTTAATATCAAACAACCCTAAAATTTTTTGAAATTTCACTAATCCCCCTAGGACTAAACTAAAATTAAAATTCGTGGGTGAAAAAATGATCGTGCTCTTGTACAAGACATATATGAAAATTTATAGGTCAAATATACTTATTTACAAGATAAATAAGTGATATTACAAAACTGTTTCAACCATGTACAAGATAAGGGTATAAATGTATTTTCAACAAAAAAATTTAATTTCAGTTTAATCCTGAGATGCAATGAAGTTTCAAAAAATTTTGGGATTATTTAATATTAAATGACAAAAAGGGGTGCAGTGAAATTTTACCTATTTCTTTACCTATGCCCTTAATTCAATAAATTATTATATCCTTAAATTTTAAAAACATGTATGAATATTAAAGATGATATCCATCGGCATGCGCACACAAATATTCTAGTTAAAAACAATCAGGACCTTTTCATATATACTGGCAAAAAAAAAAAAAAAAGACCTTTTCATATATATATATATATATATTTATATGAGTTCTTATGGGCGAAAGAGTTTATTCCATGATATGGACTTGTATTTAAAAATTACTTATATATTCTCAAAACATGATGATTTTGCCCTTGATGACGTGGCTAATTGAGATTTGAAGTTGGAGAGCATGTTGCCAACAAGTCCAGCTAGGCAGCTACGATTATTGTATTTTTTTAACATCCAACTTGGTAAATTATTGTATTTTTTTATATTATTTATGATATGATTTTTTTTTTTTATCCTTTAACTAGTGATGTTGACCTCACTACCTCAGTCATATTTAATTAACTCACAACGTACGGCAATGAGATTAAAGCACCGCAATCAACTGTGTGCCACTAATTAAAAAAAGTATAGAAAAAAAGGATTAAGAGAATTTATTAAAAAGACGAAACTAGGACTGATATTATTAATATAAGAATACATCAGAGGGATCAAATGTCGGCCTTTAACTGATTTGGCTATAACTTTATTTAATAAATTCAAATGCTGAAGTTTTTTAGGCTGTTCTACCAAACCTTCGAATAAATCAAATTGCCTTTTTTTAATTAATATGAATTTGTTAGTTTATGGTGGAGGCAAAAGAATGGATTTGATTTGAATTTAAAATTATTTAGCTCAAGTAATGAGGGGTTTTTGTCATTGGAGGCTCTAAGCGAGGGGTTGTAAGTTACACTTTAGTTTAGAGGAGTCCGCATTGATAATATTCAACAGTGTCTCAATATAATTATTTTCCTATCTAAAAGAACTAAGCTACCTCGTCATTGATATAAAATCCAGATGATAGTGCAGTTAGATCTTATATTAGCATCATTTTATAATGTTTTCCCTTCTAGTTATATATTTTTTAGGGTTAAGGGGGTATTTTTGCCACATGAAGTTTTTTGGGGGGGCAATTTTGCCTTATCCATTATCCCGGTTAATTTTAACCATTAATTGACCAAATATGTTAAGTTTGCAGTTCACATGACATCCATATTATTTTTGTTAAGGTGCAAATTTACCTCAGAAGTTTTTAATCTAACTTTAAAAAAAAAAATGAAGCAAATGACAAATAAACTTTTGACGCAAGTTTACACTTTAACAAAAAAGACATGAATGACATGTGAACTGCCAGTTCAACATATTTGATCAATTAATGGTTACAATTAATTAGGATAACGGCTAGAAGAAAATTGCCCACCGAAAAAACTTCCGGGACAAATTGCCCTCGGTGGCAAAACTGCCCCTTAACCCTATTTTTAATTACAAAACATATTGTCTTGTATTTTATTTTTTCTTTTGTTTCCAAACATCTGAAACTTGCTCGATATTTTTTTCTCCCCTAACACCAGCATAAATATTAACAAGAATCCTTTTTGAATGGAAAGGAAATTGGATGAATCAAGAAACAATATACAAGGGGAGGATTGTAGCAAATGCAAAAAAAAAAAAAAAAAAAAAAAAAAAAAAAAAAAAAAAAAAGATTTGCAACTGACCATGAACAGCTTAAAGCAGAATCGGGGGGGAAAAAACAAAAGATCACAAGGACCATGAAAAGCTTAAAGCAGAATCAAAAAAAGATTCACCGTCCTACAAAAAGTGTCCTCAGCAAAAGAAAGAATCAATTCAGGGATGGGAAATGGTCAATGTCTTCCATTTGGCTTTTTGCTCAGAGGGCCAAGTTCTCCTATGTCCCACAAGACACCCTAGTTCTTTAGGCCAGTTGTATTTAGTATTCAGTCAAGAAGCATTGCTGGAAATAAATGATAAGTATTTACATAAACAAATATACAGGCGAAAAGACATGTATAAATATATTTCTGTCTCTGAGCCCGTGAATGAAAATAGAATACATGTTTCAAAAAAAAAAAAAAAGGATACATCATTGAGCTCCATCAGAGATACAGGGATTCTTGGACAAGCAGAATCACGATGGATGTGGCTGTTCTTCATTTCTATACAAATCAAGGAAAGTCCCCCCCCCCCCCCAAGAAAAAACAAAAAAGGTTGTTTCGCACAATGCATAAGCACTCTAACAATACAGACAAATAAAGAATATAGGCTATCAAGTAACAAGAATGCTAGATTTCTAAAAATCTCTCACAATCCACTCAAAGCACTGATTTCTCTATATATACAATTCTGTGTCAATCTACTAAAATCAAATGAATAAATCAGTTATCTTATACCAGAAATATCATCTAATGAAGTTCGAGGAGCTACCACTGGTGAGCTGTCAAATTCTGTAATTATTTAACCTCCTTTAGAACAAATAATTAAGCCCTGCAAAAGAGTAGAGATTATGGACACCCATTTGAGAATATGACATTGAGGGCACTCAAATTTATAGTTGGAACCAGAGAGATGGAGGTGGCAATGTAAAGTCAAACACAAACAAAGCAGTTCAAGTCATAGCAGTAAGGGAGCTGTTTTGTCTTGTGTTAATATCAGTAATCTAACTTCTGCGTCACATTATACTTAATACATCGTGAGCTAGTGTATGCCATAGTTGTTAAGATCCTACAGTAGCTTGAAATAAGCACATCTCATTTATATTTACTCAGCAAGAGAGCAACTGTAACAAGTGGGAAAGAGAAAAATTCAAATCCTGTAGAAAAAAGGGCCCCATAATCCTAAACACATCATCAAAACCAAGTCTATTTTATATCGATTCTAACTAAGAATTGAATTGTAATCAACATTGTAGGAAAAAAGGAATATATAGATAACAGGATATATTAAGAATAGATGAGAAGAACTAATTATTAGCAGGGTCCAACTATTGAAGAGAACCAATCAATGTGAAATATCAGGGTCAGACTCTTTCAATTATGCAGCAAGCCCTCAGCAAATACAAACACCCGGGGGGGGGGGGTTTGAGAAAATTATTACTGCTACCTCCAGTCCTTGGTATAAGGCCCAATTGACTAATTTGGGAAGATTTTTATTTAACTTTCTTAATCTCTCCAAATAAATCAACTGGGTCTTGTATTAAAGACTAGAGGTAGTATTATTTTAGTAGGAAATATGATGCAGGATTTAGCTGAATACCATTATTCTGTAGTGAAGGAAACCCTCTTGGCAGTTCAGTATGTTGGACATGCATTTCCCAGAAGGAATGGAATTATTAACATGATAAAGGACACGGATGTAAGGGAGAGGAAAAAAGGAAGGGGGGTTGGAATTCTTAAAGTGACAAAGGATGGGGATGGAACAAGGAAAGGAAACAAAAAACACAAGGGTGGGGGGAGTTCATAAATTTGTCGGGATTTCTTCATTTTCAATCTCTGCATCTGTGAATGTTAGTGCTCGTTGTAGCTTCCTAGAAGAGAACACCTCCACCTCAGCCATATAGGTTGCAGTAACAGGGCGATGATCTGAAAGTTTAAGCTCAGACCTTCTATACCTCAATAGTCTCAGCCCATTGCCATGTGAAAGAATACGATCACACCTGAAAGATAAGTTACACATGAACCATATATCTTACAAGTTACTAAACTTCTATAGTAAGATTTCAACAACTTTTGAATTTGCAACTGAAACACGTAGAAACAAGATGCACATTTTGATTAATCAGGTGTTCATATACACAGTTTAGCCTAGAAATATGAGAGAGAGAAAAATGCTTTTCAGGTGTTCATATGGGAGTAGAGCCTAGAGTCCAGAAAATCAAACATACCATGCTGGCCTACGCTTTCCAGCCTTGGGATCTTCTCCATAGTACTTCTCTGAATTAATCTCGTACTTATAAGTAGGGGCGAAGTTTAATGTGCCTTCTAACCATCCAACAAATGCACCCTTCTTGAGTTCTTGCACAAGCTATCAGAGTAAGATGTCAGTATTCTGAAGAGCCAAACCAGTCATCCAACTATGAAGTTCATTTATTTTCTACATTCCACAACTCAGGGAACTGACAAAAACAGCTATAATGGACTATGAAGCGTGGTTATCTAACTTGATCCAGTAAGAAAGCATTGCAGAAGGTGATACTTGATAGTAACAGGGGACATGAAAATAGGGAAACCACAGAAATTGTACATATATACAGTTATACACAATTATGTGTAAATTATTGAAAAACCGCTTGCAAGAAGGTAATCCAATCAATTCTCAGAAAGGCATTGATTATGGCAGTAAACAGAAAACTACAGGTCTTATGCTCAGAAGAAGGTTCTTATGCTGCACATACTATACATGAGATTCTAAAATACCTGGTCCTTTTCAACCAATTTTGACCACTCCTTTTTCAGGACAAGATCTCTTGTTGTCTCATATGACAAATTGATTCGGTAATTCAGATCTCCAAACCAAAATATTCTTCTGCAAAGAAATTAGAAATGATTGATCGACTATATTTCCTTACATCATAACATGCTAATAAAGAATTGCAGGAGATAACAAAAGAAGCACAAGTTATATCACATACTACATTACTACTTCATGTTATAAGATAAAGCTAGAGGCAAAAATTCTTCTGATTCTTACCGTTATAGTACATGTGTTTGACTATGGCTTAAGAGACCGCATTTAGATTAACCTTGAATAATCTTCTCAGATGCTCAATTTGAAATGTTTAGCATATCATTTGAAATGTTTAGCATATCATTCTATGTCAATCTCCAACTCCTCATTTATAAACATAATATGCGAGCACAATATAATTCTAATAATTTTTTCTGAAAAAAAGGATAAGATATGGAAAATATGACAACAAATAATAAGGCTATAAGTTGAGAAGCAAGGATCAGGTAACCCAGAGCACCAGGTAAACATAACACACAAGGTGTTAACAAGCATGATAGTTCTAACTGGGATGTAAAATAATTCAATTCATAGTGATAAAATAAAGCGTGCACTCACTCATGATCAAGGATACTTATAGGAAGTGCAAATTCAGAATGTGAACGAAATTGGGTTCTTCGATGTATTTCCTGTACATCGGCATTTCTCTTAAGTTCATCTGCTTCCTTTTCCCCTGATGTAAGGTGGGTGCATATAAAACAAAAAAGTGTCTGATGTATGGACATGCTAATAGATATGGATCCCTGGAAAATTAAAGAACTGTCTTATAATCTGAAACAAATAATATATTGATCAAGTGGTAGCTCCACTCAACATTTGTCCATCAAAAAAAGTATCAGTGATCTAATTCATAAACCAACATAAACAAAAGGCAACCAATATTATTTGGAGTAACTATGCTAAAATTAATAGCTAAATGCTGGAGGAACTAACTACTCAACAGTAAACAATTTACACCACTCAAGTAGACCGCTAAAAGTATCCTCCCTCACATAGAATTAAAGATTTAGATCAGGATCTTGATACTCTAGTTAAAGCAATCACGAATGCATTCCCTTTTATTACCAGGAAAAAAAGATTTAGATGTGGAAACGCCCAAATCCCCCTCCTGAAAGTTTATTGGAGTATAACTAAATGAAACATGAATAGGGACTTATCCATCATGCAAGGAAAAGATTGTCATCCAAGATGGACTGTTACCATTTACAAAAGGGAAGGAGATGAAGTGGAGAGAGCCTATATTTCATGTTATTATGGACAAAACAGAAGCACAACTACAAAGAGACCATGGCAACATGTTTGCCCCTAGAATCCATTGAGACAAGGTAACACATCATACTTAAAACTGTGAAGGTAGAATATATATTAAATAACAATAAAGGGATGAGGAGCCAGAGGCCCAAAAAAGGAAAGAAACTAAGTTGACTTGATCCCAAACTTCAGGAATTAGATCGCTTAGATCTTTGTACAATGACTAGCTACCAAGATTGACGCCAGGGACGACAGAAAGGGAGCGAAACAACGAGGGAGGAGACCAATATGAGTGAATATTTATCAGCTGTAGACATCCTTAGCCTACACCCCAAATTATATTAGGAGATTTGACGGTATAATAAAATCATTCCAAGGATAATCCCCTGAAATATTTAAGCCTATAATTCTAAATGTCCTCTTTTACCTGATCATTCCCCCAGGTGAAAAGAAACAATTTCTCAAATAAATTCCCATGTAATAATAATAATAACACTTTAGTTGGCTATTGCTGATACTATATGCCATGTTTGGATTGAAAAAAACCATAGATCTATAGAGGTTAGAAGGAAATTAAGGTGATCCTTGATGAGATAAGAGGGGAATAGCCATAAGAATTAGACACTGCTTTTCAGAGAAGATCTATGTACGGGAGACTAATTACTTGAGAAGATTGAATCTCTCAGAATGATTGTTATATAGTCCTACACTTTTGGTAAATGATTTTTCTTTTAATTGTATAAAGTTGTCTCTTTTGCTCATCGAAAGGTTTTGATACTATAAGAATAAAACCTTCCTAGAAGGTAGCTATTTCTTAAGTTTCTCAATTATGATGTATGAATTTTACTCTCGGTAAAAGGAAATCACATTTTACCAAAAAAACAGAGACAGCCAATAACAAAAAAAAAAAAAAAACTAAAGGAGTTTGGGGCAGATGAAGAATATTCTGAGGAAAAGATATTAACCTTATTGCCAATATATCCCATGGCACCAACACCAACAGTTGACACCTTCACATTCTGAATGTGTTTCCGCAAGCTCCTACGAACCCATACAGTAACAAAAAGTCCAACCATCTGCTTACTAACTATTCTTACATATGATGATCTTCTTTTCCGCTTCATCAAAGCTTCAAGGTCAACTTCTGCAAGCAAAGCTATTCCCAATGGTATTTCATTCATAGTTGACTTGAAAGAACTATATGTTTTGAAAGACTTTGATGCTTTGAAGGATTTGATTGACTTGAATGAACTTGGTCTCTCCAAAACTCGCTGGGATAGAAGATCAAGTGGTGGCTCTGGCCAGCTCAAACCAATCCTTTCAGACCCACTAAGCATTCTGGTTAGTTTAGTGGTCTGTAGTGCAGATGATGTGTCCATGCTTTCTGATGAATCATCAGTATTCAAACAAGTAAATCTATTGACCTTCCTTGGAGAAGTAAGTTGTCTCCGTAAATCCGAGTCAACTGGTCCTGAGTAGGCATAATTAGTGGCATCTGAATTCTGTACGTTTATATTTGAGATTTCATTGGTGTCTGATCCATCTGTAAGTCCATCAGAAGCTTTGTATTCTTCACACAAAGGATGAACTTCTTCACCAATGTCACTATCACTTTCAAGTAATATCTCTTCTTCTATATCTGGGATGTAATCTGATGGCTTAAATTTTGATGGAGACGGAGGATCACTAAAGGATTTTATCTTTGGTGCTGCTGGTCGAGCTCTATCCAGTGTCTCTCGAATGATATCTTCCCATATTGGGGCAGCCCGAGTATCTTCAGCACCAAAAATGTTACCGGCATTCAAGGGTACAATCTCCTGAAGGCTGCAAAGGTAAAGAATCTTTTAAGTCAAACAAAGAGGAATAATCTTCCTAAGCACAAGAAATTAATGAAATAGGAGTTGTTGCACAAATGCATGATAGAAGTAATCAAACAGGATACTGATGTTGTAATCAGGTTTATGTACATAATAAGAACCAGCCTAAAAAGAAACTAGTGTTGGAGAACGAAGTTTTTTTTTCCCAAAAATATATTCACTCCATTCTTATTATAAGCCATCTAAGGAAGTTAGTTAGAATTAGTTGATATTCTTAATTCACTCCATAGATTCTAGCCTAATCTTATTCATCTCTTTCAATCCCTCTTTCCATCAAAATTACAATATCCATACCAAGATCACTATTGGCCAAAAAAAAAAAAAAAAAAATTGCTTCAGAGAATTTGAAAAATGACTTGTAAATAGAAGCATGAAAAGCTTCAAGAGGGTAACTTACAAATCCTAATGTATAAGCTTCCTACGCGATGATGCTAGTTAATTTAACAAGAAGAACAAATAATCTCAGAAGGTGAAAGACTTACCCAAGAACATAAATGTCAGCTGGATCATCAATACCCAGCCAATCATCAATATCTATGTCTTTTGGTGGAAGTCTTCCTCCAACATTCCATGTCCCAACACATACTCTAGGAGACAAAGATACACCATAAACCAAATATCAGAGGTTGCAACTTTAAAAACCTAACGCTAAATAAATGAAACAAGGGTCTGCTCTTGCTTCCTAAACAAACATGAGAGTAGTATCTCACCTAAGCTCCCTTATGTTTATATATTGTGCTCTGTAAGTTGATGACTTTTGCCTCCTTAAACGAGGAAGATATTCTGTATATCAATAGAAGTTTAGTATGAGATTCAAAAAACGCAATAGATGAAATTGCCTAAAATATATGAAAATCCGAGCTATTGATGTTAGATTTGAACTAGACACGTGCATGGAGTTTAAAAGATAAGCTTCAATATTCATAGCTGGCCACTGGGATCAGAGAGAGAGAAACAAGTAAGATTAAGGGACTATCTAACTAAATAGACCAGATACCATAACAAGAAAATTCCTAGCTTGAGAAATTCATTACTATTGGTTACACCAACAGAAACGTCTTATAACAGTATTGGAAAAAGTATAAATGGTATCTGGAAATTAACGAAGTATAGTAGCTCAATAATAAAGTAAAAAAAAAAAAAAAGGTACAAAAACACCACCATTAGGGTCAAGAGGAGCTTCATTGCTTCTATTAGTCCAAAACCGTGATTGTCTTCCCAATTCTGCATAAGACCGAAATTAAAGTGCGAATGAAAACTGAAATGGATCTCCAAACAAAAACCATAATAGTATCTTCAAGCAATTGAAATTCAGAATTCAGATCACTAGCTATGTGTCGGAAATCATAGAGCTCAATCTATCCTAATTCCATGCAAAACTCGATGGATACACAAAATCACAAGATAATAGTAGAGATTCTATCTCACCTTCGTTATCGGAATCATTATCAGGGTCGTCGTCGTCGTCAGGGTCGGCGCTATAATCTGATTCATTGCTCTCTATGTTAAGCCATTTGCGCACAACCACTCTGGCCCAGAAGAGCTGTAGGCAGGACCAACCGAAACAACATAGTTCAGCCCCAGACGTCTGCAATATTACCTCATTCCCCCCAAAAAAATTAAACAAATCCAATGCACCGAAAAACAATAACAAGAGTCCAAACACAATCAACGAAAAAGAGGGAGGCAAAAAGAGACAGAGACAGAGAAATAACCTGCTGTAGGCGATTCGTCCGTCGCCACATCTGTAAATTTAATGAATTTGAAGTAAACGAAGATGAAATTCTAATCCAATTAAGAAGAAAAAAGGAAAAAGGTACGAGGGAAGTCGAAGATTCGAGCAGTTAGTGAAAGCTGCGAGAGTGCTAAGATATTGAGGAATTGACCATGGAAATTCTATATATAACACTGGAAGACATTGAGTTGTTAATTGAAGATTGAATAGAGGTTAATGGGGTAAGACTAACCAGGATTATGGACATTTATTATGGGAAAGAAACAAAACATAAAACGTCAAAACTCAGTGGGATTAAGGAAAGCAAAGAGAGAGTGACCAGTGACCAAGAGAGGATCGGACACATTTATATACGACGGCATAAGAGGCCGGTCCAGGTGGGTCCAAGGCCAAACACTGGACGGCTGGGTTATCCGCCACCCGCTAATTTCAGAAAGCTTCAATCTTTTATTCTCTTTGCTCTTCTGCATGCTTGACTTTGACTCAGCTGTTGTCTTTTTTTTTTTTTTTTTTTAAAAAAAGGATCAATTTTATAAAAACATATACAGCTAGAGTCCAACGAGAAGGGTCTAGGAAATGGGGGAATAGTATTACCGAATATCACAACTTGTTAGAAAAGTGACAAGTATTGAAGTAGAAGCTGAATAATTATATGAAAGATATTGTCAATTACAAATATCCAAGAAATATTGAAAAGAGCGTCGAAATTCAAAGATCAGACCTTTGTTTTTAGATTTCTGTAATGGTACAAAGGAAAGAAAGAAATTAACCCGCACATACCCACAGTCTATTCCTTTTATTTACATATACTATAATTTTGTATATATGTTGTAATATTCTTCTCTAAGTAGTGTTGGGTCATGATGAACGTCAAAAGAATGCATGTAGCAAACCAATTCACCTGGAATAAAATTAAATTAATATTTTTCTAATTCTAACATTTAATGTAAGATTTAATTAACTAATTTGATTAGATTAAGGAGGTTAATTTAGTTAGTTGATATGATTTTTTTTTCTAAAACACCCTAATCAACTTCTTTAATTTTCTCTCTCATACTTGATTATTGTTGAGGGCATATCAATAAGGTTACTTTTAAAAAAATTATGAATATGAGAAATAGATATTATATTTAGAATTAACATCAACTCCCCTAATTAGATCATATATTAAGAATCAGAGGAGTGCTTGATCATACAAGTAAAAGATTTAAATATTTGGTATAAAAAATAATTTTTTAATACTTATTATATTTTTCAGTCATATGAATATTATATTTGTTTGTTATACTAATAATATTTAGGGCAAATAATACATATAAGAAAATAATATTTATTTTAGATCAATACATGTTTGGTTTCGTGGTGGGAACTGGTTTTCTTACTTAGTGCTTTCTTTAGCATAGAGAGTTGAATCATCTAAATTTAAGATTTTTTAAAAGTTAGGGGTGGGGTTGTGGGCGCTTTCTTTATGAGAGAAAACTAAATAAAGAAATTATTATGATTCAGAATTCTTAGTTTTTTTTTTTATAAAAGTCAAATTTCATTAAGTGTCCATTTGGTTTACAAAATCAAAGATAATGTAATATAATGGAATATAATGTAATTATGATTATATGGATTCGCTTGGTTTGTTATTAAGGAAATATGATACATATACATAAAATCGTTTAGTTGGATTACATTGAACATGAGAATATACGAGAATAATATAGAAAGAGACAAAATTACCCATGACTACACATACATGTATAATGTATGTTTTTGGTTTATGGTAATTTTTTTAATTGATGTATAGTGCATGTTGGGTTCATAATAATTTTTTAATATTTATAGATGAAAATATTATACAATATTGAGTTCATGATAATTTTTTTAATATTTAATGGTGAGAATATTATTTAAAGGGATATTTTAATATAGTTAGCAGTGGAATATAATTTTTTTTAGTGGGGGAATATTTTCTAAATTTTATATTATTAATTAATTTTTTTAATATTTAATTGTGGCAATTATTTAATATTTAACCTCATTTATGGGTAGACACTTTAGTCAATTTAAAAAATTATAATGGCAATAATGTTTTTTTTTCACTTGATTATGAGATGTCTGCATCCCCATTCATCACTCATAACAGTGTAATCTTGATTATAAAATGTAATTCTCTTTATATTATATAAACCCAACCAAACACAATAATCAATCTAAATATCAGGATTATATGTAATCCCCTCGTAAAATCAAACCAAACGGTGTATAAGGAAAACGTTGGCACATCATGACGCCACAATCATAACTGGGCATGATTTCTTAGTTCTAAATTTGACATATCCTTTTCAACAAAATTTAAAAAATCAAAAAAGAAAAAAAAAGTTAATATAATCTTAGTCTTTTAAATTTATCTTCATTTTAATTTTAGTTCTTTAAGTTTCATTTTATTTAAAATATTGGTTCCTACAACTCAATAAAAACCTTGATCATGTTGGCTTTAGAGGAACTAAAACTAATGATTTAAAACTTAAGAGACTAAAATCAAAATGAGGATAAATTTGAGGGAAGAAGAAAAGTATTAATCAAGAAAAAATCATAAAGCACAAACAATTTTTCTAGAATTTCTTTTAAAAATATGCTTTTTTTGTGTTTGTTAAAATTGCAATTGAAAAGCCTATTTTTATTTTATTTGTTGAAAAATTAAATAAAAAAACAAAATTTATACCAATGCTGAAATGGGACTGCTCATGACAAGACAATACCTAAAATACAGGATATCTTGATGTAACATGAAGCTGTGTGGTTGGCCAAAAACATGAAGATGTGTGGGAGTGACTAGGAACTATGCTTCATTTCTGAAAATGACAAATATTCGAAAAAATTGAAGGCAAACATATCCACATGGCCTCACATTATGAATCAAAGAAAGAGGTGGTACAATGAACTCCACAAAAGGATCAAAACTAAATTATTTAGTATGCGTTCATGTGACACTGACTTGGATATTCTATCCCCAACTTTATATTTTCGTTTTCTCACTAAATATAGGATATTCATGTTCATCACGTTGGCAACTTCATACTGAGAAATATTTACATATTCTATGAGTATCACGTCATCTAAATTCTATCTAATAAAAATAGAATAATTCATATCATTTTAATCATAGTTGACTGGTGACTCATTTAAAAAAAAAATCAGATTTTATCTTTTTTTTAACGAAAAAAACTTTATTTGAAAAAAAAAACTAAGATAAAATGATCATCCAATATCTTTATTTGAAACAAAGATAAAATTTGATTTTTTCAGATGAATCATCAGTTAACTAAGATTAAAATTATACTATAAGTTATTGTGTTTTCATTTGACAGAGTTCAGATGACGTGATACTTTTAAAGTATGTAAGTATTTTTCATAGAGTATTATTTATTTATTTTACCTTCAAAGTGTTATTTATTATATATTGAAGTCTCTTAGAGTTTTTTGAAGAACGTAATTTCTTAATTCTTTAAAGAAGTTTATTTTTATAAGAAGAATTTGTCATCAAATAAAAATAAAAACTCTCAACATGCATCCCAATTAAGAAGTAGGGAAGATGTATGTGCATAATTGGAAGAATCACTTCGTGTTATTGCAAAAGAAAACCTGAATCACATTATTTGCAAGAAAACAAGTGCCAGCTGTGCTTCCATCATGTGATTCCTGAAGTTTCTTTTCCCTTTTTTTTCTGTCCAAAACAATTTAAAGGTCAATTATCAATAATTAGCTTTTATTTAAAAAAAACTAATGATACCTATGAGAAAGTTGTGAAATTTTTTGTGAAGAATATTTGTATCCGAAGAATACCGGCTTTTCTGCATAGGTTAGAAATGGTGTCATTTGATTCCTAGTCACTTGCATTTCCTTGTTCATCACACACACACACACACACACACACACGCACACACACACGCACACACACAATATTTCCTTGTTCTAATTAGATTAAGTAAATGGGGCTTATATTAAAGATAGGATGAAGTATATTAAAAGGAAAAAACAAACATGCTTTTTCATATCATGATCTGTCTGTTTCCTCTTTAAAGTCCAACAAGAATCTTTCCTTAAAAGACATATTAAGAATACTAATATTGAGATTTCACTTATTAATACAAACTGGATTAGGTGGAAATAAAACTCCTAAACTATAGACACTAATCAAGTATGTTTGTGTTGGGGGCACCCCCAAACGCTCAATTGACCCTTTAAGCTCAATAGGCAATTTAAAGAAAAAAAATGTAGTGTTTGGTTTCATCGGTGATCAATCGAGCTTAATTCTATTTTAATAGCTTTTGCCATAAGTTCAATTTCTCAGCTTTTACTAATTTAGCTTTTGGGGAGAGTGAGAATGGTTAAAATATTTTTTTAGTTGTATCCAATGTACTATCAGACTTATTGCAATTTTACCCTTAATGTACTTTTTTTGCTACAAAAATTAATTTCAACTATTATTTGGTGCTTTTAACCCTTAAAATATTTTTTCAACTGTACTCAGTGTGTTATCAGACTGATTGCAATTTTATCTTTAATGTACTTTTTCAGTTCCAAAAATTATTTTAAACTATTTTTTGGTGTTTTTAACCCTTTAAAATATTTTTTCACCCACTCTCTCTTACTATTATCACAAAAGTCACTTGAGCTTAAATCAATCCAAACAAGTTTTACTTTTACAAAAGTCATTTATACAATCGCTGTTCCAAACATAAATCACATTACATAATCGGGCTTTTACCAAAAATAAAATTATCAAACGCTAAATTAAGAAACTCCATTTTTCCTATCGTTGTTCCAAACACACCCTATATCTAGTTGATTGTAGGGGAAAAAGCATACATATAATTTGAACTGACATATCATCTGCCCTTAGCATTGGCTCGTGTACAGAGACTATCAACCTCTTTTCATTAAAGTCACGTGCCAAACTAAACGAATAGCCATAAAGTAGAAGATCGCAACCTGAACTTTAATGTTGATCTTTCTTTTTTTTTTTTTTTTTGGGACAAATGCGTTTTTCTTATAAATAAGGAAAAACACAAAGCAAAATCAAAGCTACGTAAACACAAAGCAAAACCAAAGTAATGTAAATATGAAGCAAATTCATAGCGCTTTAGCCAACTCCTGATCTAGCTACTGGCATCACGTTATCCGCAGGAGACCATTGCACTTCATGAATATTTGAGGTTAGAATTGAAGATAAAGAGAGTGACGGTTTTGATACCCACCCTATCGGACACACTTCCTTAAAAGCCTCTGCTGCTAGTAAATCATCTACAACATTTCCAAGTCTAGGAGTAAAAGAAACAGAGAACCCAACTTTGGATGAAATGAGATTAATGATATCATGCACAATACCCCTACTTTTTCAGTTGTAAAGATCCGGCAGTTGCATTTCGACACAAGATTGCAGAAGTTTGAAATCAATTTCAAACACAACCTTATCATTTCTCAAATCAATAGCCAGCAGGAGAGCTCTTTTTAACGCAAGTGCCTCAGTCATAAAAGTAGATATTGATTTAATTTTATCCACAAAACCCCAAAAGAAACTACCCTTATCATTACGACAAACAATCCCTAACGACGCTTGGCCTGAAAACTCCTGATATGCTCCATCACAATTTATCTTGATAAAACCTGAAGAAGGTGGACACCAACTCGCATTTTTTGAACTGGGCATTGTAGTAACATTAGAGGATTCCCCATTAACAAACAAACATTCATTATTCCTTTTAGTAGCTAATTCAATTACCAATGAAGGATTTAGTTGCACTCCATTAAAGATCCTATCATTTCTTCGCTTCCAGATCAGCCATAATAACTAGCAAATTAGCGAAATATCCACATCCTTAAGACCTTTGTTAGCATCATTAATCCTTTGCCACCAGGAGGTAAAATTTGCAGTGCTGCACATATTTAACCTGACACCGAGATGGCAGCCAAACCAAACACAACGAGTCCAACTGCACCTGAAAAAGAGACGTTCAATGGATTCATTCTCCTGATAACATATCGGGCAAAGTGGAGTTGGAGATCTCTTTTGATTGTATAGTGCTTCATTTGTAGCCACTGCATTACTCCAAGTTTGCCAAAGAAAATGTTGGATTTGGCGAATGATTTTCAGCTTCCATAAAGATTTCCAATCAGCAATAGAAACCATACATGAAGAGCTAGCTTTATGAACTGCTATGTTATCACATATCTTTCCATACTTGTACCCAAGTTTGACTGAGTATTGACCATTATGAGCTATCTTTCAAAAAAGTATCATTAGCAAGGGTTGGAATTTGAGAAATAGCATGTAGTACATTTTCAAGTAGCAACTCATGTACCGAAGCAAGATCCCAAACACCAGCTCTTATCAAATCACTAACCTGGCCATTCTTCACAATAAAATTTTTTGAATCTGCAGACTTCTCTGGCAAGGTAATACTTGGCATCCAATTATCACCCTATATTCGGATTGAATTTCCTTTACCAAGATCCCAAAATAAATCATTCTTTAAAAATTCTCTTCCTTCTAAAATACTGGACTAGCACCATGATGCCCTGGATTCTTTCTTGGCCTTGATAAACTCGCTTCTTGGGAAGGAGATACTTTTGAGAACCTGAACCCACAAGGCACCTGCATTCTGCACGAGTTTCCATGTTGTCTTTGTGAGCATAGCGTTATTCATAATCACAAAATCTTTAAAACCCATACCTCCCTCAGATTTACTCCTAGTGAGCTGCTCTCAAGCTTTCCAATGAGCTTTACCTCTTGTTGCACTACTATCCCACCAAAAATTTGAGATAATATTATTCAATTCTCTACACGTCTTGAGAGCGAATTTGAAGCAACTTATGGGATAGATAGGAATGGCATTGATCACTAATTTAATCATGACTTCTCAGCAGCATATGAGAGAGTGGATTTACACCACCCTTGAACTTTGTAACAGACCTTGTCCCTGATATAAGAAAGGGCTTGATGTTTAGTTTTTCCCCAGATACTTGGAATGCCCAAATATTTGCCAGGCTCTCAAGTTGCTTGGATGCCCAGAAGTTTACCCACTCTTGTTTTAACCTCTACTAGAGCATTTTTAGAAAAGAAAACACATGATTTATCAAGCTTGGCAACCTGTCTTGAAGCATTACAATAACAATTCAGGATTTGTGCAAGTTTGAGACAGTTTGTATCACTAGCATTCACAAAAAGCAGAGCATCATCTACAAAGAAACTATATGTCAATTCTGGGTAGGCATTACTCAACTTAATCCCACAAAGTTCTCGAGATTGCAAACTTTTAGTTATCATATTGGTCAAAACTTCAACGACCATAATAGAGAGATAAGGGGAAAGTGGATCCCCTTGGCAGAGTCCGCTACCTAGAGTAATAAAGCTAACCTTCTCGCTTGAAAGGCATGAGTTCAATTTAATTGAGCTCACACAATACATTATAAGATTAACCCAATCAGAACAGAAACCCATTCTCAATAAAACAAGTTCTAAAAAATCCCACTCAACTCTATCATAAGCTTTACTCATGTCCAGTTTTAGAGCAATCTCATATTTGCAGCTCGTCTTTTTCCTTCGTAAAGAATGATTCACTTCATGAGCTATGATAATATTGTCATGAATAGACTGACCAGGGACAAAAGCACTCTGATTGGGGAAACGCAGACATCTAGAAGAGGTCTCATGCGATTCGCAATGATCTTGGAGATAATCTTATATGAGAAATTACAAAGCCCAATCATTCGAAAATGGGAGATGTGATCAGGTTTATCAACTTTAGGGATCAAAGTGATATTGGTATCATATATATTATGAATGAGAGCTTGGCCGGCAAAAAAATCCAATACCAAAGAGCAAACTATATCTCCTATCTCAACCCATGCAGAATGATAAAATTTACTTGAAAAACCATCATGGCCAGGTGCTTTAGTTCCTCCAAGATTGAAAGTTACTTCTTTGATTTCCTCCCTTGTAATAGGCATCATCAAATCTCTGTTCATTTGTTCATTAATTTTTGCATCTACATAGCTTAGGGCAGTTTCCATAGATCTTTCCCCACTAGAAAGGAATAGCTTCTAGAAAAAAAATAATGATATTAGATGCAACATCCACTCTCTCAGGAAGCCATTGCCCTGAGTCATCTTTAATACGCAATATTGATCTTTGATTTTAAAACACTAGTTAAGTTCAGGTTCTCTTGAATTTGAAGCAGAGATTTTAAGCTTTTGCCAGGAATCTTCATTCTTCCCATTATAACTGTAAAGTTTCATCATCCAAGAGCCACTGATTTTGACAAAAGGCTTCTAAGTTTCTTCAAAAGCTGAGTCTTTAAACTTGGTTCATCGCTTGGCCGACAAAAAAAAAAGTTAATTGCAACAACTTCCCGTTAACTATGAAAAGGGTTGTAATTCAAGGAACAAAAAATCAAATCGGGCAATGAACTGATCACAGTACGGGTTCAAGGGTCAATGAGTCAATCAGGGTCTAACCGGTGATCGGACAGCCATATTAAAATATTACAATTTATTAGTGGCAATGTATATATTAATATATTTTTAAAATTCTACAGATAAAAATGAATATCTTTAGAAAAAAATGCTTAAAATCTATTAGTATTAGTTATAATGCCTATACTTATGTAATGATATTTTCTTTCCTATAATTATTATATTCTTTTAAATAATTTTTTCATTATCTTCTTTTTTTTAGATTTATTCTTTCTTTACCTACTTTTCTCTTTATTTTAGTCTTCAACCTTTTATTTTTCCCTCAAAAATAACACGAGATAATAATTAGAAAAATAAAAAAATGAAACCGGTCCAACAAGTTGAACCACCGGTTTTCCCGGTTCATACCGATTCACGGCCCAATAGGTGAACCAAACTGAACCACAGACTGGTTACTGATTCAACCGATTGAATCGGCCAGTCCGGTCCCGATTTTTATTCAATGGCAATTATGATAACGTTCGTAACCAATTGATGAGACTGTGCACTGTGAATGTCAGATATCATATTTTTTAAATCATTTTCAACTGTAGGAACCTCGTTTGAGGGTTCTTGGTCTTGAGGTACTACATTTGTAAGCTCCCATGAATATTGGACAAACCAATTCTTGAGGTTTAGGCATTTTTGGAGTTATTACTGTGGGAAACCTCTTCTTCTGGGAATTAGCTTGCAAGATGACGGCTTTATTCCCACGAGACTTCCTTGAAGTTTCCAAGTTTGAAAGCTTGTTGTGCATTCTATAGTGAATATACTAGTATGTGTGGTTCCTTCTATCCACCTTCCTTCAAGAGTTCTAACCACAAAGGTTAATGAATCAATGGTTTTTGGGTCATTTAATGAAACACCATAGTTGGGATAACAGTTGAAAGAGACGGTTCCATCATAGAGATTTGACTCTACCATTCATAAGCTAGTATTTAAGTTTTAAAGTCATCATCTTCTTTTTTGGGTTGAGCACCTAGTATGCTGGCCAACTTCTCAGAAAATTACAAATCATATTAATCAAGATTAGGCTATGGTAGGGCTCATATGGGCAGCAACCCTACCACCTACACTGCTGTATTCCCAAATGATCGAACACGTAACCTTTGGATAAGCTAGAACAACTCCTTCTAGTCGATTCAAGTGCTCAGTGGTTTCCAAAGTCTTTTATTCTATTGTCTCGAAGAATCATTAGAATTGGAGCATTGGTTCCTAGTCTATGCAAAGGCTGAACAAAGACCTGAACTAATCCAATGTGAATGAAGTTGAATCTCTTCTTATGATGGTTCGTCATTTTTTGAGGAACAAGAGAGGCAGTTTCTTGAGTATGGGACATGTTGATTTCTCCATCTATAGTTTTGGCAAGACAGTTTTGAAAAAAACCAAGGCCAGAACGTTGGATTTGGTGAATTTGATCCGGCTTAATCGGAGGTAAACGTTCATTATAATATTCAATTTCAACAGTCAGAGAATCGATTCTGTATTGATTGCGAGTTTCTTCATCGATCATGAGAGTTTTTCTTGATCTAGGCATTTTGTCAAAACTTACTCAGGAACTAACAGGTCTCTGATAATAACTTAAAAAATGAAAACAAGGAAAAGAGAGAAATGCGTATGAGCAACCATAGGTGAGGTTGGAGCAAGTAAACACTCAGATTGTGCCTTAGAGTTGAACAAACCGGAACTGAGAGGTAAATGAATGCATTAATAAGTTTATGGTTAATAAGACATTTATGATCATGTTTTATACTATCTCTCTCTCTCTCTCTCTCTCTCTCTCTCTCCATTTAGGGAAAGTCATTGTAAGATCAGAGATTACAATATAATCACAAAAAAAAAAAAAAAAAAATTCTAATAACAAGCGAACAATATGAACATGCTGTCATTCTCTACATTTAACCTCGTCGTTGCATATTGTTATAGGAATTTTTATTAACTGCATTTCTTCCTCAAAGCCTCTTGATTTTTCCTTTTCTTTTTTAAGCTTTTCACGCTTTTATTTATAAACCATTTTACAAAATTTATAAAACAAATAACATATTATGACATGTCCTCTTTTTATATGAAACCAAAAAATTTCAATTTTTTTCACACGTAAATCGTTTCATTCTAATTTCATTGAGGTAATAGCAGTACAGCCCTACATGTTATATGATATTTCGTTAAAGTTTTCATTTGATATATAGAAGAGTGCCAGTGAAACTTGTCTTCTCCGTCCTGCCACGAAGATAATCTTTCATGGTGCATGGATGCGAAAATAGTCAAAAACTCCCCAAGTTTAATAGATTACACAAATCTATAAAGAGATTTCTGAGTTTTGAGAACATCCTTATTCCAAAATACCTGGGCAAAAACAAAGACTACAGATGGAGTAAATTATTAAAAACTCCAAGAGCCAGTATAATTTATTGACAGAACATTTCTGCTACACGAAAAATGAAAGCTAGTAGAGAAAGGAAGACAGGCCTGGGAGCTCATGAAAGAAAAGAAGGAAATGTATTACCCTGGAGTTTGAGTCTATTTAAAAAAATTGGGAAACTCAAACCATTTGTACCCAAAACCTTCTGTTTATAACTTTTAACTATTGCCCCGTCTCCCCCTCTCAAATAGCATGACTGACTCATTACTCGCATCAAATCCACAATTTAGAATTGGAAGTAACACCAATAAAAGCCAAGACCCCAAAAGCACAACCCTCCATATAATTCAAACTTGACCCAAACTTTGCTCGCTGATAAAAGACTCAACAGAAGCCACGGACTTGCTCAATTTCATGGCCATGACACAGTCCGAAGACTACAAGTATGAATGACTCAAGATAAGGGTGGATATGTAGTCAACCACCTAACCTTTCATGTTGCCAGGAAGTATGAACTATGAGTAGATTATACTCAAGCTGATGAAGTGGGCTCTTCAGTTTTCTTCTCTTCATCCTTTTTCTCTGGTTCATCCTTACTTTCTTTTTCAGGTGCATCTTTTTGCTCCTCAGACTTATCAGTCTTCTCTTCAACACTCAACTTCTCAAGGAGACCAGCAGCAGCAGATGCATCTTTGTTTTCCTCTTTCTTCTTCTGAGATTCAGCAATTTCTTGTAATGTTTCCATAAAGCTTTTGCAATCTACAAAACAAGGCAAAACAATATTAATTTCTATAAACCAAAATTAAGCTCCGCAATGGGCAAGCAAAACACTTATTATGATTGTTGTCTTATGCCAAAGAAAGATGTGCGTGGGGTGTTTGGATTAGCTTTTTGTAAATAATTTTACGGTAAACGAGATAAATATGTGATAAGAGTTTTGTCTCATCTTACGTGAAATGATTTATTTTATGTGCTTCAAGGTTTAAGAAACTATTAAACACAACTATTACAATCACTTAAAACAAGCTATTTTGCGCTTCATGAGACAACTCCGCTCACATATTACCTCATATAACACAAAATCACTTAAAATAAGCTAATCCAAGCACCCACTAGTACCAAACCCATTCCTAAATTATTCCCAACTCTGGCAAACAGAAGGAAAAAGAAATAAGGACGCCCTTAACCAGAATACTCACAGGGCACAGAACCTTGACTGTGTGGAAGGTATCCATGCTTATGAAAAATTACAAATTTTTAATGCCCAACAAAGGTTATATATGACTTGCAACTAAACAACCCTTCTCCCTCTATCATGTTGTAAAACTATTTAAAAAGAATTATTTTTTAATGATAAATGTTGATGTGTATAATATATATATATATATTACAGTAACAGTTTTTGCTCCCCAATAGTTTCATCCTAGATCTGTTACTGCTCACAAATAAGAGCAAAACTTCACAAGAAAAGCAATGGCTTATAACGCAGTATTGGTACAAAACAATGATCTCCGCAGTCTGCACAGAAAACTTGACAAGAGAATGTTTTAACATGTTCAAAAAAGTGATGTCCGCTTCTGCTGCTTCTTTTTTTTAAGAGCTATTGGGCGCAGAACAAACAATACGGCAAATAGTTTAAATTAATTTAGTGCACATCAATTCAAAATGATGGTCGCTCACGGATAACCCGTAAATTATGGAGTACGGATTTCAGGCATCCAGACTACGTCTAGATCTATAAAAAAGTATGAACTTCAAACATCAGAAGTGGTATTCTTAATTACAATTTCAATTATACCACAAAAAAAAAAAAAAAAAAGAATAGCCTCTTGTTTGAAAGCATCCACCTGTTCTGTGTATGGTTTTTCTTTGAGATGAAGTAATGGATATCAGTTCTTATTCAAAAAATAAAAAAGCACACACTTACTTTCAATTGAGGGAAATCGAATGCAAAAAAGTTCGTCCTTCAGTTCACCATCGGCGAAGTCACTAGCATGCCAAACGCAAGATTTTTCATTCCCAGCATGTTCTTGAACGGTCATTGACGGAACAACTGAATCGGGAAAAAAAAGCGAGCACACAATGAAACTTTTCCAAAAGATAATCAAATTCAAAACCAGTGACAAGAATGCACATAAAAAGGATGTTGTGAGTTACATACTGAAATGATTGGCGCAGATCTTGAGTGTCTTCGACTGCCTCATCACAAGCCTAACTTTCCCAGTAACCTTGTGCTTCAGAAACTTCACAGTACCAGCACCTCTCTCCTTCCATTGATTCCCATCTTTATCGAATCGGTAGAGTTTAGATTTCCTGCAATCAAGCAAATACACTTTAATTTCAGCGAAGAAACAAATCAATACTAAGAACCAAAATGAAAAAGTTGACAAACGAATGTATACAGATCGAGAATTGGATCTTCATCTTCTTCGCCAGTAGTGATGGCAACTTCCTCAAGCTTGACGATCGGAGCAACATGAGCTCCAGTATCCTCATCATCGCCTGCGGGCGCTTCTTCCTCTTCACGGTGCTCGGTATCGTTGCTCGACATATTGTTTAGTGAGAGGAGAGAGAGACGCACACAGAGACAGCAAGGCAGAGAGTGTAGTGCTACTCACTAGGGTTTGGGAGTGAAGAAGGCGAAAAGCTCGAAGCGCGAGGGCGGCTAGTTGTGTAAAATATAAATATAATGCTCTCGCACGGACCCGCAAAGCGAAAAAGAGCTGGAAGTTCCGACCAAAAAAAAACATAAGCCTGGAAGAGGCCTGTCAATCAGAAGAGTGACACGTAAGTCCAAATGTGAATGTGGGCTAATTAATGGTTGGAATATTTAGTTGGCCCATATCCTATTTTTTTCTTGCCATGCAGGGAATTTTTAGTTGGGAAAATCCCTCAAAAAGAACCTTTAAATTGTTAAAAGACGGATACGTGCGCGGAAATATAATATCCCGTATCAGTGCGAGTACGTTAAGTGGAATATTAGAATTGAACGTAAAATGACAAATTTGTCCTCTGATGATGAAAGAAAAGAAGTTGATGACAAAAGAAGGTGACGCGAAACAGGGAGAGCGTCATCGCGCGGGAACGTACGTGGGAGGCGATACAAACAGAGGTATGTACTTCATTGGTCGACAATGTTCTTCCCCCTGTGCTCGAGCTGAAGCAAAACCATTTTCGTCTTCATTTGGGTGGGAAACTTTGCGGGGTATTTGGGTTTGAAGGACGTGAATGTTGAAGAGTGGTATGGCGAAAAATGCAGATGCTGCCTGAATCGGGGAGGAGGTTGGGATGGTTACTTTCAGGGTTGTGGTTGAAGAGAATAAATGGGGTGGATTTTTTAAGAAACGATTAATATGAAGTTGAAAAACCCTAATATAGATTTGTGAAAGATTGAGGTACTCATGTAGTTTTGTGTTTGTCAACTAACTAAGTGTTATTTATTTGTCGCAGGAAGCGTAAAAAAATGGATGGTAATATTGGTTCAAGCCGTGCAAAGGAGTTGTTTTGTTATTTCCACGTAGGGGGGAAATTTGAACATAATAATGACGGTGAAGTTAAATATTTCGGAGGTAGTGTGAGGGTAAAGGTACTAAAAGATGGGATAAGAATGGAAGATTTAAGAGAAATTATATCAACATTGACAGGTTATGAAGGGAGCAGTTGGGACATTAAATACACAGTAATGTTTGATGAGACATTAATTGAGCTTGACAATGATAATGAAATTGAAAACCTTTTTCGGTTCAATGAAAGCAGTGCGCATGTGTTTGTAGCCAATATAGAGAATGGCAATGAATCCTTGCCAATGAATAATGCACATGTGTAAGTTAGTAATATTTTGTTCATTCCCAAGCTGATAATAAGTTATAAAGTGGTGTAATTGTTGTATGATAATAAGTTATCAAGTGTTGTAATTTTGTATGCAGGAGCCAGAGATTATTGGAACGGTCACCGGAAGCAGAGGTATCTCCCATGACACATGGCAATGATCTTGAGGCTGTGTCATTTGAAATTGGTGGTGGGTGTATAACTTATGAGACACATCAGTCAAATTTGAGTGACACTAGCTATTTGAAATGGTCAGGATTAATTTCCGGGGTGGGGCAGCATTTTCCTCATGCCGATGCATTAAGAGAAGCCTTGTACAAGTATAGCATTGCACATAAGTTCATGTATAAATATGATAGGAATAGCAAGGACAAGATGTATGTCACGTGTAAAGTAGAGGGTTGTCCTTGGAAATTATGTGCGTCTGCAGTGGGCAGGACTTCTGGAATACTGTGTGTGACAAAATTCATCAAAGATCATGTTCATTCAGCTCAAGATCATTTGCAAGTGAGCGGCCATGGTGCAAGATCTACTTTGACATCATCAATAATAATTGACGAGATTAGGAATCACACCGAGAAGCGTCCAACTGAGATTATGAAGACAGTGCAAAGGGAGTATGGTGTGAAGCTAACATATAAACAGGCATATAGGGCAAAGGAAAAGGCAATGGAAGACATACATGGAAGACCGGAACAATCATACTTGTTAATCCCATGGATATGCCAAAGGTTGAAGGAAACTGATGCTAATACAGTTGCTGAATGGGTAGCAGATGGTTGCAGGTTTGAAAGAGTTTTCATTGCATATGGGTCATGTGTACAGGGTTTCATGGGGGGTGTAAGGCATGTACTATATGTTGATGGAACTCATTTAAGTGGGCCTTATAAGGGGACTCTACTTGCAGCTTCAGCGTATGATGCGGATAATGAGCTGTTGCCGTTTGCCATAGCAATTGTGAAGGGAGAGACACTGGACGATTGGACTTGGTTCATGCATATGATTAAAAGGATTGTTGGTTCTATGGACTTGACAATTGTGTCAGATCGTCACAATGCCATAATAGGTGCTGTGGCAGCAATATTTGGAGGGCATCGTCATGCATTCTGTTATAGACATGTGAAGGAGAACTTCAGTGCAGAGATACTAAAAATAAACAGGGGCAAGAGAAAGACCAGTAACCGGTCAAAGGAGGATGGACTGATGCTTCTTGACAAGATTGCATATGCAAGGCGTGTTGATGAGTTTGATAAAGCAATGGAAAAGATGCGGGAGCACTGTCAAGAGTTATATGAATGGATTAACAATCATGGTGACGTTGATAGGTGGGCTCTTAGCAAGTTCCCATACAAACGATGGGATAACATAACAACCAATATCGCCGAGTCATTCAATGCATGGATGGTGAAGGAGAGGAAGTATAATGTAGCCCAATTAATTCACGCACATCGCGAGAAAGTAGCAAAGAAGATGCATGCCTCTTATGTGGCAATGAACAAGTGGAAGAATTGTGTTGGACCAAATATAGATGCAAAGGTTATGGAAAATGTGAGTGGATGTGAGCATATGTGGTGTGAAGATTATGGGCAGGGTAGATTCAGTGTGCATACAGTACGTGGAGACCATGGGGTTAACTTGCGATCACGACAATGTAGTTGTGGGGCATGGCAGATGAGTGGGATTCCATGCACACATGCGTGTGCAGCTGTCAAGGTTGTGCACGGCAACATCTACGATTATGTTGAGGATTGTTATAAGATAGAAGCTCAGCAACGGATCTACCAGCACAGCATGATTCCGGTTGTGACAATAGACATGCCGAACGTCAATGATTATAGGGATTATCACATGGAAAACATGTCCGAAGCTACGTTCCTCCACCCTCCAATCACAAGTCGACCTCCTGGAAGACCAAGAGTAAGGAGGCAGGAATCACAGTTCCAAAATAGAAAGATCTACCATTGTACACAGTGCCATGAAGCAGGACACACAAGAAGGACGTGCAAAAATCCCAACCCATGTTGAACTCTAATGATCATCTTTGATGCTTCATCTTTTATGTTGTATATATGTTTTCGTTTTACCCTTCAATGGTTTTTGGAATGAAGGGATGGGGTGCAGGGAAGCAGTTTTTATATGTA
This sequence comes from Inga laurina, assembly GCA_963855925.1. NCBI lineage: Eukaryota > Viridiplantae > Streptophyta > Magnoliopsida > Fabales > Fabaceae > Inga > Inga laurina. The sequence goes on along the minus strand of OY979702.1, from coordinate 1,775,086 downwards.
ATGTATGCAGTGTCATGTCAGTGACAAAAAAACATTAAGAAGCAGTAAGATCTTAATGTTATGTTGTCACTGAAAGTTGAAAGTTTATGTAAGTATCCACTGCTTTTGTACACAAGTATAGTGTTGATTATGTATAGTTTGGCAACTATTTCTCAAGTTGTAATCAATGTAGAAATACAAATGTATAGTTTATCTGACTGCTCTGTATTATGTAGTTTTTATCAGTTGGTTGGAATGCTGGTGCTCTCATGTTGTAAGACATAGTTAACCCCAGCATCTATGGCACCAAAATATCATCACCTTATAAGACATACTGATATACTTGACCACACCAATGCCACCAAAAAGTTGTTCATTCATGTAACCCAATGTTAGTACACAATAAACTGGTGATATGTGTTAATGACCTTCTAACATACAGTTTACCACAGCAGATATGCCACAAAAAATTCTGCTAGAGCTTCTAAGACATACTTGACCACAGCATCTATACCACCATAAATATCTCCTATCAAGACCTTGTAAGACATACTTGACCACAGCATCTATGCCACCAAAAACATCTCCTATCATGACCTTCTAAGACATACTTGACCACAGCATGTATGCCACCAAAAACATCTCCTATCATGACCTTCTAAGACATACTTGACCACAGCATCTATGCCACCAAAAACATCTCCTATCATGACCTTCTAAGACATACTTGACCACAGCATCTATGCCACCAAAAACATCTCCTATCATGACCTTCTAAGACATACTTGACCACAGCATCTATGCCACCAAAAACATCTCCTATCATGACCTTCTAAGACATACTTGACCACAGCATCTATGCCACCAAAAACATCTCCTATCATGACCTTCTAAGACATACTTGACCACAGCATGTATGCCACCAAAAACATCTCCTAGCATGACCTTCTAAGACATACTTGACCACAGCATCTATGCCACCAAAAACATCTCCTAGCATGACCTTCTAAGACATACTTGACCACAGCATCTATGCCACCAAAAACATCTCCTATCATGACCTTCTAAGACATACTTGACCACAGCATCTATGCCACAAAAAACATCTCCTATCATGACCTTCTAAGACATACTTGACCACAGCATCTATGCCACCAAAAACATCTCCTATCATGACCTTCTAAGACATACTTTACCAAAAAGACCTATGCCACCAAAAAGATCTGTGTTCATGACCTTCTGAAATATACTTCACCACAACACCTATGCCACCAAAAAGATCTGTGTTCATGAACTTCTGAAATATACTTCACCACAACACCTATGCCACCAAAAAGATCTGTGTTCATGACCTTCTGAAATATACTTCACCACAACACCTATGCCACCAAAAAGATCTGAGTTCATGACCTTCTGACATATACTTCACCACAACACCTATGCCACCAAAAAGATCTGTGTTCATGACCTTCTGACATATACTTCACCACAACACCTATGCCACCAACAAGATCTGTGTTCATGTAAGCCAATGTTAGTAGACAGTGAAGTATATTGTTTGTGCATCAATGTACCCTGCTTGAGACAATCCGTTCCACACTTGGAGGGGTGGGATGACAATGGTGTTTTTATTTACACAACTTTAAATCACATCAAATTTCTTCTTACACAACTTTAAATCACATCAAATTTCTTCATGTAACCCAATCTGTTAATAACAAGAACACTTGATGTACCAATTTATATTTCAAAGACTTGTGGTAATACAATCTGCTATTTGATGCCGATGGGAAAAGCAGGCCCATGCCTAGTGATGCTACCGACTGTTTATTCAAACTTTCTTTGCTCACGAAAAGGTATGATCTTGTTATGAATATGATAAGAGTAAGTGATAACTCGAGTTTGATGGAATAGAAACTCGAGTTGTACGCATCACTGGAGGGTAACCAGCCAGTTATCGTGTGCAGGCGTGGAGAACTCGAGTTGGACATATCACACTCCAGTGCGAAACTATGATCAGTCGACGTGTGGACTCGAGTTGGGCCATGAGCAACTCGAGTTGTGCGCATCACTGGAGGGTAACCAGCCAGTTATCGTGTGCAGGCGTGGAGAACTCGAGTTGGACATATCGCACTCCAGTGCGAAACTATGATCAGTCGACGTGTGGACTCGAGTTGGGCCATGAGGAACTCGAGTTGTGCGCATCACTGGAGGGTAACCAGCCAGTTATCGTGTGCAGGCGTGGAGAACTCGAGTTGGACATATCGCACTCCAGTGCGAAACTATGATCAGTCGACGTGTGGACTCGAGTTGGGCCATGAGGAACTCGAGTTGTGCGCATCACTGGAGGGTAACTGGAAAGTCACGAACCAAAAGGGAATACTAACTCGAGTGAATGAACTATAACTCGAGTTAATCAGGATTCCACGCTTTAATTCCCTCAATCACCAAACATTTCTGTGCACTCCACTCGACCTCCGACTAAATGAGCCCTCGAGTTAACTGACGAGAAACGTACTATTAGGCAGTTGAGCTCTATGCAACCTTCAAATCCCGTTCAACCAACCGTGGCGTAACAGCTCCATTCCCCCTAACCCTCAGTGAGTCGAGAAGCAGAGTTTGGACTTGCCCTAGCATCGCACTTTCTCATTCTTCCATCTGGTGCAATGGTGCGAACAAAGGGCTCCGACAGTGGGAAGAAAGATTCTCGTGATTCACAGAAGCTGCCGTCGAAAGGGAGTAAGCCGTTGAACAAACCGAGGAAGACTCGGCCAAAAGTTCAGGATCGACTACCACTGGAACAACCGAGCAGGTCACAGGGGGTTGTGATAGCAGAATCACAGCAGAAACGGCCAAAAATAGCCTCTCCCACTTCGAAGGAACTAGTCGTGTCAGTGCCTACAGAACATTTGGCCTCAACCTCCACAGAGAAAACAGAAGAAGACTTAGAGCGGAAGATAACAAAGATTGTGACTCAATTGGTTGATCAGACATTGCATGCACCCACAAAATCCAGATATGGTGGTGCATCAACTTCAAATCAAAAAGCAAAGTGTAATGTACCTCCTGAACTGGAGGATGAGCTTCTGGGACCACCACCAGGTTTCAATTCAGAGACACTAGAGCCTAATGATAAGAGCAGGTATGACGATGATTTCGCTCATAGATCATTCTGTCCTGTTGTTTATCTGGATCTACAACATATTAAGGACACACTCGCTTTAGATCTGTACCCTTGGTTTCAGTACTATGAACCTTGGTTGACCATCAAAACGTCATATAGTTCCTCTGTAGTGAGGCACTTCTACTGTAACTTGGAGGTGGTTGAGGTTTGTGATGAGGTGGGCGAACTGATAGAAGAAAGATTAGAGTCAACTGTTAGGGGCCAAAACATTCAACTATCTGCTGCATTGATTAACACTTACCTTGGCATAGACAATCCTCCAACAGGGCCTGTAAAAGAATTCAGTGATGTAGAAATATGTCAGATTCTGAATCCAATTGGTGGAAGTAAAACTTTAACTTTCAAACCTAGCTCCTTGAGTGATGTACATCGGATTGTGTGGTACATATACTCACGATCTATGGTCAACAAATCGAACAATTTCACTCACTTCGTGGGACAAGATTACCAGCTGATGGCCTCAATTGTGTCTAAGGAACAGAGGAACATAGGGCAACACATTTACAATGAAATAAACAGATATAGGAAGTCTTCCACAAGGAGTACCCCTCTACCGTTTCCCCAACTGATCTCTCACTTTCTGACGCTGCACAATATCTGGTACCTCGAACCTAATGAGCAAATTGTTCGTATTCCAAGGTTTGACAGCATTCACCTGAGCAGAATGAATATTAAGCTGCCAGTGGGTGCTTCTACAAGTATAACAACGAAGAAAAGGAAGGAGATGGAATCTGAGAGACCCAAAGTGGATGAGGGACAATCATCAAGAGCTGGGTCTCCTGGACCCCCACTCATGGCAGACACAATTCAGACCTACATCCAGGATGCATTGAAAACAACCACAGACCACATAAAGGTCTCAAATGCGTATCTGGTCGAAATGGTTGACCATCAAGTCAAACGTCTGGTTATTGGCATTAATGAGAACTTCGAGAGGCTATTTCAAATGCAAGATGCTCATACTCAGCAGTTGAGGGAATTTAATCATCGCTTTGATACTTATGAAGCTGTCCTCAGAGAACACTTCAACTTTCCTCCTTCTGATATGCCGTCACAGTGTAATGCTGCACCTGTTCCATGTGGACCTGAATCTACAACTCCTGCAAACTTAGTCACTCAAAATGCTCCATGTCCTCCTACGTCATCCAATGTTATGTTGACACCCCCGGATCCTGCCACACTGTCAAAGGTTCCCATCCCTCAGGACCCACAAGCTATTCCACAATCCAGTTGTGAGCCCTCAGGCACCACTCCCATAGAGGACCCCATAAACGTTACATGCTCTGGCTCCCATGATCAAACCTCTGCCCCCATTGAACCTGCCACTGCAGTTACACCCTATACACCACCTTGTTGTACCACTGAGACAGACCCTATTCCACCGGTAGCTCCTCTTCGCAAGCCACCGTCTTCCTCTGCAACCTTGGAATTGTGTACGACATTTACCCTTCCAGATGACGACAACAAGGGGGAGACATGACCATGAGACATATTCCTAGTATGAGCGACCGTAGAGAGCATTGCTTCTCTGTATAATGTCTTCTTCAATGTACCTCCTGAATGTGTTGCGTGGTGCCTGACGAATATATTTGTGGTTTGATTTTGCTGTAATTAAGTAACACAAACCTTAGTCTGTGCAAATTTTATAAGTTTTGTCATCATGAATACAGATCCTTTTAGTGGCACTGCTGCTGTGGTAAAGTATTTTTGCGCTGCTCTCATGTAATTGCATGTTGTACCTCTCATTATGTGACTACTTAACTGGAGCGTGTTATTTTAAACGCAGGCTCGGTGCATGTTGACACCATACGTGCTCTGGATATAATATGACCTTCAGTTCAGTTCATTAATGTGCATAAATTAGTCCATACAAATTATATACGCGTGGCCATGACAAACACATTCACTTGTAAAACAAAACACAGTTCAAACACAAAACGGAAGGAAAAAAGACATGCAATACCACATAAACGTTACATGCAACAGAACAGACTGACATTACTAATTTCAGTTACGAATGCGAAGCACTCTGGTAACCGGCAATGAACCCACGACATCAAAAGGCGTACACCACAATCAACCAAGCAGCACAACCGCCACGTTCCACCCACCACCACGAACAAAACTAAAACAGACGATAAAATAAAACGGCCACGCTTGGTCGTGCACTAAAAACTACAAATAGTCCGCACCCCCAATTATTTAGGCCGCAGGCAACAAAACAGTCTTGCAGGAACAAACACGAAAAAAGACATGGCTGACTTCCCACCAGACCACTCCAGACATAGAAGAACGACCAGCAACGATGACTCACCGCTTCTGAAGCTTCCGCAAACAATATTAATAGAACTGATGTGCTACATAGCATCATCAAGTTTGAAAGACTATTACCACTTCAAGAATTCATGCCGCATCCTAAGGATAGCAGGAAATTCAACAGAATTCTATAAGAACGTGCCTCTGGAGAACTATGATCATCTAGGATGGACAAGAAGCGAGCAACATATTCATTTCCTGCTGACATGTTTCCATAACGGTAATCCATTTAGTCTATTCATTAGAGGGCTTAAATACTACACCAGAACAGCAGATACAGGAGAGAAAGGACTGTCACAAATACGGGAGGCTGCAGTGCTAAACAACTGTGATGCAAGTTACTCATTTGCCATATTAGTCCTTGCAAAATGGAGTAAGTTTAACGACACACCAGAAGGGAACAAAGCAATACACAGACTTCAAGCCATTATCGACTCAGGCCAAATATCTTCAATTAAAGAGCGAGTGACACGACACCTACAATCAATGAACTGGGGACTGAACAGGAACATATTCGACCGTCCCAAACATAGATTCTGTGAGAACCAACCATGCCAGGCCGGATGCAGAAATTGCATATATGACACAGAAGTAAGCTGGCTCTACCACATTATGAACGAACCAGAAGGACCGAATGTTGAACCACAGCCGATTGAAGGAATCGACGCAGGGGAGGAGGAAGAAATTAATGAGGGAGTCGACAACGATGAAGACGTTAATCCAGATGCCTAGACGACGATAGTCCCCACGTTTTTTTTTAATTCTCGTCACATGCAGTTCACCAAAGAAATAATTTTAGAGTAAATGTTTCAAACAGTTCGTCCATGCGTCAGGTTTAACGACGTTCATATGGTTTATCTTTTTTTTTTCTACGGACTCCAAGTATGACCAATTACGTGTTGCTTTTTGCACATTACTTATGCACATTTAACAACAACAAACACAATCACCATCGGGTGACCCTCCAGTGATGAAGGCAACTCGAGTTGTTCATCTGGAAACTCGAGTGAGCTTCGTACGTCATCCACGAACGGCGGCGAGTGACCTTCTACGCAACTCGAGTTCGGTGCCGCTTCTCACTAGCACCGTCGGGTGACCCTCCAGTGATGACGGCAACTCGAGTTGTTCATCTGGAAACTCGAGTGAGCTTCGCACGTCATCCACGAACGGCGGCGAGTGACCTTCTACGCAACTCAAGTTCGGTGCCGCTTCTCACTAGCACCGTCGGGTGACCCTCCAGTGATGACGGCAACTCGAGTTGTTCATCTGGAAACTCGAGTGAGCTTCGTACGTCATCCACGAACGGCGGCGAGTGACCTTCTACGCAACTCGAGTTCGGTGCCGCTTCTCACTAGCACCGTCGGGTGACCCTCCAGTGATGACGGCAACTCGAGTTGTTCATCTGGAAACTCGAGTGAGCTTCGTACGTCATCCACGAACGGCGGCGAGTGACCTTCTACGCAACTCGAGTTCGGTGCCGCTTCTCACTAGCACCATCGGGTTACCCTCCAGTGATGACGGCAACTCGAGTTGGTCATCCGGAAACTCGAGTGCGCTTCGTAAGTCATCGAAGAACGGAGGCGAGTGACCTTCTACGCAACTCGAGTTCGGTGCCGCTTCTCACTATCACCATCGGGTTACCCTCCAGTGATGACGGCAACTCGAGTTGGTCATCCGGAAACTCGAGTGCGCTTCGTAAGTCATCGAAGAACGGAGGCGAGTGACCTTCTACGCAACTCGAGTTCGGTGCCGCTTCTCACTATCACCATCGGGTTACCCTCCAGTGATGACGGCAACTCGAGTTGGTCATCCGGAAACTCGAGTGCGCTTCGTAAGTCATCGAAGAACGGAGGCGAGTGACCTTCTACGCAACTCGAGTTCGGTGCCGCTTCTCACTATCACCATCGGGTTACCCTCCAGTGATGACGACAACTCGAGTTGGTAATTGGACAACTCGAGTCCGTACTGCTAAGTCTTGACGCAAGCACTGTCTGGAAACCGTCCAATTATGCAAGTAACTCGAGTTGTAATCCTCAAGTCGAGTGGAGATGCGGAAAGAAACGGAAGGCTCTAAACAATAAGTCGCTTGTTACCGTCCAGTGCTGATATCAACTCGACTGCTCAATGGCCATCAATTCAGGGACACCAAAGCACTATCTACGTAACATCAAGTTATGACCGCGCTATAGTGTATATGCCTATGGATTTGTTGCCGCCAGAGATAATCAGAGTAATGGCAGTTGGAAAAGGAAGTGTCACACTTGGTTAGCAGGGTGTATTGACTGGACACAATCATTATGTAATGTGTGCATCATCATTGTTAACTATGGATTGTTAGCAGTGCTGATCAGATTATTGGCAGTTGGAAATGCAAGTGGCGCACGTGCGTAGAATGCTTATGTAATGTGTGCATCATTCAACCCTAAATTGCATATTATTCATTGTGCCTCATTACATCATTCAACCTTATTCATTCTGTTAGGATATTAGTTCTCTTAAAAAAATTTTTAACCTACCTCTGGCAAGGACATAGTTACATTGCGAAAGGGGAACACAGATATTGTTGGTGGCATACAAGTACGTTTTAGAAGGTAATGCTAGAGGAGTGAACTGGGAAACATTGCATCCCGCAATGGCAACATATATGTCATTAATGTACCTTAAATTGCATGTCCTGTCAGTGGACTCTACCGTACATAACTCTATGACGTTAACAATACTTTACAATACTTTACATGGACAAGTGTTGACATTACTATATCGCGGGGACATAACCTAAGCACGTCTTTTGCTGGACTTTTGTCCAGAGGGAATGAGGGCCAGAGCTGTGTCCCGCAACAAATTCAGCGGATGATTAACTAACCACCACATAATGTCGCTCCGCAATTACTGAATTTGTTCCTGCAAATAAGTAATTCCCTCAGTGTAAGGTTCAATGGAAACCATAATGGAAATCACAAGTAAATAACAATGCGTACAGAGGGAAATGTGGATCACTTACATTTTCGTAATGGAAATCACCTTCCGGGGTCCACTGGCTCAACCAAATAATAACATGAACACCACAGTCCCTCCTGTACTCTCACCCACATGAAAACGTAGTGTTACTTAACGAAACAATGCAAGCTAAATTGTAAGAGGCGAAAGTGAAGAAGCTTACAGATTATTCTGTTGCACAACAGGAGGCCACACAATATCTGACATCTTCTTCTTCCCAGCCAGATGCGGGTTAACAATGTGCACGATGTCAACGAACCTATCTCTCTGAAAAAAGAACATTTATGCGTCTTACGATGTGGGTCAACTGAAGTAAACCACCTCAACTACAGCAGTGGAGTCAGGTGAACTTACAATTAAGTTTAACACAAATATGTAATCATCTGTCACGCCACCCTTCCTCGTAGTCTTCTTGCTGCCTAGATCAGGCTTCATTGAGTCCAGCACGTAGAAGGTCATAGTCTTTGTCTCTAACGCAACACAGAACCAGTGGCCACGGACAAGTGCCGGACCCATAATCAACTCACACTCGCCTATATTGTAACCGACGGTTTTGGGAGAGAATTCTTTACTCGCGGAAGACACTTTCCACCCTATTGGGTGACCTACCAACTTTGTCTGCATAAAAACACATAGTCCTGACTAATGTGCACATAATTTTGTCAAACTAAATGTTGTTCCACTACACAAGAAATGAGTAATTACCATGAACCATGCATCAAAAATATGGCGCTTCGGCTGTCCTCCCTCCAGCTTGAAGTGATACATTAAAGCCTTACACACAACGGACATCACCTACAGCAGCAAAGAAACCATTGCATAAACTACATATAATATTCACCATAACTTAATGAAACCATTCTCCACGTAAGCCATACATACCGTATTACTTAGTCTTTGAATTCCCCCTAGCGTATACAACTGGTCTCCACACAGTTCTTCATCCAAAATCTGAACCAACGGCCTACAAAAACATTTCAAATGCAATGCCAGTTAGTTCATCGCTTCCCGTGTTGTGGTAATATACTAACTACATAACAGTCATTCAATCACATGACGTTGATACTTACACTTCAGCCTCAGCACCTCTGGCCATTGTGGAAACTATGTTGAACAACGTTTTCTGATCATGCGTTGGCGTCTTCCTTTTTCGACTCCCATCCAACTGTATAAATGGACATGTCATCGCTTGGAGTGGCTGCCTCTTTGATCTCCGCAGCTGTTGAGGCCTCTGAATTGCATGGTCATCCGTGGGGACTTTTTCCGCCACCTCAGTTCCCTCTGCATCATCATCTTCGTCGTCATCAACATGATAAGGTTCTGCGTCTGCATCATCAGAATCTGAGTCTGAGTCGTGAGAAGCATCTGTCGCATCATCATCATCATCATCCTCATCTGTATGTTGCTCATCTACTGTCACACCAGGGCCGTCTTGTTGTGCTTTCTCCCTGGCCTCTCGTGCGAGCTGGACATTGAGTAGCTCCTGCGCCACCACGCTTACAAGTCTGTTTCGGTTTTCATCGATAACTTTCACCAACCGGGCATACACCTCCTTCAATTCCTACAGTGACAGCACAACTTAATTTGTCAATTACATTATTAAATCGTTTTTGCATTTTAAATTAGCTTCCACAGACACATACCGGGTCTAAATATGGCACATTATCTGTGTCCTCATTCCCTGCCCTAACTTCAGAGCCTTTTCCTTTATACAAAATTCCCATATTGCTCGTCCTCTCAGTCTTCACCATGTCGTTGATCTTTTCCTTTGTCCAGAATTCAATCGCTGTGGTGGACTGTTCGCGGACACTTTGTTTCAAAGGGAAATTTTCCCCAAAGAACAACTGCACCATAGAAAATATATGGATCATTATTTTCGGCTTGAATGATAGCTACACATTTAATGTAAACAGTGACATACCAGGAGTAAGTACAGGCAACCACCCACGTTGCTGCTCCCTTCCCTTTTCTTCTTCTCCCTGTACTCTTTCACATAATCACTCATTTCCTTCCACAAGTCTTTCATTATGTATGTTGCCCAGTCATAATGTTGAAAACCGTCCATTGTGCAGAACATAACCCTCAACATCCGGTCACTTATCAGCCCACTCGAGGTAGGGCATAACAAAGTCCCTAAACTGTAGAGCACAAACATAAACTCAAATTTATCGCCAGCTGTCCCAGATTTTATGCGCTTCAGAATGTCCGTATATTTCTTCCTCCCATACTCCCTCTTCAACCACTGATATCTTCTATTCGAATCCTCCACATCCACCTTCACCTCCTCCCCTGAATGAGGTATACCGAGCAACTTGTGCACATCTGATGCTTCTATTTCTTTTGTCTTCCCCCTAATCCTGAATTGATGTGTTGCTGGGTCATATGCTCTCAGCATGGACACAATCAGGTCACGGGGGAGTCGGTTCAATTGCACCTTCAATAGGTTCCCAAATCCTATTCTCTTAACCCTCTCCTTCAAATGTTCTTTACCGTTCACAAACTGCACCAACGATGTAAATCCTCCCAGTGAGCAGCGGGTATGAAATGGCAGTTCCTTTTTCCTCATCTCCCTTTTCGGCCGTCCTTCCATAGCTTTATCATTGTACTCCTTCTTCTTCGCCTCTGGCAACTCACGCCATGCCTTCCCTGCCGACTTACTTTCATCTGCCATCCTTCTCTTCTTCTCCCCTAACTTGGCCACATACTCGTTTCTAAACAGCATAAACCCACTCATCACTGGTTTAATCTGTTCACCATCGCCCTTTATTGCCTCGGACTTTTCACTTTCTTTCGTTACTTCTCTACTCTTGACACTTGTTGCCTTTACTTGTTCTGCCTTTGATGTCTCACCTTTGTGGCCCCCCATCTCCTTTTACCTGCACAAAATTCAGTTTACACTCATCAACTATGGATTTCAGCACATTTAATAACATTTTTATTCGTACATGACAAGTTAACGCATCTAAGCTATGTCATCGCAACTTCTCATACCATTTTCCAACCTTCCCATCACAACCACAACTATTGGAAATATCTATTTCCCCACAGTTAAAGTTAAATAAGGTCTCACAACTTATGGAGAAATATTCACAACTTCTGCATAAGGATTCACAAGTTCGTCTACGAATTTCACAATTTCCTCGCCTAAATTGACCTCTACACATATTTACCAACTTTTCATTACGCTTTCACAAACTCCGATAATGTTTTCACAGGATAACATTCGATTTTCAAATGTTATCTTAGGGCACTATCCATAACATTTTCACTACTGTGAAATCGGCGATTCCTATATCTACAAACCCTTTCGCAACTTCTACTCACATCCACAACTTCATATGCTGTTTCACAAGTTACCAACGTGTCATTACCGTTTTCACATATTCTTCTTTTGTGTTCACAACTTAACATGCAGTTTTCAGAGATTTTGTTTCACAACTTCACTTAAGCCATTCGCAAATTTATGTATAAGATTTTCACAACAATAAAATCACAATACGCTAGGTCTGAACACCCTGTCACAACTTCACAAATTGACGCGTTCATATGCTGTTTCAACGGTTTACAAATTTCAAAAGTTGCAATTCAAACTTCCCAACTTAGCAACTTATTTTCACAACTTCGCCTCAACGATTCCCAACTTCGCACCACTTCATAGCTTTTATCCACATTTCCCAAACTAATTTTAACCCAACGAATTTGAACCCCCATTCTAATCAAGTGGATAAGTTAAAATGAAATACAATTTTAAACACAACCACTTACCCAAGTTCAACACCGGAGCTCAAATTCGCAGCCGCAAACTGGTGCCTCTGCAACTGTCCAATGCCTTTCACCACAACCTCTTCTCGCCTTCGCTCCTCCTCAAATCCACCCCAAATTCGCCGCACAATGTCGCTGCTACTATCCTCTCTCAACGCCACGAAACCACACTCCACCAACGACAACGACCACGCTCGAAGAAGATGAAGAGTCTCGACAGAGTTTTCGCGCAATTTCGCCCTTCTTATTTCCTCAACGTTTTTCAATTTTAAAACTTCCAGGGTTACGCAGGTCATTTTGTCTACAATTTCAATATCCCAGATCAGGTACTCGCACTTTTGTGGAAATATGGAATTTCGGAACACCTTTCTGTCTTTTGCTATTTTAAAGGTTCTTTTTGAGGGATTTTCCCTTTTTAGTTTGACCATGAAATTTTCTTTAATGCAAGAAAAGAAACTAAATATCCTCTTGTACATGAGTCTTTAATTTTTAGGATTATAGTAAATTCCACAGTAATTTTATTCAGTTTTGACACACAAAATCTTTTTTTGTTTGTCAGATATATAAATTTTCTTTTGGGTGAATATACATATATAACTGATGTTGATAAGAAAATGAACAACACAAAAAAGTATTCCCTTCGGTCCTAATTATAAGATAAAGTTGATTTTTTTGGAGAAATTAAGAAAGCTAATTAAATTGCTTTAGAGTATTTATATTTTTATTTTTTTCTTCAAACTAATTAATTAGACTGATAAATTAATATATAATCTAAGAATACATAACATATGATATGATTAAGTAACTTATTTACCTTCCTTAATTTCTCCAAAAAAAAAAAGTTAACTTTATCTTATAATTAGGACCGGAGATAGTAAAAAAAAATCATGATAATAAAATTTGTTAACCAGAGCTGATTGAAATTTCTTCAAGTATTCAAATGTAACTTGTCTTTAGCCAATGTAACTCTTCTTTAATTGTTTTAAGCATGATTATCAAAGCCAAATTAGACTAGCCGAGTCAGCTCGGAACACCGTCAACCCCACCAAGAAATTGGTCCAGGTAGGTCCTTAACTCGGAATTATGTGCAACCCGGAGTGATCCAATCCCAACCCGAACAAGTAACTAGGTTGAGCCGGTTGCATTTTTAAAAAAAAATAATAATTTTTTTTATGGTGTAGATGATAATATTAGTTGTATTTAATGATAATTTTTGCGTTAATGATTGTTAGTTTAATAATTAAAGAATTGTAGGTAGGAATATTTTATTATCATTTATCTATTTTGATAATTTGGTAGGAAGAATATTTATAATTATTGATTATAGTGTCACTGGATGGTCGGTAGATACTAGATGTCAATATGTCAAAGAAATTGTAAAAAATGTTGGAAAAGTATATGATTATTTGTTAGTGATTCCAAGTATCAAATTGATTTTGGATGATATGATATTATGATGAGAATTTAAATTTTTTTTATTTCCCACCGGTTTGCCCCCGTTAACTCCAAGCTGACTCACTAACTCTTAATGCACTGCCTCGACAGTTCAGAGGCCAGTCAGAGTTTGATAACCTTAGTTTCTTAAGTCAACGGCTCTTACCCCCTCCAATCATTAATATCAAATATATTTATGAAGTTGATTTTGATTCCAAATATAACGCATAATTTTTATATTTGTCAATCTTTTTTTAATTTACCCTTATTAATCTTTCATCAACAACAATTAAGGAGGAGAGGACAGAAGGTAATTAAGAAAGATGATTAAGATGTTTTAAAAAATACTCCCTCTTGTCCTATTTATAAACAACTTTCTCTCTTATAGGAATGGTCCCTTTTATAAGCAACTTTCACTTTTTATCTGAAAATTTAAGCTTCTTTTTCCTATTTTACCATTATTAAATGCTTATTCTCTCTCATATCTTATACTTATTATCTCTCATACTTTTTATATATTCTCTCTCTTATACTTTTTTCATAAATAGGGGCATATATAGAAAAAACATGACATTTTTTACACACTCATTGCTTTTAACTACCAGTTCGTTTTGCACAATCAAGAGAAAAATTATTTATAAATAGGACCGGAGAAAATACATATCATACTAACTAATTTAACTAACTTTTCTAATTTAATCAGATAAATACTACTCCCTCCGGTTCTAATTATAGGATAATATTTGAGAGTTGATCTTGGTCCTTATTATAAGACAAAGTTCTAATTTTTGTCAATTTCTTCCCAAAATACCCCCTATTGATATTTTTTCAATAATAATTAAACACAATAATAATTTAATAAAAGTATATTGAAAGTTGTTGAGGGAGATTGACGACGCCGGATTGTGTGAGACCTTGGAGAAGTCGTGTGTGAAACATAAGAGGTACAAGAAAAAACAAAGAATTAAGTAATTAGATGTCATTTTAATTTTAAATAAGGGTATTTTAGGAAGATAAATATGATTAACTAATTTAACTACTATATTTAATTTCTCTAAAATTAGATAAATATATCCTATAATTAGGATAAGAGGAAGTATACTACATCTTATATAAAAGAAAAGGAGGACTACAGGGTAATGTTAAATACTAGAGGGAGTACAGGAAAGGTGTAATAATGGAAGCAATTTAACATAGAGCTAACGCGGCGAGGGAATTTCACTATTTCAGCATCAAATTTCAAAATTCTTCTTGCGCCCGCGGAAACTTCGCAACAATGGCGCCCACCATCTTCATCGCCGTTCAGTGCTTCCAATGCTCCACTATGCAGGCACTCTCTCTCCTCTCCTCTCACTCTCTCTCCCCTCTCCTTCTCGCTTTCCCGGTTTCTCTCTTTCTGTGTTTGTATGACCCGCTGTCGATGGTGTTCAGGTGAAGCAGAAGAAGAAGAGCAGCAATAAATGGAACTGCGCCGTGTGCAATCAGAAACAGTCAGTGACCAAAGTCTTCGCTCAGGGATTCATGGCCAAAGACATCCGTGCCTTCGTCCAGTCCTTCAACATGTCTCGTAAATCACTCGACGAACAATCTCTCTATTCGGAAACCCCATCTCCCGCTCTGGATGATCAGATCACAGACCATGACGACGAAAACTCCAACCTCACCGTGAATCAGAGGAAGAAGCGAAGCGATTGGACCGAGTACCTAGATCCAGAGCATAATCACATCCAACAGCGAGATGAAGTAGAACAGGATGGTCATTATTGATCTGCAAGATTAAATCAGGTTTATATTCGTTGAGGTGAATTTAATCTGTAGTGATAACCTGGTTTAACTTTGATTCAATATAGGTGATGGTTTTGAGGTGAAGGTTGTGACAGAATTAGAGAAGGGCATGTTCAAGAAACCTAGATGGCAAAATTATTCCCCTGGGTTGGGTGGTGAAGGCAGTGACAAGCTTTTAGAGCCTCGTTTCCCAAAGAGGAATACCAGCAAAAAGATCATTTCGCAAGGTACTAGAAATAGAATAATTGTTAGTAAAGCGTTGCTTCTGTTTTATTTACAAGCTACATTGTAAATATGCACCTTGATGCAGGGGAGGCAGTGAAGGGTCAGCTTGTATTGACTGAGAACAGTCACAAGGAACCAGATGATCGGAGAACTCAGAGATGTCAACCAACAATGAGCAAAGCAACCTCCAAATGGAAGGATTACATGACTGAGGAAGATGACAGCCTCGAACTTGGATGGAAGAGAGCTTTCAAAGAACATAAAGATCAAGGAAACAACACAGTCTTAGAGGCCATAACTAATGAGGAAATGGTAGAAGAAGATATCCACCCAGACTTCATGTGAATTTTATTCCATCTTAGCCTGAATGGAGAATGGTTTCTTCAATTTCTTCTTTTTCTTTTTAACCGAGATTTCTTCAGTTGCTATTAAGTATTAAGTCATCTTTTTTTTTTTTTGGCCAACAGTCACTATTAAGTCACTAAGGATATGTAGTGAACCACATTACAGAATCGTTTTTATTATACTCGAAAGTTATACAAGTGTGACTCACTGTTGGATTGTGACTTTTTTTCCCTCATTTGTATTTATCTGCAAACCATCTTTTTCCTCTTCATCAGAGTGGTTTAGGATTATTTGTTATTCATAATAAAAAAAATGAGACGAAAAAATAATTTTAAAAATACTAAAATTCCAACATACAATCTAGGAATATAATAGGCATCATTGCATCATAGGGTTGTAGGTAAAAGGAATTTCCTTTTCAAGGTTTCTGACGAACTGAACAGCACTTTTCCCAAAAGAAAAAAAGGAAAAAAAGAAACGGCCCGTAGATTATGTACATTTTCCCCATCATGTTCTCGTAACTTTTCGTGTTTTGGAAGAAACAAGACATCAAGTAAATGTTTTCGACATTCTTCATTCTAATTCAATCCAACATCCATTCCTCGGTATTCTAATGCTCCAAATTCTGTGCAGATTTTATAATTAATGGAATTCTTACAAGAAACAATGGGACCTGCGATTGCACTTAGGGCATTTGCCTGAATTGGCTCCCCAACGAATGCTTGATGGCACAAATCCAATCAACAAATAAAAGAAAATAAGTGTCAACTGAAAACAATCCAATTTAGATCAAAATAGGAATATAATCATTGTCAGGCTAATGATCTAAATTCTCAACTGCCAATACAAAATCCTATATGAAATCCAATAACAAAATGGTCTAAAAAGAGGTAATTGTGAAAGACCAACATAACTAGATTCTTTGTCCCTCCGGACCAACCCAGAATCCTCCACACCAAAAACCAGATCCTATAGAGAATTGGTGCTGCAGAAGGCTCTCAAACAATGATAGCTCACTGCCCAGGAAAAAACGGCTCAATCTGTATGAAGTTAGCCCTACAATCAAAATTGCTTCTTTCATTAAGTGCTAGCAAGCCAAGCTGTTCACCAATCTACCCGATGCGGTTTCTTGCAGGCATTGCCTCAGACACCCTCATGTTCAATCAAATCTTCAGGAGACTAAATGAAGTGGATCACAAAGAAATTATTGGTTGGTCTAGATTTTGAAAATAGATAACACCATATTGAGACTTATACTTAATTCTCAGTTTTTAATGTGGGAAACATCAAACTAATATCAATCACTTCACATCGGCCTTCATCAGGAGGATGAGCCCAAAAAGCTCATACAATCGGATGGAGACAACAAAAATACCTATCTAATGCTCATCCAGAACTACTGACAAACTAGAATCTCAACAAAATTTTTATTTTTCGGCCACATACTGGTAAAGCATTCGGACTATTTTAACATGTAGCAGCTCTTTCTTGCCCTCTCATGACCCCGATGTCCCAGCAGTGGTCTGTTTAGCCACATAGATTTGCTTCACCTTTGATGTTGAAAAACTTTTATCTGCACCCAAAGTTTGGTTTCTTCCTTGCAACCCCATCCTTCGGCCAGACCATTCAGCCCCAGAACTATTTTTCTGAGAAACAGATCTCTGATAATACCCTGAAGAATGATCATACTGCTGAGATGAATTATTTTTCTCCAAAGACTGACTCTTGAAAGCAGCACTTGCATTCTGACTATTGCTATTGCTGCCATTGCCACTCTGAACATCAACCTTGGCAGCATCTGCTATAATGCCCACAGATGGAGCCTTAATGACACTGCTCAGCGCTGAATGCTTAGTAGCTGAGGAGTTTGAAGGGTCCACTAGTCCAAGTTCATCTGGCAACCGGTTAAAATTTACACCAGCCACTGTAGGAAAATTCCTATCACCATCAGAAGGGGCAGAAGTTTGAGAAGTGGGAAACCTATCAACAATCATAGGCTGGTCAATAGAAGGACCGTGACTATACTGAGAAGCATGTGCTCCTTCCTGCAGTGGCATTGACAGAGGAATAGATGAAAGTGGCGAATTAGGGACATGCGCCCATCGAGCTTGAACTGACATTTCAGGAGAAGACTGGCAAAAGATTTCACACAAATGCTGAGTAACCCAAACAAAACTAACCATTTAACATAGCTAATTGCAACACGGTAAATTTTATTAACTTCATTATCATTTCGCGCATAATTGAAGTATAAATAAAGCAACATTAACATTAGCTAGAATTATACTACTCTTCCACTGTCATACTGCAAAAAAAGCATTGAAGCTAAATATGGCCATTGAAGAGATTGCCTCTAAATCATTTATCAACAGTTTACCTGGAAAGGAGAAATATCAAACATGGCCAGAGGAGAAGCCATCGGCACAAGTGGTGAACCAGGAGCAAGATGCTGAATTGGAGCAGTTATGTTGACAGGATTTCTCTGTGATGGAGCCATATTCATATTGTTCATATCTCCTTCACTGGCACCTGTTGCAGATGATGTGGAGTTGTGCTTCCAATCAGACTGCTTACCTGATGGGATATATGTGGCCCCCATGAAACTCAAACCTACCTGTCCAAATTGTCCAACAGGTGCAAAATGGTTATAAACAACCATGTGTGGTGGTGGTCCTTGGACGCCTGGGATCCCTCTGGGAGGAGTAATAAAAGGGCCAGTAAATCCAGCTGCAGGCCCATAAAAAGAATCAACACCAGAATGGCACTGTTGCCAGCTGCTGATTGGCCCAGATGCTTGCATGCTACTCTTTTGGGGCTGAGGCTGTGTCGTAGAAGCAGACTCATCATGTGGTCCAAAGGCAAAAACAGGACCACTCATCATGGGATTCATATCGTAGTAGGGAAAATGCGAAGGAGGGCCACCAGGAAAATGTGAAAGCATTTGGCTTGAATTTTGTAGAGCTGGTAAGGGTGGCCATAATGAAATTGGTGGAGTCTCAACAGATAGATCTGCGGGAAGAGATACACTCAGAGGCTCTTCAGGTCTAGCTTTACTAGCTGATTGCTGATTACTAGCAACTCCTGCCAGAGAAACTTAAAAAATAAATATCTGGATTGGTTTATGTCACATAAGCTTATTACCAGATGAGTAAAAGGTAAGTCGTTAAGGAGAGATGATAATCACCAGCTGCTATACCATCAATATCTGCAGCTCCATAACTTCTAGCTTCTGAAACTGAGATAGAAGAACCCAAACCATTTACAGCAATCTCATCGCTGCTGATTGCAGCAACAGCAACAGCGGAAGCTGCTGCTTCGGCTTCAGCCTCACAATCTTCTAAATTGTCATGAGATCCATTACTGTGTTTCTCTTTATCATAAAAAAGACTGCAATCATTATCAGATCCAGCAGGGTTATGCGATATTTGCATGTTTGACATAGATGAACAAGAAGGACCAATTCCATGAGACAGTGCACGGCTGCTAGGTGGAAGTACTGTTGGCGATGTTACAGCTCCTGAATGAGGAAACATATTTCCTTTATCAGTAAATCAGCAGAAATTTCAGAAATATTATTTAAACATCAATGGCATTGCCATTAAAATTTCAATTGCTTACCAAACTGGATTTTCTCTCCAGCAAGCAAGGAATTGATTGGGCTCGCAACAGAAGAAAATGGTTTTTCTCTTGTCAAGATGGATGATGTTGGCAAGCTGGGCTTACTAAAGTTCACCGTCAGGTCTCCACCAGAAGCCTGGGAATCAAACTGTTGAGGCTTCATAGCCTCATCAAGCTGCCTCTGTGTAAGGGCCATCACCTGCCATAAAATTAAGTTTTAATGAGATCAACAAGATTCTTAGCAAATAACAAAAATTGAATGCACGTTCTGTGATGACTAAAACTTCCGCCAATACTATAAACATCCCCCCGCCCAAAAAAAAAAAAACCATTTTCTTCTCTTTCCCCCCAAAGAAGACCAACAAAAACTCAAGTTCGCCTGCAAAAACCATTTGTCTTTCAACAGGATGATGAGGTTTTCTTTAAACAAAAGACCATGGGTAAATCTTTCAGAGCAAACTACTTTGGCAAACAAAGACACTAGTTTTTCTCTTTACATCAGTGTAGGTCCGCAGCAAAGAGATTTTATTACTACGAAATCAATCCATGTTTCTTTTTGTGCCAAATCCAAATAAAGAATCATTAACAATATAGTGAAGTTCACAGGACGAATTCAAGAAGAAATCATTATTGTTGCAGTAGTAGAAGCTGGGAAGCGACAAATTGAAACCTGCTTAGTTTGTGCATTGCCCAAAGATGTCTGAACATTATTAAGAACCTTATTCTTGCTCTCAAATATCACCCCAGCCCCAGGGTTCTTTCCTCCACCAGAGACAGCTGGTAGATTCATTTGGAGTGGCCTGTAGCAAAAATACAGTTACTATTTTCATTAAAATGAATACAAAAAAAAAAAAATCTCACAAGACACCAAGTACCTGCTGGTCTCTGATCTTAAATCAGACTGTGCATCGATTTTCAAAGGAGGTGTGCCTATAGGAGCTAATGCTTGGGACAGAGACCCAGATGACATTTCACTTTTTTGCATTCCATTTCCATCAGGAACAACAAAATCAGAGTGACTACTATTTGCTGCTTCTATTATACATAGAGTTCCCCTGCTACTAATATCCTTGGCCTCAGCACCATGGGAAGCAGATCGAGGTTTCCACGGCATCTGGCATAAAACAAATTAACCATTAGAAAAGTGATATACAAAATCACGTTACAAGATGAACAAATAGAAATTATATACTTTCTGAACCTTCGCAACCCGTGACTTAGCCTTGAATTCTTTCTCCCTCTGTTCTCTCCTATCATTTAGCATTTGCCTCTTTGATCTGACTTCAATAAAATCATCTTCATCACTAGGAGCTTCAATTCCAGGTTGCTCAAACACGCGTATAATTCCACTTTGCAAAGGAGCATCAACTTCTTCTCCAGAACACACATTCCGTTTAAGATGACTCTGCCCAGGAATCTTTGTTGATTCTTTTCCATCAACTTTTTCAACCCTACCACCAGAATCAACATCCTGTGACAAATCTGTAGCTGAGCTTGTGCATGTTGATTCCACAGCCTGTTTCCCTGCTCTATTGGAAAACACCTTCCTTGGTCCTGTTTTTGCATATGTGCCTGTACCTGTCCCATTGATATTTGACTTGCTGTCCAAACAAAATTGATCAGATGAAACCAAGCCAGAGGACAGCCCCTTCTCACCACTAACACGAACTCGAAACTCAGTGCGCTGGATATTTCGTCGAGGCCTCCTCTGAAATCCACTAGTTTCTTGGTGATTTAACCTTAGGGCTGGACCTGATGATTTTGAGCCAGAACCTTTTACCACAAAAGCATATCTCTTCCCTCTGCGTCCAGATGCTGGATAATGTGCCTTTGACTCTTCAAAACCTTTCTCTGTCGATGCTGAGTGCAGTGACACATCTCTACCATGCGGTTGACCTTTGGAATCTCTAGCAATGAATGAGGAACCACCACTCTTTGCAACAAAAGGTTGCTGCACCTGTTCATCCATTTGAAAACCTGTAGATGACCTAGTGCTACTTTTACCATCATGAGGAATCCTTGTTTGGCTCTGATTTATTCCAGCCATATTTCCAGCGCCCTCACTTGGCAATGATCCTTGAGATAGATTTACATGAATTAAGTTATTTGGCTGATTATCAACAGCAGGAGACCTAATCTCACTTTTAACAAAGCCATCAATAACATCTGGACCAGTTTGAAGTGGCATTGGACCTCCAGGGTTATGATTGAAAGAGAATTCCGATGGAATACTGGGTGGAATAAAAGACATTGATTGTGGACCGACAGGCATCATCCCTTGAGATATGGGAGATGTATACCTTAGCTGGCCAAATTGAAATAAAGGAGGCTGTGATGGGTGCATGTGAGAGTGGGGTGCACCAACCTGCGGATGCAGATGCAGTGGCATCTGAATAGAACCAATTTGAATAGCTGGAACAGGAGATGGTATCAAAGATGGGCCAGTAAAAAGACCAAACTGAAGTTTGACAGGTAGCTCAACTTGACTTGGAGCACTAGCAGCATTAGACACATTAGATGGATCCGACGACAAGTATGGAGCACTGGTAACTGAAATCAATTTACTATGATGAGCAGACAGGTCATTGTTAGAAGCGTCTGCATTGTCGAAACCCTCAGATACAATAGATGTCTGAGCTTTACTAGACTGAATGACCAAATCTTGCATTGTCTTCTCAGAATCCTGGAACACACTAGGATCATTAAGACTTGCTTTAGATTTGACAGGTTGAAGGGACATGCCATCACCGCAAGCATTGCCAAAACATGCATGTTCTTCCAAAGTGCCACTAGATGCTTGTGCCATGAAAGATGTTTCTTCACCTTTTAAAGTTCTTTCAAATTCATCATTTGGCATCCCAACCTGAACACCTTCATCAAATCCTAATACTAGGTTATCCATCATATGGGGCAAACATTTCTCCTCTAAATTCATGTTTTCAAACTCCTGGTTGAGGGCAACATTATCATCTCCCTCATGCACTTCATCTTCTTCCTGATAATTTTCATCTTCATCATATTCTTCTTGTTCCTGGAACTGTTCATGATTCTCAGTAGTCCATTCTTCATCATCACCTGATGAGAAAGCACATGCGGAACTAACTACATTCTCACTCCCAGCTCTTGCAGGTGTTACAATTGATTCATTTTGCTGACCAGATAGAGGGCCACTTTTGCCTCCTACAGAAACCAGCATCGCAGGAGAAACTCCAGATTCTTCTAAATCATCATGAGAGAGATGGGTTGGAGAGCTAGGTGGGCTTGAAACAGAGAGTGAAGACTGAGAATCACACCTTGGTACAGTGGTGCTATCAACTTCACGATCCTCATTCTCCTTATTATCCGGCAATGCACCTGCTATTTCTGGTTGTCCACAACTCCGCTGATAGGCATCATCATAACCAGTCGGCATGTCATTTTCCTGGACTGCAGCAGGATTAGGATGTGCATTTACATCCCTGTAGGTTTTGGGCACAGAAGTTAGTGATGGAGGTGGAAGAACACGAGGCTGCCTCACAGAATACCGTGACCTCCCAAAAGCATAACTTCCATCTGATTCAGAATTTGGGTAACAATGCTCGGGATATGCAGAAAACATATTGCCACGAGAACGGCCTGGTGTCCAGCCATCACTAAATCTTTCCAAATTATCAGGAAAATCAGAATCAATCTCTGTATTTCTGCTTAAATGATCTCCATTTCCAGGTTCATTCCACCTTTTCCCTTTTGCATTAGCATATTCATCAAAATGAGTATCAACAATCCCTCCTTTATTGGAGGCCCTTGAGGTCATGAATCCAGCAACTCCGTCATATTCTTTTCTCATTAATGGCTTTCCACCAATTGCTGAATCTCTACTTGTACCGTTTGGACTATTACCTTGGCCATGCGAATGGAATATTGAATTTCTTTCATTCTCATATACATCTCTTCTCCATGAATTACCTGGCTTTCCTCTATCCACAAAGGAAGAAGAACTATCTCTAGAACACTGAGGCCTTGAACCAGTCTCCAGAGACTTATTCAGGCTAGATGAATTAGCAGATGCCGAAGTGATGATTCCTTCAACCACTCTTTCACCGTCATCCCAATCACTCACATCTGTACGCCTGGATGCATCTTTTTCCTCTCCAATCCCATACATTTTCTCATCTGCAAGAACCAAAGAATCATTACCAACCTTAGCTGCCTCAGCCTTCCTTCTAGCAATCCTTTCCTCCAATTCTAGAAGTTTTTGCTTAGCAGCTTGTTTCCTTCTCTCTTCCTCTAAGAGAATCCTCCGTTTCTCCTCTTCCCTAGCATTTTTCTGCTCTTCAGCTTTTCGCAAAGCTTCAAGTTGTTCTTGCTCTGCTCTCCATGCTGCCTCTCTAGCTTCTTCCTCCAACCTCCTTTGCTTCTCTTCCTATAGATTTAGAACAAGGGGAGATATAAATAAATAGCTAAATTAATTATCAATTCAATATATAAATAATCAAAGGTAACAACTATAACTAGCTAGCATATTCCAAGAACGATAAAGACTAACAAAACCATAGGCCAATAAAAGAGCTTCATTCAAATACTTGGTCAAATCCTGAGTACCCCTGTTGCCAGACACTATTTTTCATTGAATCCAGGTGAGTTGGGAGTAGAAATAGCAATTTCAAATTACCCATAACAATCAGGAATGTAATCATGGGCATAGGTTGGCAAACTTTTGTCTGATTCAGTTCACAATTTTACTTATCTTACTCAGAAGCCTAGAGTTTTAGCAAATTTACTGATAATAAACGTTGTTGGGGCTACAACGCCACATTGCATAGTAATTCTTCCCTGTTCTCAATTTTTTTAGAAAAAGTGTAATTTGCTCATAAAGCTTCGTTTTGTCAATTTTGCTATTGCCCCTGCTAATCTCTAGAAAAACGACTAAGTAAAATATTTATAAATAATAATTTTCAGTTCAGCCTGAGTTGAATAGAATATTCTGCTGGAACAATTGGTTATGTTGTTACTTAAACTGATAAAATGATTTGAAGTTATATTTAGACAAATTCAGAGGTTAAGTGAAGTTTGATTACAAATCAAATAGGGTGAATCTAGATTATCCATAAAATAAAAAAATGAATATCTCATGTAGATTTACCTGTTCTCTAATCTGCCTTAATCTTTCTTCTTCTTCTCTTCGAGCTAACTCCAAAGCTCTTTCATGTTCTTCAATATTCCGTTGACGCTCCAGTTCTTGCATCCTCTGAACTTTCTCAATCTCAGCCTCAAATGATTCTCTAGCCGGATCATGAAAATCCATTTGCTTGGGTACCTCTTTCTTCTTCTTGACCATCCCAACAAGACTTGCAGGGAAAAAATCCCTCCCATCAGCTCCAAAAGGATCGTCTAGGAAAGACTTTTCACTCTTTGGCAGTGTACGCTTTTCTCTATTAAAATTAAGCAGTGGATCATCCGAGGGAAGCCCTTTAGAACCCACTGAAGATGAGGATTTTGACACTGAGCTCTGAACAGAAATAGAGCCATATCTGTGGTATTGTTCATTGCCAACAAAACTATCCCTCCCATTTCGTTCAGGCCCTCGGCCACCATATGACTCCAATGTGTTATTCCAAGATTGCCTCCCTTTCTGGCCATACCCCATCTCCCTCTTTCTAAAATCATCATGAAGATTATCTTGGAAGGTAGATGGTATATACTTATTATCCTTCCCAACTTCTCTATTCATGCTGGATGGCCTTACACCAACACCATTTTTCTCATTTCCCACACCTTGAACTGCAAACCCTTCCTTAGAAAGAGTTGAATTTCTCCAGGAATTTCCTTCACGCCCCTCCCTACTAGATGCTCTGACAGGGTTTAGTTTAGGAACTTCACTGGAAGAAACTTTTCCAGTTTCATTGTCCCGCTGTCCCCATTTATCAAAATTAAGTGCAGGCTTATGCGGCATTGCACTAACTCTGGGCAAATCGAAGTTTCTGTCCCAATAAGCTTCGTTCTTTGAAAATCCATGATCTCTAGCCTCTCTACTCCTGTCTGTCAAACCATGACTGGTATCACGCTCATCATCAGCCCAGTCAGATCTTGGGTTCAATCGCACAATGGGTAGAGGACCCAAGAAATACTCCTCTTGCTTCCTATCATGGTCAACAGCATGTGAACTACGAAAACTGTGACTTTCATTGCCATCCTCACTCAATCCATTGCTAACACCACCATGGGATGGATGGAACTGAGAATGAATATCAACAAGTGAGGTCAAGCGTGAACCATCCTTCTGCTCAGTGGATAAATTGTCACTTCCCAATTGCTTACTCTTTTGATTCGAATTCTCCTTGAGCTTCTGAGGTGGCCCTGAAGACAAAGTGGCTCGTAATGAAGGGAAATCTTCACCTCTTAGCACAGCCACCTTCTCTCCAGAAGGATGGGCCAGAGCAGCGGCAGATGTGGCGGGGCTGCCTCCAACCACAGCTGATCGAGCAGAAGGTGGCATATATGCACTGCTTCCCCTGTTAGACACATCCACAGGACGCAGCCCATTGTCAAATCCATCAACTGTCTGTTCACCCAACGGCTTTATTTCTTGCAAAGCAGCAGTGGCTGGCTTGGTCCACCCCATACCAGATGAGGTGGGGCGAGACCCACTTCCAGAGATCCCTCCTCCGGCAGGCCCTCCGCCGAGTCCCAAAGAATCAAACTTCTCGTGCTCCTTCCGCAAGGAAGGCAGATTCAAGGGGGGCGGAACAGAAAGCTTCGGCCCAGCCTTCTGAGAACTGCGAGGCCTTGAAAGGACCACCATGCCACCCCCTCCACCTCCATGACCACTGGGCCGTGATCGATTAGATGTGTAAGAGCTAGAATGAGACGAATGATGATGAGAAGTCTGACCATACGATTTGTTCAGATTCACAGAGGCAAATTTGGTGCCGACACCGGGGTTGGCCATCGCCCCCACACGAAATCTGAATCGTTAGGCGGATGGTTTAAGGTTCAAAACCCTAACCCTTAACAGAGGAGTGGTGGTAAAGCTGAAGCCAAAATCGATCGATTTGATTCCCTCAACCTTCAAAAACAGGTCATACAACCTTTGCCGGACGGACCAAGAGGGATTCGGTGGTCGCCGATATGGCCAATCGGACCTCCGCCGCAGAAGAACCAAACAGATGAAGAGCCCAAAAGAAAAAAAAGAAAAAGGGGCTTTCCTCTTCTCGCCGGTTTTCTCCTACATATATATATTTCTCAATTCATGCTACTTTGTTACGAGGTTCATGTTACCCTGCAGTTTTTGCTCGCATCGCTAAATTGCTTCTTAAATTTTTCACTTGACTTGTATATTCAACTTTTTTTTTTTGGTGGAGTATATTCAACTTTTTTTATGGAGCCCTAGCTTTCTAGATATTGAGCATTTTTATTAATAATAATATTTGGATATTGTTGAATTTAACTGAGATAATTTTTCAGCATTTTTTTATTTATAGGGTTTATTTTGCAATCTCAACCTTACTTAAAGCTTAAAAGAATTAAACTATTGCTTTATATAAAAAGGCGAAAAGTGGAGTAGCAGACCCATTAAAGATAATATTTATTAGGATGATCATAAAAATTGAAATTATTTATTGGACCAAATGCGAAATTAAAAATTATAATTTAGAATTATTTAAGAATCCATTCAAAAAAAAATATTCAAGAAAAACCCTAAAGAAAAGAGTTTTATTAATTAAAAGATAATGTAAAAGAAATCAATCGGTGTGTTGCTAATTAGTACTTTTAAACTAGTATTTTTAAATTTTGATTTCGGTAGTTGGTCTTTTTTTAAATAATTATAATTTTTAAGATCTTCTCCAATAAATATTATTTTCACTATGTCCTTTCCTCTAATTCTCCCTATAAAAAATAATTAAATTATTTGCACTTCAATCTAAAATTATTCATCATCCTCTCTTGTTTAAAAAAAATCTAATCAAATGCTAATCATGTTAACTTACAAAATCATAAAAGAACATGTTCTTCTTTCAGTAAGTGCGTTAAAAATCTTTTTCCCTGAAAAGAAGTATGTTTCATATTGTGTTCGACCAACTGACCAAGGATGATATTTTGATACGTCAGACATATCGACACCAAGCTTGTGTTTTTTTTTTTTAAAAAAATTTTTGATACAAAAGGGAGAAACTTCTCAATACTTAGCCTACATATCGGTAGGACTATCCTGATCCAGCTTCAAAACATCTACTAATTCCAACAATAAACACAATATTGGATGAAGCCCCATCACAATATATAAAGCCCTTTTAGTAAAGAAATCGGCGACACGATTTGCTTTTCTTGAAACGAATTGCACCTTTATAATCCAATCACACTATAGCACCTTTCTAATCCAATCACACTATAGCATCAAATGAATTTCTTATGGTACTGGCGTTTGGATGACTATGGCATTCCCCACTATTAATCAAATTAATTACCTCTTTTGCATCAGTTTCTAACACCACTTGACGTAGCCCTTGATCCTAAGCTATCTTCAACCCGAGTAAGACACTCCATATTTCAGCAGTAACATGATCACCAAATCTCAATCTATGCATGAAGGCCATGCTAAAATTTCCGTTAGCATCTCGAATAATTCCTTCGCACCCAGTACCCGAATAACTTGCAAAGGCTTCGTCCGCATTTACTTTTGTCCAACCTTTATCTGGTGGTATCCATCTAGCCCCCTATCTGTGAATAAGGTACCTTTTAGGTTAATTCCGTCTAGACTCTTGCTCACCTGTTTAATGCTTGACAGAATTGCATGAGCATGATTCCACAGGCACTTATTACTCTTATTCTTATGCTCAAATAAATGTTCACTTCTCCTTTTCCAGAATAACCAGCATAAAGTTGCAAACCAGTCACTCTATTCCGGCCGTTGAATATTTACGTTCAACCACTCCTTAAGGTTAAATCAAAAAATTTACGATCTCGAGGCAATGTCATCATTTCCATCCACAAACGTTTAGCTTCAGTGCAGTCTCGTAACACATATAGCGCAATTTCTGGGGCTTTCTTGCACCAACCACGCAAATCATCTATACATATACCTCTCCTATATCTCTCCATGTTAGTAAGAAGTTTATTATTAGCAACAAGCCACATAAATGTTTTACACCTTGGGATAGAGTTTAGTTTCCAACTTTTTTGCCATAACACTTCTCCGTTCTCTTTTCATTTGCAACGACTATATATGCAGATTTTACCGAGAAGTCACCATTTCTTGCGTGCTTCCATCAACGTTCTGTCTCACATGGTCAACTTCAGCACCTTCCTGCACAAATCTCCATGCTGCTTTGATCCCCATCCAAGTATTCAACCCCGTTCTCTCCAAGTCAACTCGAGGCATTAGATCCTCTCATCATTTATATTTGCTTCTTATAATTCTTACCAATAGGTCATATTTCTTCTTAATGAGATTCCATCATAACTTAGCCATAAATGCTTGGTTCTAGGTCTAAATATGCCTCAGACCTAGGCCACCATTTATCTTTGATTTACAAATTGTATCCCATGCCATAAGATGATTCGCTTTTCTTGCGTTGTGCCCCATAGGAAACTCCGATTATTATTATCAATCACCTCGTATGATCCAATAGGTAATGAAGTTGTTTTATGATGGGATGGCAGCAGTGACAAAACCTATCAAAAGTGCACGTCCAGCTAGAGATAGTGAGTTTGCTTTCCAGTTAGATAATCCCTTCTTCACTTTATCGACAATCTCATTGAAGCTAACCATCATCACCCTTTTATGATGTAACAAAACCCCCAGGTATGTTCCTAGATCCGCTGCCATTTGGAACCCCAGAATATTATCTAATTCGGTCCGTCGATTATGATTCATATTTTTTTAGAAGAAAACTCTTGTCTTTTTAGTATTTACTTTTAAACCTGAGCTTTCACAGAATTCATCAAGACATGTCTTAATTTCAAGTGTCTGATTGACTGAAGCTTTCCCAAACAAGATAATGTCATCTGCAAAAAACAAGTGAGATATAGGAGGTCCATTTTTACATAGCCTGATCGGAAGCCATGTTTTTTCCTCTATCTTTTATTGAATCATATGCACCCGCCGTTCCATACATATCACAAATAAATAAGGAGATAAAGGGTCCCCTTGTTTAACTCCCCGGGAAGGATTAAACTTATCATCCTTTTCCCTATTCCATAGCAGTTGCATTGACGCCGTCGTTACACACTTAATAATACTTTTCACTAGATTAGAGGGAAATGATAGGTCATTTAAGCA
Source organism: Inga laurina (assembly GCA_963855925.1). Taxonomy (NCBI): domain Eukaryota; kingdom Viridiplantae; phylum Streptophyta; class Magnoliopsida; order Fabales; family Fabaceae; genus Inga; species Inga laurina. The sequence continues at coordinate 1,745,183 of OY979702.1, read as the reverse complement.
TTGTTTCAAATAAGTCTAGGTCACTTTATTATAAGCCTTTTCCAGATCAATCTTGATAGCCATATATCCTCGTTTGCCATGCATATTTCTCATAGAGTGAACAACCTCCTGTGATGCAATAATATTATCAGAGCTAGGGGTGTTCAAATCCCAGACCGAGACCGGGCTCACTCACTCTTGGTACCAGTCCCGGTTTTTGGCCAAGATGCAAATTGCATCCTGGTACCGGTCTCAGTCTTGGTAATCCCGGAATGGGACCGGTAGGAGAGAGTAATGAGTGGGTTGGGCAGCCCGTGGTCAAACCCATAGCCACCCATTTAACTTTAGATGGGTATGGGCTAGCCCAAACCCGTACCTCAACCCATATAAACCCATGTAAACGGGTTAGCACATAAATAAGCGGGTTAACATGGGTTATGGGTAACCCATTTAGATTGGCCTTGCTTATTTTTTTTGAAAAAGAAAGATAGATAAGCAGCAAGCCTTCATTTCAAATCCATGATCTATCAATCTAAATTATAATATCCACAATTCACACAAAAGAATCCAAATTTAGACAAGTAGTAAGTACCATCATAACAGAATTTTGATGTTTAAACTCCAACTTTTAAATTAAAACATTACAACTACAAATTCAAAGATCAACAAAATGACATGCTTCCATTGAATATTTGATATCTTCATGAGTTGATGCTTCATTTTTCACCATCATCATCAGATTCAATTGAGGAAGGGGGTGTAGCTCCAGAAGCTAAATCTTCTTCTGCAAAATAAATTAAGAAAAAACATATCCATTAATAATCTAATATGCAATAAAAAAATGAAATAATACATATTAAGAATGCTATTGAAAATGCCCATAACAACACTTGCACTCTCATCAAAATTATCAATAACAAGGTCCTTAAATTTAGGGGGTGTCTTGAATAGCCAATTTTGAGTGCATACAAGTGCCTCAACCATCTTTGAAGACAAGGAGCTCCTAAAAGAATCTAGTATCTGACCCCCAATACTAAAAGCCAATTCTGAAGATACTGTAGAGACATGTATAGCTAACAAATCATGTGCCAACAAATTCAAAACTTTATACTTGGAAGCATTCACTCTCCACCATGCCAAAACATCAAATTTTAGATGACGAAAGCCAACTATTTCAGCTTGTAGATATTCATCCACTTCTGAAATTTTCTCTACGTTACATGTAGAATTTGCAGTAGCTAAGAATTTCTGGAATGTAGCATCAAAAGATGACAAAGCCATTTCAAGTTCAACTTCCGAAAACAACATATTACTCCCACTACCATTGATATCCCCTTGCTTTATGGTTGGCTGAGATCCAGAAGCTTCATTAGTATTAATAACATTTGATGAATAATGATCATACAAATGATATAAGACATCCACAATCCTCTTCAACATAAATTCTCACTTTGTAGGTTCAGGAAAAATGTTTTCAAAAGCAATTTTGACCATGCTCATTTGCCTACTCAAAGTCAAACCAAATCAAACTTAACAATAATATAAAGAAAATAAGTGGTAAAGCAAAATATTTATACTTATACAATTCACAAGGCATGATTGAACCAATATTTTATTCAATTATAAGGATACAATTATAGAAAATTAAATATTCAATTAGAAAAAATTAAAAAAACAAGTTCAGACTAAATTTTAGTCCACACAAATCAATGCCCATTATTAATATTAACAAAACCACAATTCTTCCTATTCAAAAACACTTTTCCCCCCATTTTGTTTGTTTTGTAACTTTGTAAATTAGCAAATTGCAACATGTCAGACGTACACTGCTAACAAAAGCATGTAAACTTGTTAAAAGCAAACTTCACCTACAACAAGAATGAACGAGAAAAAATTCAAAACAGAAAAATACGTTTAACAAGATAAGAATCGATTAGAGTTGAGATAAAAAACTCGGACACTCACTTAAATGAAGGACCAAATCTGCAAAATGCTAATCATAGCTGGAGAGAACGAACTCAGGGATGACGAGAACGAACGAGACTACTGTGTAGTGGTGTGCAGGGTCGAAGTTGTTGGTGGACGATGGTGAGTCGGAGTTTGTGATGCATGAGTGTATCAGACTGAGAGATTGACTACTGAGACTCTGAGAGTGGGATTGCATGCAAGAGTGGCTGAGTGAGTGTGAGACTAGCTTTTAATTGAAAAAATGAGAGATTAAGAGTGAGTACGATTGCATGCAGGAGTGGACGTGTCATAAGTGATCAACAAAGAGACAAAATGATTGGTCAAAAAAGTGAAAAAATGAAAAAAGTAATTAAAGTATGAATAAGTGCATTGGAATGGTGACTGACTGAGGAAGAGTAGTATGACTAGTATCCAAGGAGGGAGGGCAGTCGGCAAGGTAAGGTTAATTTAAAAAAAAAAACCTAAATGTGCGGGTACGGGCAGCTCGAAGGTGTGCCCATAGTCTACCCATTTAAGTTTTAAATGGAAACCCGCTCCATCATGAGCTCATTTTGGGCAGGCTTACAGTGACCCAATTAAATTGGGTTGCAGGTTGGGTTATGGGTAACAGGCTTCTTGCTCTTCCCTAGGGACCGAGACCAAACCGGGAAATCCCGGTTTTTAAAAACAAAATTAAATTTAAAATATATTATTATATTAGTTAAATTTTCTATAATCTAGTGTTTAAAATGATTATTTAACACTTAATAAGGTCAAAATAATCATACAAATTGATCTAGAATTGAAGAATAACATTTTATTATTATTATTATAACTACATTCATCATTTTCGTTATTATCTTTATACATTATACAATTAGGATTAATATCACGACATATATAATTTAACACCAACTAAATATGTGATACACATTTTATCAAATGATAATTTAATTTATGGGATAATAAAATACAAAACTACAAAAATAACTTAGTTTTTAAGGAAAAAAATTTAAAAAAAAAATCGGAACCGGGATCACAAGATGTGTGCTCAGTCCCGATCCCGGTCCTGGTCCAATAGATCCCAGTCCCAGTTTTCCCGATCCCAGTCCCAGTTTTCCCAATCCCGGTCCCGGCCAGGACGGGAAATTCCCGAGATCAAAATGCCCGGGACCGGGCTCGAACAACATGGACCGGGACACTTTGAATACATCTAATCAGAGCTATGTCATCCTGGAACAAAACTGCTTTAATTAGGGCTAATAATTTTTGGTAATATAGCCCTAATCTGGTTAGCAATCACCTTGGTAAGAACCTTAAAAATCACATTGCATAAGTTAATTAGGCGGAAGTCCCATAATTCCTTTGAAGGGTCATTTTTCGGTATAAGTACCATAATAGTATTATTAAGGTACTCCCAGAGTTTCTTAATAAACTTATAAATTGACATGTCAACATGCTTCTATTGACTCTGGTAAAAAAGAGCATTAAAGCCATCTGGTCTCAGTGCTGTCAAAGCTCCAATATTAAATACCGCCTCCTGTATTTCTACATCCTGTATTTGCTTGCCCAAGAGAAAGAGGTCTTGGTCTTTAATTCTTGGATACGCAATCCAACAATTAATTTTTTCCCTCCTAACTCCTTCATCTACAAACAAAGTAGCAAAATAAGAGGTAGCCATGTTTTTAATTATATGTGCTTCATATACCCATTGTATATCATTATTCCAAATGGCTCCAACAAAATTTCTTTTCCTTCTTCTATTTGCTCAAGCATGGAAAAACTTTGTATTTCTATCTCCATTCACCAACCAATCACTACGAGCCTTTTGTGCCCATAATAAGGATTATTGCAATAAAACACTCTCCAGCTCCCCCATAAAGTAGTTCAAAGATTTTGGATAACCGATGAGAGACCATATTGTTGCTTAGCTTTGGTAATGCCATTGAGTCATCAAATTAGCTCACTTTTCCTGTTCTTCATATGATCAAACACATTCTTGTTCCAACTTCTACACTCTTTTGTAAATAGTGTAATCGCCTCATTCCACTTTTCAACCCTTATCTATTTTTGCTTTGCTTGACAAGATCCTCAAACTCCTCATACAACACCCATGCTACTATAAATCAGAATGGTTTATTGTTCTAATTTATCATCTGTAACCCATCCAATTGCAATAGAATAAGACGGTGATCCGATTTATACTATGGTAAATGTGTTATACTTGCATTCGAAAACATTCTCATCTATTCATTAGATCCAAGTACACAATCAATTCTGCTATGTGATTCCGTTTTATGCCATGTAAACTCCGGTCCATTAAATCCAAGATCATTTAAAGCAAGTGCATCAACAAAATTAATGAATTCTCTATCCGGGCCTCTATTCTCACTAATAGAACTTTGTTTATCCGTAGTTAAAGTAGCATTAAAATCTCCACCAAGAGCTTATGGAGCATGTATCTGGTCACTCAACTCCAAAAGTGCCAGCCACAATTCACGTCTCTGTACTATATTCGGACTAGCATAAATAAGTGTTAATTCGCACGTTCTGCGATCATGTTCACATTTTCTTATATGCATAAATTGTAAGTGCTTTACTAATACCTCAACTTTTCCTACTTTTTTCCGACCACAAACACCAAATCCCTCCCTTGAAACCTTCTGCATCAATAAGCTCCATAAATGGAAAGCCTAACCTACTAGCAATCTGAATAGCTATATTCCCATTACATCTAGTTTCAAAAATTGTCATAAAATCCACATTATGAAAGCGTGACATTTCCCTAATCAGATTATGAAATGAGTGAGCTCCTTTGCCCCTGGTATTCCATAAAAGGAAATTCATTGAGACGGTTTAGCATTTTTTGGAGTAGAAACCCCTATCAACATATCCTCATCCTCTTTAACAAGCCCACCCTTACACATTCTTAATGTAAGATTGGCCTAATCTTGATCTATACTTACCATGCTTTGATCTGTGATATAATTTTCTTTTCCTACTTCACATGCCTGCAACTTTCCCCCTTAGCCCATCTCAAATTTTTGGTTTCTTGGTTTATCTACATATAAAGATTCATAAGGCTTCAAGATTTCACCAGGCCTGTCGTTCAATATAGAAAATGGATTTTGGGAGAAAATAGTGCTTGGACCCTGGTCCCCACTCTCCTCCCCTTGCATCATAACACGTGTCTGAACTTTGCCTTTTGCAATGTTCATTTTTTCCCACGCTTATCTCTTAATCCCAGTGACTCTTTTCTCTACTACTGGGACCTACCTCTATTATGTGTCCATCTTCTAAATCCCACACCATCTTGACACTTTCCCTCATTTAAAACCTCTCTCTCATCCTTCTTCTCTACCATATTTCCCTTATCCTTTGCAACACTATGCTCATTTCTCTTCTAGAACCCTTCTAACTTGTAATCGCTTTCTTACTTCCAGCATTAAAACTCGATCCCACCAAATCCACTTTGTTAATATTTTTACTAAAATCATGCCTCACTAGTATTTACAGCCTAAAAGTTCTGCCTTTCAATTTATCTTTCTTGACATCCTCTACGTTCTTTCCCAAATTAGTCCTCTCCCTGTCATTTGACTTTTCCGGCACTTAGGTTCAACGGATCTCCACACTCTCCTTTATTTGTACTGGATTCTTATTAGGACATACCCCTATAGGATGGTCGTATTGCCTATAATGAAAACAAACAAGATGTAATCCCTCATACTTAATCTTCCAGTCCTTACCAAAGTGATTAAAGAAAGGCAACAATGGTTTCTGCAAATCCAACTTGACGCATATCCTAGAAAAGCCCCCTTTCTCTGAAAAAGCAGTAGTTCTATCAATTTTTAGAGTTCTGCCCACCAGATTCCCAAGCCTTCTTAGAGATTCGATACTATATAATTCCATAGGTAAATCCGAGAACCGAATCCATGTAGCTATTTTCTTTTGGTGATCCACCTTTCATGGATTAAAGTTTAGTCGCCAATGTTGTACCATCAAATAGTGGTCAACAATAATCCAAATTCCTTCCAAAAGAGCATAATCCCTATCCTCTTTTGTCGAAAATGAAACAATAAGATACCCATTACTTAAAGGAGTAACTTTTATAGGACTCTTTGGATTCCACATTCTTTCCATCCTCTATCTCATAAAACCTACCCTGAATAATTTCCCCAAAAGTTTAACAATAAGAGAATTCACATAGGGTTTACACCAAGTCTTATACTCCTCCACCATAAATTTCAGCTTTGGATATTTTCTTTCCTGCTGCCGAGAGGCACCCGCTTTATCACTATACAGTTCTTCCTCTTTGTCCTCCGCACCCTCAATCGTACTCTCACTACTCATTTTTACAAAATAATCCTTCCAACCATTAAGGGCATCATACGCTGACATGTTTATTTCAAGAAATCTGGAGTCTCTAAGACTCAGCAATTTATCCCGGTATGTGAATTGAGTCTTCAGATTCTGGTTTCCATACATGGCATCCTTCCCTTCCCTCCTGGCTCCTATTTTCTCAGCCTGACTAATGAAAATCGGACATTTTCCCTTGCTTTCAGCTTGATTCCAACCACCCCTTATCCCCCCTTTCCCTTCACCGTTCACCCAACTTTCTCGCTTTCCGTTCTCTCTTATTTATGTAGAAATGTCCTTTCACAGCAAAAAAAAGGTTCTGACCGAGAATACCAGGTGAGACTCTAATGACAGTGGTTAGATTTACAGAATTGAAGATCCAAGGTCTTCCATAGTAATAGAGATACCTCTACTTAAGTATAACGAGACAAGATCCTCTGTTGCAATAGGTCAAGATCCGGTAATAAGCTCTTCAACGAAATCACCCAATTTCTATATCATTATAGGAGCACCCACATCACCCTCGGCAAACAATGCATGAGCATATCTGAAACTGGAAGAAGATTCACAAATGACTAAGTCCTTCACTATCTAGATCGTCTCGCTCTAACTTTCTCACTCTAAATGCTTTGTCAAGGCCAAATCCCGTTTTGTAACCAATGAATAATCGGTCACCGTCAACGACAGATTCTGCAACAAGGACTGTGAATTTCGACTAGAATTTCTACGATGATCGGATGCAACCTGGACAGAGCATCGTCGTCGATTGGAGACCGTTGCAGTAGGCAACGGTCATAAATTCTAGAGTCTTTCCACTATGCTTGTGTTCTACGTAGGGGTTGAAACGGGCCATACAACTTGTCAGGAGCATGTAGCTTGGCCTGTTTAGGGCATAGTCAGGCCTAACCTGTCAGTATAAAAGGTCAGGCCAATGCCTATTTTAGAGCCTGCTTACCTTAACAAGGCAGGGCTAGGCCTACTTAAAAGCCTATTAGGCCTCACATGCCAGCTTGGCCTGCTATACATTATAAAAAATAACCAAAACTCACAACCCCTACTTTTTTACTCTTTCACTTTCATTGTCGTTTCTCTCCTCTGATCTTCGATGCTCGTTGTCACTGGTTCGCTTCTTGCTCTTAATCTCTCAATCCCTCAGTCTTGCCTCCACTCTCTTTCTCTCCGATCGGCCACTAGCCACTCTCAATCTCTCCCTTGTAATGTCTCTGCTCTAATGTTGCCGTGACAATGGACGGCATCACCTTCTTCAACGGTTTCAATGTCTACGCCAATGGTTGAGCCGAGGAGATCAAGGGTCAAGCTATTTGCAAATTGGGGTGGAAGAGGTCTGACGTTGTCTTCTCCACCTAGATCTAGTGAGCATTCTCTTGGATTTTGGGGATTTGCTTTCTTCTTTCTGATTGAAATTTGGACCTTTTTGGATTATAGGTAACATATGAATTTTTCATTTCAGTCACTCAAAAGCTCCAGAAGTTTGATTTTTTCACTTTTATTCTTCATACCTATGCTGAGAAAATGAAGTTTCCCCCCTTTAAGATTAGAATATGGAGGCTTGTAGTAGATGTGGGCTAAGCCTTCTCTTGTGTATTTGACTATTTGGTTATTGAAAACATTAATCAGTGTCGTGCTTCTAAGGACCTTCCTGGTGACTTTATATTGTGGCCTTTTTTATTTGGTCGATCTCATTGTTGACTCGTGAGATTTATTATCCTTTCCCCTCATTTGTTTTAATTAGATAGTTCAAGTGATTTCATAAGCAAATTCATGAATTAAATCGATCGAGTTTGTGTTCTTTTAGCAGATCGTTGATTTATTATCCTTTCCTCTCATTTCTTTCACTGTTCTTGACAGTACATGCTTGAAATTGAAATAAATTAAAATAAGGTTTAACTTGCTTTGAGAGATTTCCCCCTGGTCCTTGAATTGAATTAGATTTTAAGAGAAAAAGCCCGATTGCACTTGTACAGAGTCTCTAAAGTATTGATCTTATAAAATTGTGTGTTTGTTTACTTTATGTTCAAAATATTATGAGGCCTGTATCTGGCTTGAAGGAGGCCTATTTTCAATGGAAGGCCTGTGATTGGCCTGTTTAGCATTGTGGCCTATTATCTTTTTTGAATTTTTTCAAGCTTTTTAACAGGTTTCAGGCCAGGCCAGGTTTTTGTACAAGCTAGACTCAGGCTGAAAAAAAAAGCCTGTAATAGGCCACAGGCCAGGCTCAGGCCAACTTGTTACAAAATAGGCCTAGCCTGTTAAGGGTGTGCCCTGACCTGACTTGTTTCCACCTATAGTTTTACGAATGTTTATGATTTAGTTTTTTATTTTAAGATGCTTAGTAAGCATGTGGGCAAGAATTTCAATGGAAGAGATCTATGTAATCAATACATACGTTTCTTTCTTTTATTATTTTTTTCTGCAAACTAAATAAAAGAAAACACCTATAAATTTTATAGGAAGATTTCTTCTCATCTTAATAATTGAACTTTAAAAAAAGTATATAAAAAAATTCCCAACTATATAACAAGCATACATGTTTTATCAATAATTCGCTACCAAATGAAAAAAAAAAATTCCGAGCTCAAATAAGATGAGAAATGCACAGATGTGTCTGCTATATAGTTGTGAATTTTTATATACTTTTTTTTTTAAAAAAAAGTTCAATTAATGAGGGTTAGAATTTGAAGGATTGAAGTAGAATTTAATAATATCTCATATTTTTATTTCTAAAAAATATATAATATATTGAATATCACTATGAGATATAATATCTCAACAGATAAGAAGTAATCTTTCTATAAGATATATACATGTTTTCTTTTATTTTGCAAAAAAGAAATGATCAAAGAAAGAAAAAGGAAAAAGGAGGGAAGAAAATAATAAATAAAATAAAAAAAGAGGGAGGGGGTCTCATGAAGATTGGATGGAGATGATGGAGTCCGCTTAGGTCATTTTCTTGAAAAGAAAAGGACTGTCCTTTTCCTTTTCTGAGTCGTTGGATTGAGATTTCAATGGTCCAGATTTAATATACTATAAAAATATTATTATTATATTAATATATTAAAATTATTATTATAAAAATATATTAAATCTGGACTGTTAAGATCTCAATTCAACGGCCTAGAGAAGGAAAATGATGATCCTTTTCTTTGCCGGGTCCAGAGATGATTGCCTATTAGAGGGGTTAGGCTACGTCCTTACGAGAGAAAATAATTTAAAAATAGAAAAAATGACTAAAAAATGCCATTTGAATTAAAAAATTCCAAAATGTATTGTAAATTAGTAAAAGGATAAATAGGTAATCAATTATAAATATGAGATTTTGAAGTTTAGGTATTTTTACCAAAATGCTTTTCACATTTTTTTTAAAAAAAAATGGGGCAAGAACCCTCGTTGGCCATCAGAGCTCCAATGACAACTTAAGAATAACAATTAGCAACTTGGGTATACTTATTGACAACTTGAGCTCCCAAAATGTTAACAACTTTGTAGGTCATATTTTACCCCTATAAGCCATTGTTGACAACTTAAGAATCATAATTAGCAACTGGGATATACGTATTGACAACTTGAGCTCCCCAAATGTCAACAACCTTGTAGGTTATATTTTACCCATGTCAAGTGTCATCGACAATTTAGGTATAGACTATGACAATTTAAGAATAACAAATAGCAACTTGGGTGCATATATTGACAACTTAAGCTCCCCGAATGTCAATAGCCTTATAGGCCATATTTATTATGCCAAGCATCTTCAAACACTAAAGTATAAACAATGATGACTTAAGAATTGAAATTAGCAAATTGAGTATACACGTTGACAACTTAATCTTCCCAAATGTCAACAACCTTGTAGGCCATATTTTACCCTTCTTAGGCGTAAATGACAACTTGAGCTTCCCAGATGTGTATACACAAGTTGCTAATTGTGATTTTTAAGTTGTCATTGCCTATATCTAAGTTGTCAACGACGCCTAACAGGGGTAAAATCTAAGTTGTTAATGACGCCTAATAGGGGTAAAATATGACCTATAAGGTTGTTGGAATTTGGGAAGCTTAAGTTGTCAATATGTATACCCAAGTTGCTAATTGTTTTTTTTAAGTTGTCATTGCCTATACCTAAGTTGTCAACGACGTCCGACAGGGGTAAAATATGACCTACAAGATTGTTGACATTTTGGAAGCCTAAGTTGTCAATGTGTATACCCAAGTTGCTAACTACTATTATTAAGTTGTCATTATTTATACATAAGAAGTCGACGATGTCTGGCAGGGGTAAAATATGACCTACAAGGTTGTTGATATTTGGGGAGCTTAAATTATCAATATGTATACTCAAGTTACTAATTGTTATTCTTAAGTTATTATTGGAGCTTCGACGCTAGTGGGTGGCGAGGGTTTTTGTCCTTTTTTAAAAAACGTAAGGAATATTTCGGTAAAAGCACTTAAGCTTCCAAACCTAAGATTGATACTTGATCACTTATTTGTCCATTTGCTAATTCACAAGATATTTTTGGATTTTTTTTAATTCAAATAGTATTTTTTTTTCATCACTTTCCCTTAAAAATAAAGATTTAAATGATGTTGAGGCGTGGAACAATTTCAATTTCCTTTGTTTAAAAAATAATTGTTACATGAGAAACTTTTTGAATTTTTTTTAAATGTGATCTATTTAGATAAAGTTTGTTACTTGATAATTTTCTTTCAAAATCATTTCAATTTTTATATTGAATAGAATATGAAATAATATTTTCGAATAAATATAGTTCTATAGATTTAATTTTCAAAATAAATTAATTTATAATTTAGAAGATTCGCTCTTAAATATAAAGTGATGTGGTAGGGAGAGAAGTGAAGAATGAGTCAATTTGGCTCTATTTAAGAACAAATTCTCCACAATTTGAAAATCATTTCCCCAAAAACCATTTCAAATGCACCATATAGGGATTAGACCTTTTCTTTTGTGACTTAATAGCTTAAAAGTATTAAGTTTCAGATTGCGGATTATATCTCTCAGTTGTAACTTCAAGCTGTTAATATCTGTCTCTTTGATTAAAAAATAAAAATGCGAAGGGGCTTGATAACGAGATATCTAATCGCCACACAAAGTTAACCTCTTCAAATAAGCTATCAAAATCTGGTACAAGTTTAGAGCCCCTCGGGGATAACACCAATCCGATAAATAAATAAACAAAGCTCAAATGAGAAAAATCCAATTTAAATAAAATAGGAATGACATTATTGTCGGGCTAATGACCTATCCTCAACTGCGAATTCCAAAATCCTAAGGGCCCGTTTGGTTAGATTGCATTGCACACATGCGATGGTAATCTTGATTGCATTACCATTGGTGGCCTGTTTGGTTGGACTTATTAATGGTAATGTAGATTACAATTGTAAAATAGATTGCATATTTTATGGTAATCTCCATTCATAGGGGGACCCCTATGAAAACTCATTGCAGGCTTGTAATCATTGATGAAATCTCAATTTTGACCCTACTAATATAATAAAAAGACAATATATACCCTCACGTCACAACTGCCACCGCCACAACCTCTTCCTCTTCCACCGCCGTCACCTCCACCCGCCACCACCCCCAGTCCCGCCACCGGCCCACCACCCACCATCACCTCTTCCACCTCCTGCTGCCACTACCACCTCCTCTTCCACCGCCGCCCCCACCACCCACCGCCTACCACCACCTCCTCCACCCCCACCGCCTATTGCCGCCACCACCACCACCACCACCACCTCCTCCGCCGCCGCCCTCACCCCCGCCGCCCCCACCGACCCATCGCCTATCGCCCACCACCTCCTCCTCCACCCCCACCGCCCACCGCCACAACCACCACCTCCTACACCCCCACCGCCCATTGCCACCACCACCTCCTCCTCCTCCACCACCCGCACCCCCGGCGCCCCCACTGACCCACCTCCTATCGCCCACCACCACCTCCTCCACCCCCACCTCCTCGTCCACCCCCCACCGCCTATTGCCACCACCACCTCCTCCTCCTCCGCCGCCACCCTCACCCCCACCGACCCACCACTTATCGCCCACCACCACCTCCTCCACCCCCACCGCCACGACCACCACCTCCTCCTCCACCCCCCACCGCCCATTGCCCACCACCACCTCCTCCACCCTTACCGCCCATCACCACCCTCGCCTACCACCACCACCTCCTCCTCCACCCCCTGTCGCCGCCGCCGCCACCCCCCGTCCACCGTCCACCACCACCACCTCCTCCTCCACCCCCACTGCCCACCGCCACCCCTATCATTGCCACTACCACTACCTCCTCCTCCTCCATTCCCGTCGTCGTCGTCTTGTAACTATTTTTTCTACAAAGATTATATTAAGGGGTAAAATAGACTTTGTGTAATATATTAATTTTAAATAATTGTTAAAATATTAACTCATTGCACATTGCTTAAAAATCAAACCAAACACTACCCTTGTAATTAATATCGCATTGCATTACCATTGCATCGCATTACACTACACCGCAGGATGTAATGGGATCAAACCAAACGGGCCCTAAATAAAATCCAATGATAAAATGGTCTAAATTCAAACAGGTAATTGCTAAGGACAAACATAACTAGATCCTTGATCCCTCCGGACTAACTCAAAGAATCCTGCCCAAAAAAGTAAAATAAAAAGGGGAAAAAAAGACCCTACAAAGAATTTGGTACAGCAAATAGCTCTCAGAAACAATGACAGCGCATTGCCCAAAAATACGGCTCATGTATGCGATGTAGCTGATTCAACAATCAAAATTGCTTCATTCATTCAAGGACAGTGAGCCAAGCTGTTCGCCAACTTCAGTGCCCGATGCAGCTTCATGCAGGACTTGCATTGCCTCAGAAACTTTTATTTTCAAGTCTTCAGGAGATTCAATGAGATGTATAACCTCGGATTGGTCCATTTCCAGCAACATCCCCGTCACTTTTGCTGTATGGCTTGGGGCAAGACGCTCTACGAGTGGGTATAATTGTTCACCCAGCATCTGTTCATCACAAGCAATGTTTTCCAGGTTAAATAAACTTCCATGCAACATAACAACCCTAAAACTTCATTTAGACTGAGATATTAGAGGAACACAGATCATACCATGCGCTGATTTTCTGGTGAAGCAGAGGCCAAAGCTGAGGCAAGGGTTGTAGAAAGCGAACCAGGTCGCAGATTATCAACTGGACCTGAAGTAACCCCAGAACCATCAAAGTGTAAAGGCATCATTGGATTCACCGGGCCTTGTTGAACCATAGATGGGTCCATGCCATTTCGATTGTTGCTGCCCATATATCTAAACCCTTGATTGGAGTTCCGTTGCAGCATCTGAATTAAAAGAAATCAGATATCTCACAATTTTTTTATGAAATTGAAAATATTATTGATTACAACTAAAACATAAACTTTAGTAAGTCACCTGGTTCTGCTGCATATGTTGGAAGTTTCCACCTCGTCGAACACCCATCCTTTGAACACCCATCCTTTGCCCGGGCTGAGCTTGTCTCTGAAGCTGGTATGGCATAACAAAATTTGGAGCAACACCAGGACGCATTCCAGGCAATAGTTGCGGCTGGAAACCAAATCCTGATGGCTGAGGTGGTATCAGACCAGGTGTTCCCTGACCATAGTACAATTGTTGGGGGGCAAATCTAGATGCCCCAGGATGATATCCAGGAATTCCAGTAGGCAGAGGCCCCATCCTACCAGGTGCACGGAATTGAGCATAATGAGCCTGCAAAACAAACTAAATTGTGAATCTTTTCAAAATTAGGAAACCAATGAGTAGTCGTAAGAAACTTAGGATCGTGACTGAAACAGTAAATTAGAAATCATGAATGAAAATTTTGGAGAGTCATTGAGATCATGGACAATACAAGGAGACTAAAGAAGTATAACCTGCAAGGCCTTCCTCTCTTCTTTCCGTTGGGCCACAGCAACATAAAGAGGTTTTCCAGCTACCATTTTCCCATTCATTTCATTCAACTGCAAAAAGCAATGAAAAAAGTTCCAAACATACTTATGATGGAAGTTCAGGGATCAGAAGTTCTTTAAAACAAAAGAATTAATAACTTACAGCTTTACTTGCATCCTCTGGGGTAGAAAAAGCCACAAAACCAGAACCCTTGCTATGCCCTTGTGAATCAAGCATAACCTGTAGACATATATGATGTAATGAAATTTATATTTCCAATTTCCAATATTTTCTAACAGTAAATCATCACAAATAGCCAATTTCAATGCATGAGCAAAAGCATACTCAGGGTATAGAGAAGACAAAAACAGACAATTGGTTAATTTGGTTTAGTCATACCTTGCATGATGTAATAGTTCCAAACTCAGAAAACAGCTCTTTCAGTTTTTCATCATCGATGCTATCATCGAGATTTTTCATGTACAAGTTAGCACCTTGTAATTTCTCATATCGACTAATTCTTTCTCGCTCAAATTTGGCCTTCAACTCTGCCTCTCTTTCTGTTTTCTTCTGAGCTCTCCCTACATATAATACCTTGTCACCATTGATAGTGGTTCCATTTAACCTCTCAACTGCAGCAGCTGCTGATTCTGAGTTTTGGAAATTAACAAAGCCAAAACATCGAGACTTGCCATTTGCATCTTTCATGACAACTGCACTAGTTATTGTGCCATATGACCCAAAAAGCTGATTGAGGTCCTCATCAGTATACGTTTCAGAGAAATTTTTCACATAAACATTAGTAAACTTTGGCAATCCATTTGAACGAGCCCTTTCCATGCGCCGAACAAAGAGTCCAACATAGACTTGTTTATCATTTAACAACATCCCATTCAGTTGTTTGATGGCATTTTGCGCAGATTCTTCATTGTCATACTGTACGAAACCGTATCCTTTTGACTGGCCAAAGGGGTCAACAGCTACCTTGCAGGAAAGTACAGTTCCAAAGGAAGAAAAAGTTTCATGTAATGCCTTGTTATCTATTGATGCGTCCAAGTTCTTAATAAAGACATTTGCATATCCACTTTTCCGAATGCTAGGATCTCTATGAGAGAACATGATCCGAATGGGTTTTCCATTCATTGGGGTAAAATTCAGAAGTTCTATGGCATTAGCCGCTGCAATATAAAACCAATGTTAATACTAACAGCATTATCAATAGCAGTAAACAGATGTCATGACTAAGAAGATATCTGTAACTACAGGCCTGGCAAGAACTACAAATGCAAACCTCTGTTTTCACTTTTCACTATGTTCTTTTCATTCATTATATCCCATAAAATAAAATAATAATAATAAAAAGAGACAAAGCAAAAAGAAGAAACAGTATACTCCTATATTGGAAGAAAACTAGATCATGAGCTTCAAAAGCTACAGTCAATAAATATAAGAAATTAATTCAGTAAAATAATAAAAAAAAACATTGATCAAATCAAAACACAGATATTAAATTCCATAAAAAATAAAACAAATAAAAATTTGAACCTAATCGGATAGATTCTGATAAAATAAGAACTGACAGAATATTCAATTCAAACAGAATCACTCAACTATCTCAATCGGTATATCAAATCTGATCAAGCCACTGATATGATGAGGAAATTTAATCAAAATCAAAGACAATTCATATAGAAAAAAATTATAATCAACAATCTGATCATTGATAAGCACGTACCATCCTGGGCGGTGCCAAAGTTGACGTAGCCGTAACCGAGAGAGCATTGCCTAGTCTGATCTCTGCAAACCCTGGTGGAGACAACAGTCGCCACTTGGCCGAACAGATCAAGGAGCTGCCGTTCATCCACATCCGGGTGAAGATCACCGACGTACAATGACATATTTGCGAACGGTCCCGCAGACAATGCCGCTGCCGCAGGCGACACCGGCGTCGGAGGACCATTGGGCTGAACCATCGGTGGTGCGGAAATCGACGCCGCCATGTCCATCCAGGAACCAACAAAAATTTCGAAGTCGGAAAACGGAAAATTCCGATGAAAACGTCGAGCAATGAGGGAGAAAGAAGGAGATGAAGAACGATTCGAACAAGACGACGAAGTAGTTACTAGGAATATCTCTTCACTGAAAAAACAAAAAATTCAAAAAAAAAAAGAGTAAATGTGTTTTTTTTTCAGTTTCAGGGAAGAAAATTTCCCTATTTTTGGTCTCTTTGGTCTCTCAGGAGCAGAGAAAAGTGGAGGACAAGGCAAGGAAGTTACGTGCGAGAGGGAAGTGGGTTATATACCCGGGTATGACTCAGCGTCAGAACGGCGCGTTTTTTCTGTGGGTTGATTTTGAAGAAATCGCGGCGCTTGGTTTTATGATTTCTGATCTGGCGGATGCGCACGTGAACAATAACGAGGAGTTCACAACACAAACTGAAGTGGCCCGTCCCGTTGTTGGGTCCCAGGAAAAGAAATTACTCCTATTTATTATAAACAAATTCAGCGTGAAAATCATGATTAAATTCGGCTTAAAGTAACAAAATTTAAATTTAAACTTATATTATACTAAACAAGTTTTAAACTGATAAATTGATAGATATGATTTTGGTTTTAATTTGTTTTGTTTGGATTTAACAGGATATATACTATATAATTTTATCAGGATTTAACATATCAGGATAACAATTATAATTTTATGTGTGAAATTAAAATAAAAATCATAACTGTTTTGATTAGACATGTATAGATAGATTTAAATAATTTTATATATGGATAAACAATACAGTTTTAAAAAGATAATTCTATATTGCATGTTATATATATATATATATATAGATAAATATTTGTTTTATAAAAAAACTAAAACTTAAAACAATCATTCAAATAAATGAACTAAAAGCCAAAGGAATGTCACAATTAAATCTATTTGAAATAATCAAATAAAATATCAAGGTTGTCACTCACAGTTAAATTATTAAATATATTTTTAAATTTACTCTTATTAAAAAAAATTTCTTTTCATATTTACAAATCGTTCTGTCGTTCTAAGTCAGGGTAGGAGACTCGTACTTCTATACTTTATTCTCTTTAGTCAAGGTGGAACTTATTTAAGGATAGATTGGCACAAAGACCTAAAAAAATAATTTTTATTAAGAAGGAGCATAAAAATATAATTATTTAGAAGAACCTAATGTTAAAATACTCATATAAACTTTAAAATATAAAAGGGAGAAGAACAGAAAAATACTACTTAAATTTCAAAAATTATAAATTAGTCCTTTGATAAAGATTTATATTGTCAATCCCATTATTATTTTTATTAATTTCATTACTCTTTTTGTTAGCGGGATTTTGAAGTTCAAATAGTATTTTTCTATCTTTCTCTCAATATAAAATTACCCCTGTAAAAGAAAAACTAAACTCAAAATGCCTTCGTCCCAAATTGGCGCCATGCTATTACATCTTCTCCCTGGCAACTTCTGATTAAGCTGGCAAGGCGTTGGTATAATGTGTGTTTGGAATAACGATAAGAAAAATAGAATTTCTCAATTAGCTTTTGGTAATTTTATTTTTGGTAAAAGCCCGATTGTGTAATGTGATTTATGTTTGGAATAACGATTGTATAAATGACTTTTGCAAAAATAAAACTTGTTTAGATTGACTTAAGCACAAGTGATTTTTGTGATAATAGTAAGAGAGAGTGGGTGGAAACATATTTTAAAGGGTTAAAAACACCAAAAAATAGTTTAAAATAATTTTTGGAACTGAAAAAGTACATTAAGGATAAAATTGCAATCAGTCTGATAACATACTAGGTACAGTTGAAAAAATATTTTAAGGGTTAAAAATATCAAAAAATAGTTGAAATTAATTTTTGTAGCAAAAAAAGTAAATTATGGGTAAAATTGCAATCATTCTGATAGCACATTGGACACAACTGAAAAAATATTTTAATCATTCTCACCCTCTCCAAACACTAAATCAGTAAAAACTCCAATATTGAGCTTATGACATAAACTATTTTGATAATCACAAGCTCAATTGGTAATTAAGAACTCCAAACATTCTCTTTTTTTTTTCTTAGTTGCCAATTGACATTTTCCTTATAATTAAGCGTTTGGAGGCCAAACGCTCCCCCAAACACACTCGCATCAGGAACGCCACCCCCACCTCCAACGTTAACGCCAATTCTCGGCAACTAGGAAGGATCAAAAGTAACGAAACTTTCCCAGTCCACCACTTAAAATCCCAAGTCCAATGGGCTCTCTCGGATGCTAAGTACGAGCCAGTGAGTGGGTTCTACGTCGTCGTTCTGGTGGAGAAGACTTTGGGTGGGCCCACAAGTGGCATGGAGGAAACTTTTGCTAGCGGTCAGCGGAAGAAGGGAGAGAAAGATCCGGGAAGAAGACGAATTGAGTTTCCCAATTTTTGGTAGCAAAAGGTTTGGAGGGTGTTTTAGTATTTTTCAAAAAATATATATTTTTTGATATTTGGTCCTCTAAAATAATTATGACTTTTATGATCCTTCGCAACCAATTTTAATTTTTCTAGGTCATTCATCCTAATTTTTCCTTTATTTAATTTGAAAAATCATGATTAGTACTCAAGCAAGTTTTCATATCTCTCTATATGATCTATATATGGTACATATATATAAATAATCCAATAATATAAATCCATCAATCTCATGGACTGTGCCAATTTTCTATCATCTGGTGTGACAGTTTGCTCTGGTTAAACTTCTGTATTGGCAATAATCCACGGTTGTCTCAACTGCAACATCATTCCATATAGCTAGTGGTAGGCCTTGGAACTCTTCTTGCTCATGAAAAATCCACTGCTATGTTGCCTCACCATAAAGGCTATTATACTTGTTTTCTGCCCTATCAAAGACAATATTTAATTTCTCTAATTAAATAATTAACACTGAGGGGGAATATTGCAAAAGCACATTGCTTTTGAAGCATGGATTCAACACAAGTCCATCATACTACCTAATATCAAAACTTGACTCCTAATATTAGAATAGTAGACAACAAAGATCGAAGGCTTTTTACTAGTTAGTCATAGAAGTTCTAATACTCAAAGGCTTGAAATCAAATTAAGGATGAAAAGAATCTTAGGTTCCACTTTATCTTTCCTCTATGAATCTACATAATGGTGTGATGTGATGAGGGATCAAATTAACAATATTTAACACAGCACTTCAGCATGCTTGTTCATATATCTCAAAAGGACAGAATTCTAACTTCTCATCAGCTAAAAGTTCTTTGCTAGCCCATAGCATTTATACATCTTATCACCTTCAATACTAAATTTAAATGTTTGAAGAATGAAAAGGAACGAGTTCTATAGAGACTTGCCTGTCACCACAACGACGCACTAAAATGAGGTAAACAGGATCTTGGCAAGTAATCTGGAATAGCTTCCACACGATGTAGACACATGTCGTGATGCTGAAAATTTGGAAAAACGCAAATTATCCTCATCCATAACAGGGATCATTAGAAGGATGTGCATATGAACTTTAAAAAATATAAAGCAAATTTCAATTTTATGAGTCATTATTTTGTTGTATGATTCTATATTAGTTGGGGAACATGAAGAACATCTTAAGAATTTTAATATAGTTTATTTAGCCTATCATAAGAAGCCATATATAATCTAAGTAAACACAAATCCAGAGTGGCAGTTTGGAGTCTGGAACTATATATTATCATTAGAAATTTGATATATGGATCAATAATTCTAGCAGCAGCAGCACAATCCAATGTGTTGCTACTAACTGGCATAAAGAATTGTTCTATCAAATTGTTACTCATTCAAAGCAGTAATAACATAGAAAGTAATAAGCACAAAACACCAAAAACATATATATATATATATATAACACGTCATTTTCACATCACAGACCAAATCTTGCTATTGATGTCAAAGTATAATTTTAGTTAAAATTAACAACTAATTGTAAATCTGAATCACCAGTATTCTTCATAATGGTATTTGCTCATGTTAACGAGTTTTAAACAATAAACTATATGGGGGTGTCGACTTCGTAAGGAGTGAACTAACCTGCCAAAAGATATCAATAGAACTATCCAAAAGACTGCTGAAATCCAACTACACTCTTTGTAGGCGACCCACACCTGATATTTTGTACACACAGTTAAATTTTTACACTGAAACACAAAAGGGAAAAAATTGAGCTGAAAGTAAACTTTGGCACGATTACTCAATTTAATTGTGGCTTAGATCTGAACAAACATTATTTCAGAAGTCACTAATTACTGGAAAAAGAAAATTCACAGATGATTTTCGCAACTTCTCACAAAAAAAAAGACGACTATTATTCATCACACTATTTAAGTCACTCGGTGAGGGCTACTAAATTCTCTTCGAGGAACATTACTTGTAGAAATGTATAATGTGAAATGAACTTGAAAGTAACAACCTTTCCTTCATTATAATGTATAACATATTAATAAACACAAACGAAAACACTTCTCATAGAAGCTTAATAAGATTAAGTTTATGAAATATTGCAATCAAAACTACACTTTTTATGAATAATAATACTACTCCATACTAATTGGGTGTCAAATGTGAGAAAGAAGCAATTTATTGTGCTTCTTTAAACCTTGAGATTCCAAGTTAATGGCTACAATGTATTTTCACATAATTTGTAGCAGCTAAGAGAAAGCAATAGAGACATACTGCTAGAGCCACGACATTGATATAGAAGTCAATTAGCGTTGCTGTCATCCACCTACAAACATTTGGAGCTCTTGACATTTACTTAAGAGATCAGAGTGAAACTACCAGATTCTAGAAAATCAACTCATACAAATATGCAAATCTGTAAGTAAAACATATATATAACACGGCAGGCACATGGTTTTGCCTTTGGTCTATAATTATACCCATAGTGAAAACAACAAAGAAATTTCAACAAGGGAAAAAAATATTAAAGCCCCTCGTTAACTCAAACTATTTTGGAATAATTGTCTACTGCCCTTTGCACACCATACGAGCTTCGAGATATTTACTGATAAGCAAACATGCAAATAACAGAAGCAAGTATTTTTAGATACTTTATTACCAACTGTATTTAAATTTTACTGGGATCATGACATGTGTTTGCCTTGGGAATGTAGAGTATTGGAGGCGAAACATTTTAAGTCCATTTCATTCTTACATAATTCACAAAACAAACAAATCAGTCCTTAACTTCTGGTTTTTCCAAGGCCTAAGAAGGTTCATGGGGCTTCTCAAATTTTCATCCATATCAAAGGCACAGACGCTAGTGGAAAAAATATACCAAAGGAAAAAAAAAGATCGAGTGAAAAAGCATATGAAATTCGAATGGAAATGTTCCATTCATATGCTGGTAAAAGATTTCAAATAAAACGTGTAAACATCAATAATTCTAACAGTTCTATTAGCGGACAAGAATGTTTCTTTAACATTCTTGTGTAATTACATAGATCTAACACACTGGACATAGTAATGGAAACCAAAATCAAGCTGGATAAGCATATTGCATAAAACTTTTTCATTTCATGAAATGCATGAAAAAACAGTAACAATGAATAACAGTAAAAAAACAAATACGAAGCGCTTACGGAGTCAAAAGTTCCATCCGAAAAGGGGAACCATCAGTGATGAGAGTGTACAACAAAGTCCCCAACATGAAAGAACCCAAAACTGTAAAAACAATTCTCAGAGTCACCACAAAAGAATGCTGCTTCCTTTTCTGCCCTGCTTCATCATCATTCCTATGCAAACATGCTTTTCAGTGTCAATCTGATTCAGAACTGAATGACAAGTGGAGTAACAACATTGATGATAGAGTAAGAGATTGGTAAATGTTAAAGATAAATGAGACATCAATGGTTGTGGGTGCATACTTGTTTGGATGCTTCAACAGAACATAATACATAGGATCTTGTAAAGATTCTTCAGATGACAGCTTTGAGAATTGCACAACAATATAGGCACATGCAGCAATGCTGGGACAATTAAAAAATAAGAAAATGAACTAAATTAGCAATTCTTAGCGTTCAGATGATCATGATCAAAGAATCATAAAAGAAACAACGAAGAAGCTCATTATCAACTTGAATTTCCAAGAATCAACCACTTGAAACAGGTTGTGTCATAAAAATAATATAAAAGTAGAGGGAAACTGCTAGCTTCCACCATAGATTTAAGCAGTGAAGTGAAGGGGAAGTAATACAAAATTTCAAACCTCGGGGAGAAATTATTTCCAAAAAGACAAAAGAAAGTACGTAATGCAATTCTTCTCTCATCAGAAACTAAATCAACTACAAACACATTTGGTAAGTGGACAATTTAAATTCTCAAGAACTCAGAAACCTATTAATATGGTGTTTAGGTATGAAATGTGACAAATTCAAGATCCACATAATGGTTAAGAGTCAAATCAACATTAAGATAAAATTCTCCATTTATATCATCCCAATTCCCAAATATCATATTAATAAGCTTATCAAGAGAAATACAAATATAACAACCACGCAACTTTCTTGGAGTATAGCACTCAACAGCAAGAGTTAAACTAACTACTAATATGTAAGTCTGAAAATAATAAATAAATTTAGTCAATGAATGAGCAGTGTCAGATCAATGTATCCACTTGGCCTGCACACATTAGTATCAACCAAGACGGCATGATTTGGCAGAATATGATATGTTTAAGAAGTTTCCTCCCATATTTCCAAGATGCTTTAGATTAATTCTCAATAATGTAATATACAAAATTTTGTCAAGCAAATGGAATAGGTTGGCTCATGGCGGAAAGATACCTTCCAAGGCCTATAAGCAAAATGATCCACAAAATTGAGCTAATCCAGTTTGATTCCTTGTAAGCAACCCAAACCTGAAATGATAAAAATGGTATGAGTGCTTATGAGTGTTACTACACAAGTTTGATTCTTCATTGATCAGAAATAATTACTAAGTATTAGTCAATTTGTCATATCTTCAAAGCAATATAAACTCATTCTTTTGTAAATCCTCAAGTGGATTTCACGAGAGAAGTGTGAATGTTACAAAAATACTTGGTATCCTATGTTGGGCATACATACCAAAATTCTTTACAGTAATACAGATCAAGTTTACAAAAGTAGAGGGACTGCTAAACACGTCACCTTTGTGTGGAGTTTACCATTCTCCAAATTTTATATTGGACCCAAAAGCCAGTTTTCTTACTAGTGATAGTATATTCTACCAAGTACCAATGCAGAAATACAGGGATCTAAAAAATATAGTTGACTTACTGCCAAAGCTGCAACATTAATATAGAAATCAATCAAAGTTGCCGCCATCCACCTGAATCAAGTACAATATGGGAAACTTCCAAGTGTAAACAATCGTTTAACTGAAAAGACAAATCCATACAAATATGAATCAACGAATATATGATATTCCACTAAATAAATATAGACATTAACAAAGATAAAAAGTTAATGTAAACCCCATGCAGATAAACTTTCATATATACGAGGGAAAACAAATAACCAACAGATCACTAAGCTGAGCAAAGAAGTTTAGAAGTCTCGAGTACTAGGAATAGTACGTTACTTATTGAACAAAAGCAAGTGAATTTCTGGGCACTGGACAACAAAACCAGTATGAGCAAGAGACATTCAAACCGGAGCTCCTTTAAAGTTGATGTGATCCAACAAGCCGTAAATTTATGATAATTTAAAGCTCTGTTTCGAATGGATGTTTTATATTACATATTTACAAGCTTGTGTTCACTGAGCGCGCTCTTGTACGGCCAGCATAAGCATGAAATTAAATACTCGGATTTCTAGGCTTCGGCCGCCAATTTATGAAAGCAATAATAACTAAAAAAATTCGAGAGTTTAACTTTGACAACTAGTAGCAATACTGCGGCAAGAAAATTTCTCTATTGAAAGGATTACCAAATAAGAAACAGAATCTAATACGCTGTATGAACTTAATTCATAAAAATTATCCAATTGATCTAGAGTAAATGGCAGAGACGGAGAGAGTTACGGTGTAAGAAGCTCTTTACGAAACGGAAGACCATCCCTGAAGATAGTATAAATAAGGGTAGCCACCATGAGAGATCCCAAAGCAGTGAACAGAGTTCTTAAGCCGATCGCCAGTGAAATCTTCGCCATGGTTACCGAAATTTTTTTGGGTGCGTGTTTGGGGAGATAGAAGAATTGGAGATGGCTTTATGAAAATAAGGACAAGGAAGAACCACGTTGCAAATTGAAAATGCAAGAGAGTGATGAAAGGAACCAAACTCTTTGGAACGCGAAAACGAGCGACAATTCTCGTTCATTTTCCTTCTACTGCTCTTTCGTTATCGTTATCCTCTTCTATTTCCTTATCCCCCAATGGTGAAGTTTTTTACCAAACTCTTTTACGACTTTTATAAGATAAACGTGTGAGAAATTTTTTCTCGAGTTATGAAATCATGATTTTGATAATCTCTCTATGTTTTGGAATTTTCTTTAAGTAACAGAAACAAAAAAAAAAAAAAATAGCGGCCATTGTATTGTACCGGCCGGAAAAATAACGGAAATTAAACATGGGAGACTTGACAATTATTTGATTAAAAATCTGGCACATTTTTTTAAATATGTACTGTATATACTTTTTATACAAAATAAATAATCCTTCCGGTTCTAATTATAAGATAAAGTTGATTTTTTTGAAGAAATTATGGAAGCCAATTAAATTACTTTAGAGTGTTTATATTTTTATTTTTTTTCCAAATTAATTAATTTGACTAATAAACTAATATATAATCTAAAGATATTAAAAATATAAATACTCTAAAATAATTTAATTGATTTTCTTAATTTCTCTAAAAAAGTCAACTCTAACTTATAATTAGGACAGGAGGGAGTATGATATAAAAACATCTTTTAAAGCATCCGGACTTCCAACTATGCCCTGTCAGTTCACCGCGTGCGATGCCGCGTGTGTGTGAACTTAGTTGCGCGCGCAAAATAACGAACCCTATATTTTTAAAGAAAATTCTCAGTGGACCACCACAAGAAATTAATAAATTATGCAAGTTACAAAGAAATATGCGTTAAGCTTAATCCAGCAGCATTAAATATTTTCTCACACGTGCATCAAGTATTCTAAAATATTTTGATATGCATCCAGCATTATAAAAAAAAATGCATGTAGCATCATAGAGTATTACATCCAGTATCGTAAATGGACGCACCTCAAAAAATACGTTAAGATATTAGATGTACCTAAAAAAATACTTTAAAGTGTTCGATACGCCATAACCCAATAAATATTAGTATCTTAATCTCTCATTATTGTTGCCTTCAATATCTAACATCTAGTGTGCCTACAAGTATTTATTTTTTGAAATAACTTTGATTTACATGTATATCTCTGGCTGAATTAATCCAATCACGACTTATTTTATGCTAAAAAATTTTTGTCAAGAAAATGCAAGACGTCAAAAATGATGCCTGGCAATCTCCATTTACATAAAAAGGGATACACTATTTCAGTCAAGTGCAAAAGTAAAGATTTGAAGTTTTCTCTCAGGCCTCAAAAAACAACCCCGTGGTAAATCAATTAAAAATGCTTTCCTTACAAAAACAGGATTGCGTTTAACCTTCACAGGGAAAAAAATAAATAAATAAATAAAATAAAGGTGAACGAAAAATTAAAAAGCATTATTAGCATAGCATACAAAGAGTGTATACAAATGGGGAAATCACTTGGGGGGACAAAAAGGAATTTGGACCATCGCTTTGGAAGATGAAGCAGTAAAATCACTTAGCAATTCCATATCAACATGCGCAACCACCCCTTTGCTCATTCTCAGGAACAGCCTCAGGAATCCCTTGAAAATATCTGCATTTGAGATTCAATCATAGTAATTATTCTACAAATACAAGAGAAACCATAATACTCCCTGCAGTCCTTAATATAGTACATATTTATTAAATTTGATTAGATTAAGAGAGTTAGTAAAATTAGTTAGTATGACATATTTTTTTCATCCCAATTATTTTTCATGATCCCCCATCTCTCTCTCGATTGATGTTGAAAGAACATTAATTGAGGGTAAATTAAGAAAGATTGACAAATATGATAAATATGTTTAATATTTAGGACCAATATCGACTTCTCAATTAGGTCCTATATTAAGGATAGGAGGTAGTATAAAGCAATAAATATTCAAATGCAATTCAAATTATATTATTTCAAAAGAAAATTAGCCATATCACCACAACACTCAACATGAAGTTTCTAGTGTAGTTCACACATGAATAAATAGTCATTCAATATGAGCAAATATTAGAAACACAAATAAAGTGTGAGACAGTTCACTTGGAAGATAGGTTGTGTTTCTTTCCTTGGCTGGAGCATGAGAAGCCGAAGGCAGAGGTACATAACAAAGGCACGGAGATGGGATCATGGGAAGCAGGTTAACCAAACTCTAAACCACTGTTTGACACTTCATCTTGTGTGGTCTTTAATACTTCAAAAGGCTAAGAAGGCTTACTTTAGATTGGTTTCTCGTATGAGCCTTTTGAAGTTGTTTTTAGCTGGGTTAAAACAATTTTTACGCCAAAAACAAACATATCCAAGATTGTCCAATCAACAAATTCTACACAAGTTTACATGAGTTAATACATAGAATCAAGAAACTCAGCAAATCAATTGACAAGTTTGACCATCATGATATAGATAGCTTGACCTATCTCTAAATAACTTCACATTAAAAAGGTCAATCAATTAGTCAATACCAAGGATTCAGATAAAATACAAAACACGATCACTCGGGCCATTCCACTAAATTCACGTCCGGATCCCTGATTCAGACTCTACATGATATCCAGTACAAACAACGACACAGCCTAATAATAAAGTACCTAGCATTTAGCATAATGGCAGCTGCAACAAATAAGGTCTACCAATTCTCACATCCTTCTATATATGCACAGCATCTATGCATGGGCAACATGATTGCAATATATGCAGTGTAATATACTCCCTCCGCTCCTTTTTATAAGAGCCCCAAAATTTGAATTGTCTTGGTCCTTTTTATAAAAACCCGACAACTCTTGTCTAACATTTAATGAGTTTTTTTTCCATTTGTACCCCTCATTAATTATATGTATTGCATTAATTAAAAGGTTGACTATACTTATATTTATTTTATTTCTCTTTCTTACTTGCCCCTCATAAACAAGGACATACTTAGAAAATAAAGTTTATTTCAGAGATACTTATTATTTTTAACTAACTTTAACCACTTTCTTAAGCTACATAATTCGGTTATTGAGCTCTTATAAATAGAACCAGAGGGAGTACAACAAAGCTTGCTGGGAAAACAAGCCAAGGACATGAATAATTTGAAGGCAACAGAAATTCAGGAAGGAATATTGACGCCCTTAAATGATAATTGTAAGGAGATATAAGGATGAGACTGGCAAAAAATCTTTCCATCCAAAGCCATTATGATTTTTGCCCTAACCACGGTTCATTATCCATATTTTGACACACTACCATTTTCTTGTTTTGAAGCTGATAACATGTTTCGTAGCATAGCTGGTATATATTAACTGCATAATTCATGACTTGACAACCAATAACCCCTATATCATTTTTCTGCACATTATCATTTACTTACATGTCTTGATCACTCTCGTTAGCCAGAGCAGTCTTGGCAATGCAAAGGAATGCCTCGTCAACATTGAAATCCTCTTTGGCAGATGTCTCAAAGTAGGGAATATTCCCTTTTGAAGCACACCAGTCCTTTGCTTTCTTCTCAGAAACCTGAAAATCAGTACATTAGACATTATACATGATTTAAGGAAAGCTAGAAGTGCAATCACTTCTGCCTACCACTCGACTGTTCCCACCATCAATGTCAATCTTGTTTCCAAGCAATATGAATGGAAATGTCCTTGGATTAGGAGGGTTTGCCTGTATTACATTAAAATAAGAATTAGAAGCGTACATTCATAAGAAAAGGATGACAAAAAGATAAACGTTTAGAATAAAGCATGAATACAAAAACAACCAAATGAAACAACTGCGAAGTCATAGCTGCTATTTAAATTGCTGCATGGCATCGACAAATGTTGAACACAGATTAACCCCCCTCACCAACCCCAAAAAAAGAAAAGAAAAACAAGTTGCTGAAAGCCCTATGACCCCATCAAAGTGTTGTAGGATAAGTATTACAACTTGAGCGAGTGATAAAGATAAATGAGACAATAATCCATTCTAAATTATAATTATCTAGAACTTGGCATATCAGTTCATTATTATACAGAGATTAGTACATCAGTGTGCCATTATCTAGAATAATAAGATATGAGCCGTGTAACATATCATCCCTCTTTTGTGCTTTTTAGTATATTCTAAATAGTAAATGGAAACCCAACAAAGACTAAGGGTATGTTTGGTATTAAGGATTTGAAGGGAAGGGGTTATGAGTTGGATTTAAGAAAATTAAAGAAGTGAGGTTACAAAATTTTAATCTACAGAAGATATAAGATAAAAGAGTAAACAAAAAATAATTAAATACTTTTAACTCCGCTCTTTTTTAAATCTAACTCAAACAAATTTTCCCTCCCCTCACCTCATGCCAAACAAGCCCTAAGAGATGCTAATAAATCAGGACCGAGAGGGAATAACAGGCACAAGAAATACTACACTTTACAAAAGAGACCCAGCAGACAAGAAGAGATGCAAACGCTAACCAGTAACTCTTAGCAAGAGAGAATCATAGAAAATCTCTAACCTCCAACATCACTACCATCTCTAACTTACCCCATTTCATCATCAAGCAGTAAAACACAAAGAAAATTATTCATAAAACAGAGTCAAAGTATGAAAGAATCAGTTGATTATATCATTATATTTCAAATAAAAGCAATGAACACGGGGAAGTGATGGTATTCTGTAAAAGCCCATTAACCTCTTTTTCATTAGTAAAAACGAAAAAGGACAATAAAAGATGGAAAAACAAAACTCACCCATTTCATGACTCAATATTTGACGTAAAAAAAACAGTGAGTGGAACAATAGGAAACGGATATCAACTGTTGGTGAATCAAAAATGTATTTCTTCTTCAGCATCACAATGATTTCCTATATAACGTTGGTCATTCTAATTATAACAAAAGCCACACAAACACACCAAAGAAAAAAATTATTGGAGTGATGAGAGGTCAACAATGTCAAATCATAGAGCAGATTGCTAAGGTTTCATTTACCTAAGATTTATAAAATGACCTTGTTTGTAATCAGAAAGTTATAGGGAAGGACATCTCAAATAAATCTTTTTAAATGTTCTTCTACTAAGTCAAGCAAACTAATTGTCTGCTTTCATTTCCTCCATTTTCCCCCCTTTCCCAATTGTAGTTCCAAGCCCAATCAAGAACCCACTAGTTAGTAGGCTAAGTAGGAAGACGTAAAATAAGAAATTCTCTGGGAACAAGGTTATCATGAGATGGGAAAGCAGGATTAAACAATACGAATATAAAATTTCATCGCTGGCCGTCTCTTATCAGCTGACACCATGGCTTGGGCTGCTCAGGATAAAATACAACTGTAATAGTTAAAAGGCCTCAGACATGTTCAGGATGCAATACAACTACAATATCAAGATAAAGAATATGAAGAACCTGTTTGAGAAACTCCTCGTGCCAATTGTCAAGGGTCTCAAAAGACCTCAGGACGTTAACATCATAGACTAGGACACAGCAATCTGCCCCTCTATAGAATGCAACTCCAAGACTCTGAAATCTTTCTTGACCAGCAGTATCCCATACCTACCATACAGACACACCATGCATTGCCATACAAAAATTGTATAGTAAACTTGATAATAAATTAAGCAGAAAACTGAGATGCCATTAAACTGGAAAACCCACTTGCAGTGTGGCGAGTTTATCATCAATCTGGAGTTCTTTTGTGACAAAATCAGCACCAATTGTAGCTTTATATTGCTGACTGAACTTCTTATGCACGTATCTATTCATGCAGTTAATAGTCCACAGACCTTACGGCCAAGAGAGAATAAGTGAAATGATGCTCTTAAAATTAAATCGATAGGCTTTCACATGGTTATTGTAATAGAGACCATCCCAGAAACAAGTACACAAAAGATAACCCCCAAAATTTAAACCAAACCATATCAAGCAGTAATTTAACGTAACGCCCCAAAGAGACTGAGAATGAACCAAAAGTACAGCAATGCTCATCAAAACACCAAAATCACGAGAAGATGTCACAGAATCCAAAAATCCAGTAAATTAGCAGAAAATCACAAATGAACAAACATTATATCACCAAATAGCAATGCTTCGGGCAGGCACATCAACAAAGCGCAACAGGTGAAGGATACTGATTCATCAACGACGTCTTTCCCACCCTGCAGGCAATGAAGGAAAATCACAAAACGCAATTCCCCACATGTTAACGGAGGCACAAACAGAGATAACACGCCAGTGCATTTGCAGAGAAACCCTAAGAACGTACCCGCTATCGCCGAGGACGATGACCTTGAGTAAGGTTCGCCGACGCAATGACATGGCAATGGTGGGGATTGGATAAGAACAATGAAGATCTTCTTCTTTTGCTGCTTTTATTTGGGTGATCCTGATTGGTGGCGAGCTTTGTACTTGTCAACCAGTTCGTGAGGGGGCGAAGGAAAAAAGGGGCGCCAATTTCGATCGCTTTCTGTACTATTCTGGTGTTTCCAAAAACATTCTGTTTCTTGACTTTCTTTCTACTTTCAGGAGAAAATGAGAATAAATTACCTTAATAAATGACTCGTAAACAACTCCTTTCCATTTTTGGCACATCACAATATCTCAGGTTTTATTCCTTAAACGAACATGGACCCAATTTTTAAATAGCTTTAGCTTTCTGGTTCGTGTATAAATAGCTACTCTATTTATGAATATAAATACTAACATCTTTACATATGACACGTATATATATCAGCGGCGATGATGACTTTTATGTATATATATTTGACTATATACGAATCAAATACTGTGCACAGCACAAAAACAGCAAATTTAAGCGCTGTCATTTTGAAAACAGTTTTTTGCTTTAAAAAGGTTAAAACAAAACTTGTTGGTTAGTTATTGTTAGTTAGGAGTTTTAAAAAACAGTAATTTGTTTCTAAAAACTACAAACACAAAACATTTTTGAGATATTTTCTGATTTTTTTTTTTTTTTTTTTTTGTATTGCTTGTTATTTATTTTGAAAAATGACACGCTTACATGTCATTTCTTCTTCGCTGGATCAGAAGGCCTTTACTCCATTTGAGGCTTGGGTACTCCCGAGGCTTTACCCTCGTGCTCGATGTCCCCTCGTCTTTGGATCTTAGGACTTGTTTGGTCTGAGGGGAGGGGAAGAAAAGTGGGTGGAGGGAACATTTTTTTGAGTTAAATTTTAAAAAATTAGAGAAGTGGGATTAAAATTTTTTAATTAATTTTTCTTATTTTTTATTTTATATATTCTCTTTATTAAAATTTTATTACCCCACTTCTTTAATCTTTTAAAATTCAACTTATAAAAATTTTCCCTCCCCTCCCCTCCCTTCCAAATCCCTCACACCAAACAGACTCTTAGTGCTCGGTGTTCGTCGTCTTATCTACTAGGTGCTTGCATTGTTTTCTTTTGAATGGAATGGATGTTTCATTCATTTCGTAAAGTTTACACTACAGCTGTACATGATTGCATAGTAAATTACGAAGAGACAAAAACGTTACAAAATGCTCTTGATTAGAGAAAAGCTTTTAAGTGTGTGAGTAACCGAAGCTCTAACTTGTGAAAGAATTCCCATAGTTTGTGATTTCGGACTTCCCATAGTTTCCAACAGGTAATACAGATGCCTATCTTCCATAAGATATTTAACTTCTTGGATTTAAGGATGGCACAAATCCAGTCAGTGATGTTCCTTCTGAAAGAATCTTGACTCGTGTTTATTGGTAAGATTTTTTTCCACACAGATGACGCAATGGGACAATCTCGGAAGACATGAGTAATATTCTCCGCTCCTCCCTGACAAAGAGTGCACCTGCTATTTTCAACCATTCCTCTTTTGTGCCGTTCTTCATTTGTCAAAAGACGCTCTTTAAGGAGAAGCCAGGTAAATGTTTTTACCCTCTGAGCCATTGGAAGTTGCCATAATAACCTCCATTTGGGATCGCTGGTATTCCAGTTAATCGATTCAAGAGCTTGATAAGCTGTCTTAACTGAGAAATTTCCGGATGATGATAGTACCCATGAGCATGGCACATTTAGAGGAATTTGCTCAGCTGGTGTCTTTAGAATCTCTCTAGTCATCTCCTCTGGAAGTAGATCTTTAAAGAGGTTGCTCTTCCATTGACCATTGCAATCGATGAACTCAGGCAGTAGTTTTCCTAGATCAGATTCCATTATCTCAGCATAAGATAGTAGTTTCAGGGGTCCACTTTCACCTACCCAATGATCTGACCAAAGTTTAATAGAGGCGTTGGGTTTCCATTTAATGTAAAGCGAGGCTTCCTCCCAAGCCTTCGTCATATTTTGCCAGAAGTAAGAGGAGTGCTTTCTGGATACATCTTCCAATTTGTCACTTATATTACATTTTCTTTTCAACACTCGCACCCATAGTGTTTGGTTTATGACACATTCGGTAGAGTAGGTTCATAAGAAAGGCTCTGTTTTGGGATTCCATTCTGAGTAAGCCACAGCCACCATTGTTAAGTGGTTGGCACAATTCCTCCCACTTGACCAGACTGATCCCGCGACGGCTCTCTGGGGTTCCCCATATGAACTTTCGGACCGGCTTTTCTATTTCTTTGCAGCACGTTGAAGGCAATAGTATGCTTTGCATTGTGTAGAATGGTATTGATGATAAGACAGATTTGGCAAGAGTGATTCTCCCAGCCAAAGAGAGGGTGTTACTTTTCTAGCTAGCTAGCTTGGATTGTAATCTCTCGAGTATATAATTAAAGGTTGTTAAGGAGACTCGTCCATTAATCAAGGAAACTCCTAAATATTTCCCTAAAGAATCTGCTTGACCATATTCCAATTGATGACAAATGGCTCTTCGTTGCCCAAGATTAACATTTTTTGAGAAGTATACTTTTGTCTTGGTTGGGTTTATCTTATGTCCAGAGGAGGAGCAGAAATCATGAAGTATCTTTTGAATTAGATTGACCTGGGGAGTTGATGTATGACCAAATAGTATCAAGTAATTGGCAAAAAAGAGGTGAGATAATGGGAATCCTCTCCGATCCATTTTGATAGGTTGTCAAGAGCCATCATTAATTGCGGTTGAAATTTTTTGTGAGAGACGTTCCATACATAAGACAAAAATATATGGTGATAATTGATCACCTTGTCTAATTCCTCTTTGTGGAGCAAAGGTATTAGAATGGGATCCATTCCATAATACTTGCATCGTTGGGGGAGAAATGCAATGCATGATTAGCTTGATCATTTTGTCTGGAAGCCCAACATCATTTAAAGTATCATAAATGAAGTCTTATCTCACTTGGTCAAAGGCTTTTTCTAAGTCCACTTTGCTGGCCATCCACCCACTAACACCCTTCTTCTTTCTCATTGAGTGAACAATTTCCTGAGCTATAATTATGTTGTCAATAATGCTTCTCCCCTGAATAAAACTGGTTTGATTTTGGCTAATAATGTCAGGGAGAATCAGTTGAAGGCGATTTGCAAGGACCTTTGTGACTATCTTATAGACCACTGAGCACAGGCTTATAGGTCGAATGTGGTTCATTTGGGTTGGATTTGAAATTTTTGGAATTAAAGCAATCATAGTGCGGTTAAGTGATGGTTCCAAAGGAGTACCTGCCCATAGCCGTTGAAATAACAAAAGCATACTTGGGCCAACTATGTTCCATTGTGATTGGAAAAATAATGCATGCAATCCATCTACTCTTGGGACTTCAAAGGCTTCATTGCAAACAAAGCTTTTTTAACTTCCTTGAGAGTTGCATCGTGTTCCAGTAAGAGGATATTGGAGGCAGAGATAGAAGGAAACACATTCCTGGTAGAATATGGTATAGGGGCTTCATCTTCCATTGAATATAAGTCTTGGAAAAAATTCCCAGCCATATATGATAATTTCTTAACATCTGTAATCCACTGTCCATTCTCAGATTTTAATTAAGTGATGCGTTTTTGTTTTCTTTTGAGCAGATCTTTAGTGTGGTAGAAGGATGTATTTTGAACCCCTAAATAGAGCCAATAAGAAGTGGATTTTTGTAGCCATAACAATTCTTCCTAGAAGCATGTATCTTCGTATTCTCCTTTAAGAGTTTGGTCAAGCTTCAAAAGAAATTCAGAACAGGAGTTATTTTCAATACTTCTTTGGATACCCTTTAGACGAGCTAATAGGTGTTTTTTCCTTTTGCTGATGTTGCCAAAGACGTGGGTATTCCAGTGTTGGGCTTTATGTTTAAAATATTCCATGCAATCTACAATATTATCGCGTTGAGTCTACGCCTCCTAAACTAGGCTTGAGAATTTTGGGTGTGATAGCCATGATGCTAAAAAATGGGAAATCTTCTCACTACTATTTCGTTGTGTTTGAGGACCAAAGTTTATGGAGATGGGTCTTTGGTCCGAAAGTATTTTTGGTAAATTATCAACCCAACTATTGGTGAAAAGATTGACCCAAGGAGTATTACAAAGTTCTCGGTCCAGTTGAACAAAGAGTGTGCCTCTTCTCTAAGTAAATTTAGGTCCATTTGAGCCCAAATTAGTTAGCCCATGGTGAGAAATGAAATTTTTAAAAAGTTTGCAGCCTTGGACTTGACGGTTTGAGCCTCCTTTTCTCTCCTCTTGGCTTACAATAGCATTAAAATCTCCTGCTAAAAGGCATAGAGTGGAGTTGGTTAGAGCTTGATTAGAGAGATCTTGCCACAGGAGTTCTCGATAGCAAGGTTGTGGGCTGCCATATATTATTGTAAACAGGAATTTGGAAAGACTCTCTTGATGAATAATCTCCATATGAATAAATTGGAAATGATTTATCAGAATAGTGACCTCCACTGTGTTGAACCATAAAAACCAAATTCCTCCAGAAAAGCCAGAAGCTTCTACTCTATAGGAGTGGATGTAGCCAAGCCTTTTAATAACTCTATCTGCTTTCACTCCAAAGATTTTTGGTTCTAAAATCACAAAAAATATCAGGTTTGTAATTAGTAACAAAGGATCTAAATATGGAAGGAAACCTTTTATCGAAGGCTCCTTGACAGTTCCTTGTTATTATTGACATAAAAAACTAATTAATTTGGAAGGGTAGTATTGAAATGGCCCAGGGGATTAAATATTGGGTTTGGCTCCCAAATTGTGGATTGTGAGTCCAGTGCTATTTTAATTCCCCTAGGTTGTGCAGTTGGGTTTGGTGGTTTAATTGTTACATGTTCGTGTCCTTTTTGGGCCTGGGTAGAGGGGTGGGAAACCCGACCCATCTGTTTTAGGTCACTTCATGTTTCCTGGTGCTTATGTCTTAGCCGCGTATCTATGATGGAGACCACAGAGTTATGCTGAGGGTCCAAGGTTGTCGTGTTGTTCATAGCTGCATATGCGCAAGTATTGAAGATGGAGTCTTTGCATATGGTCTCTTGAGGTTGTTGTTTTGGTGTCATACACTGCTCGTTCCTCCGAGATCCTCTTAGGTCTTTCCCTTTCCTTCGCTACATAGTGGTGTCTCCCGTATTTGCATATCTGGCAGGTTCGTACACTTCAGCCCCTTCTTCATCCATTCCTGACATTCCGCTGAGCAAGCTGAAATGAGATGTTATTGCCACTGTTTTAGACCCCTGCCTATTACCTCTTCTGTCATAGGTGTGCTTTCTTCATTGAACCTACATCCAGGACCCAAATTGTACCTTCTCACAAGCTTCGATTTGAAGGGAGCTCTCACACGCTTGTTGGTTTTGCGTTTAGATCATCGGAGCTTCACCAATGTTTCCCATCTTCTCCAGGCACGACTCCTGCAAGTGGCTCGAGCGACCACAGTTGAAGCAAATTGCAGGCAAACCTTCATACTCTATATAGATGATTTCTCCATCAACCTGAATTTTTAAGGTTAGAGGCTTCGTCAAGTGAATTAGAAAAGCCAATCTTGCAAATTTCCCTCTATCCCCTGAATTTGTGTTATAGTCCACTCACATGACTTCCCTAAAGATACTACTGATGGACCTGATGATAGCCTTATGATATTAACTTGCTGGTAATTGAGGTAGCCTTATCCACCCTACAATCTAATTGATCACGTGGTCCAGGGTTTAAAGGAAGGAGACCAAGGTTGCACCGTCAAGTAATGTCCATAAATCTGCCAAGGACCTCCGATAAGTGCGTTTTGGAAATCGATATCTTCTTTGAACTTTACCAGGAAACATTCATCATCTAAGTATGTTACTTGGTATTTCCCAGTTGGACGCCATATGGTTTGTAGCTATGTTCAGAGTTGTCAAATACCGATTGCGCGCCCTAGCAGTTTAACGATGACAGCAAAGCCCATTCTCTTATTGAGAATGTCTAAGATGTGGTCAGCAAAGTTTACCGTTGGTATGCTTCCATTCACACCGATTATTACATCTCCATGTTGAAGGATCATTTCTTCCTCTGTATTGTTCTTGTCAGCATTTAATGGCTTATCTTTAAAAGACGGGACTGTGTTCTTCATTTGAGGATTGTCAATGTTTATACTAGCTTCAGTCTTAGCATTTGGGTCTTTTTCCCAGGCCATTTGAGTTTCTAGAACGAGCTCTGTGAGTTGAGTGGCTGAGACATACGGTTCTGAAGCAGAGAGGCTGAGGAAGATTTCATCATCCATAGCATCTGTAGGG
The DNA here is from genome assembly GCA_963855925.1 of Inga laurina. Lineage (NCBI taxonomy): Eukaryota > Viridiplantae > Streptophyta > Magnoliopsida > Fabales > Fabaceae > Inga > Inga laurina. Next base: position 1,708,072 of record OY979702.1, on the reverse strand, counting down.
TCTAATTCATTTGCAAATTTCACCTTCTTTGCATTTCGGATGTCTCCTGGGTGCGGCGGAGGTTCAGACTTGTATGCGCTTTCAATGGGTGTAGGATACTGCATGTAGGGATAGAAATAGGCCAGACCCCTAACAGGGGCCTACGGCCTAGCCTACATAAAGCCCAGCTCAGTCTATTTAGCAAATAGGTCAGGCTCAGGCTCAGACATATTGCTAGACCTATTTAGATAAACAGGCCAGGCCTATTTTCATAAGGCCTAGCCTACAAGCCTATAGGCTTGGCCTATTTAGCTTTTTTTTTTTAATATATACTATTACATAAGTATATATAATATAATCTAAATAATTTTATAAATTTATCAACTTAACCTTAATTCTAAGTTTCATATCATATCCTCTAATTTGCACCCTCCACTAAAGCATAATAATTTTTTTGAGTTTATTTAAATGTCAAATGAAATATTATAATTAAATAAGAGGAGTTTGTCCCAATTTACGTGGGAAAGGTAAAAGAGGTAGAATCTAGTTTTGTATGTTATTTATTATGCTTAGTTAATTTTAGAAAATATATCTCATTAGTCAACATATGATTAGTTTTTTTTATTCCTATTTGCTCGGACAATTGTTATCACTAGATGTTCTTTTCTTTTCCTTACTAAGCCCTAATATTACTATGAGAATGGATATTAGGCTTTTAAGATATAATGTAGGATTGTATATAACTGTGAAGGGTTATATATGAATTTGGAGGCATAGGCTTTAAAGGCTGTTTAAAAGCCTATATTATTTAAGTAGGCCTTTAAACAGGCTTCAGGCCTTTTGAAGGCCCAGGCTCAGGCCTAAAAAAAGCCTACATACAGACTCAGGCTTTAAATCTCTGTTGTAGGCCAAGGCCTATTTAGACAAAGCCTAGCCTAGCCTATTTCCACCCCTAACTGCATGATGCTAGAGGAAATCTAGAAAGGAGCTTCTCTCTCTAGGTCCATTCCCGTGTGTGTAATTCCACATACCTTGAACACGAATACGACTAGGTGCTTGTATTGTTATCTCCAATCTCTCGTTCCTCCTTCATCAATCCTTAATTGGTGAGTCCTCTTCGTTCCTTCCTTATCACTCTAATACTAAGTGCATATTTGAATTAGCTTTTAGATAAAAAAATTTTATGATTTACGATGTAAGTATATAAAAAGAGTTTTATCTCGGCTTACAGAAAAGGACTTCTGAAACTATGGATTTATTGTTTCTCAAACATACATTAAATACTTTAAATAAATCTCAATCTTTAGGTGTTCTCAATCTTTAGGTGTCCTATCTTTAACTGGCTTCAAGCGTTGCTTATGTCAATGCATTCTCTCAACATATCTAACCTAACTCACTAGCATCTCATTTAAATTTTCAACCTCAACCAGAGTTGTCAAAATTGGCCAAGGCTTAAAAGTTAAAAGGTTCAGGCTTGAAAAACCCGTATACCATAAAACCATCATATTAAAAAGTCCGGCCTTTGAACATGCATGTTCTGAGTTGGTCCACGGACTTTCATGTATTTTTAATAAATTTAATTTTTTAAATATTTTAAAATAGGGAAAAGGAGCAAAATAGCCCATGAAGTTTTCTTAGAAGAGCACCTGGCACTATATAGATTTTTTAGGTGCAAAAATGCCTATTGAGATTACAAAAGGTGGCAAAAATACCACCCCCGTTTATTTAAGTTAACTGCCGTTAATGTAGCCTGCACAGTGTCAATCTAATCCAGTCACCATATAATTAATGTTATTTTAATTATCCAATACCCAAGGTCTCTTTCTCTCGTCCTCCCAATTTTTTCTCTCACTCTCATTCGATCTTGCTTGATGGCGTGCAAGATGCCAAGACCACAACGAGTTTTAAAGACCCGTGGAATAAAAAACCAAAAGGCGTAAATCGCCATCCATCTCAATGTTCTTTTCCCTTCCTCCTCCTAGCTTCGGCAAAACAAGATTTATGAGAGGAAGCCAAGATCCCTGAAAGACGTAGATTTCTGCTCTAGCTTCGGTAGACGATGGCACAACGGTGAAAATGCAGATTTCGACGGTGACGCCCACACGAGGCGGGGCCTTGAAAGAATTTCTGGAACTCCAAGAGGATAGCTTTGTCGCAGGATTAAGCTTCGTCAGAGCAAACATGATTCGATCTTGAATGTGTATGGTTGATATGGAAATTTGATGAAAGTATTGGATACTTGCTTGATGTCCCTGGTTAGTTTCTCTTCTTTTTCTAGAGTGGTACAGCTATAGATGTTGATAAAACTTGAGTTGATGAATGTTGCTGTTGATTCATCGGACTATGATCTCCTCTTATTCCAACAGTGATGCCCACGAAGATGCCACCATATCAGATAGCCCACGCACATATCCTCCTCCTCCTCCTCCAAGACTACAAGTGGTCTGGTTTAGCTATGGATATTTTCTTTCTTCTCCATCATTCATGATCTTCTACACTAACGGGACATCGAATACCCTTGGCGGTGAAACACCCCCCCGACCCACAAAAAGTACACCCAATTAGTCACGTGGTCCATTCTCTATTTCTCCAGGGAGGAAATTTCCACTGCCACCTCAACATCAAAATCACCATTTTTAACCAAAAAGTTTCTTTCTAACAGTCAACATTGCCTAATCAAAGGTAGTGGTATTTTTGCCAACTTTTGTAATCTTGATAGGCATTTTTATGCCTAAAAAATCTATATGGTGCCAGATGCTCTTCCGAGAAAATTTCATGGGCATTTTCGCTCCTTTGTCCTTTAAAATATCTAAATAGAAATCTCTTATAATTATAATTCAAATCACATATATTAATAAAATAAAGAATCAAACTATTGTCTAAATTTCAATAACAAATACAAATCAAACTTCAAACACTGGTAAATTATTGTCCAACTTCAAAAATAACTAAAACTAAATAATTTGCTTCCCTTTTGTAGTCACGTATAAAACAATTTTAGTAGTTAAAAAGAACAAAAAATTCTCATAGTTATTATATATAAAAAATTTACGTGACTATTAATTTTTTTTTTTTTTGTTATTACAGTATATTCGAGGTTATCTATGCTGAAGCCTGAGAATACATAAGAATAGGATAGGCAATTTTTCTATAAAAAAAATATTTTTTATTGTATGCAAAGTTTTATATCAAAACATACTATTCAGTATTCACGTATCATGACTAATAGAGTAGATGGCAAAAAAAAAAAAAAAATCATGACTAATAGAGTAACTTACCATTTCTCAAAATTAATATGATAAAAAAAGAAAAAAAGTGCATGATTAAAATTAATATTTGACAATAGTATGAAATATATCTTTTTCCATCATTTATTAAATGATAAATCATTGCAAATGAAGGAGATGCACCGTGCCCGTACGTTTGGAAAAATGGGAAATCTTATAGTAATGGCTAAATAAAAGTATGTAACACCCCAAATTTTATGTTCATAAAAAATATATTGTAATTAATTAAGAAATTCAATAAAATAGTGAATATTCATGAAATTTGAATATTATGAATTTTGAAATATTCATGTTCATAAAGAAATGGACAAATTAATTTAAGAAAGGAATTAAATTACAACAGTGATAATAAAATCATAATTTTGCCAATTTAGCCCAAGATTAATTATTTTTCAATTAATTGGAGTTAATTTCAATTAACCAAGGAAAATAAAAGAAAATGTATAAATTGATTATCCTTGATGGAATAAATCAAGAATGGTAGAATTAGAGGGACTTGGGCATAAATAAATTGAAGAAATTATGGGATTAGTGAAACACATTTTTCCTTCCCTTCTCCTCCCTAATTTTCGTCCAAACACATAAAATGAAGGGAAAAAATTAATTTCATGAGCACATGTAAAAAATACTACATGAAGAGAGTAATGATGACAATGGTGGAGTGTCCTTACATTAAGGTATGGTGAATGCATGAAGGAAATAACTTGAGTAAAGGAAGGGATAAACATGATTGCATGGTGGAGTACAAACTTAGATCTAGTTAGAAGAGAACTTACTTGGTTAATAAGAGGAGAGGAGGGGCAGTTTTTTTTGTTTAACCAAGGGAGAAAAAATTTGACCAATGCCAAAGGGAACTAAAGGAGTAATTATGAGTAAAGAGGAAGGAGGCATAGGTGGATGTAAGGTTGTGATAAGTGTCATATTATGGCGCCTTGATGAGATCAATGGTGAATGATGAAGGGAGACAAATTAATGAACACACTTCTCTTCCTTCTTGATGCACATTTGGGCTAACACACCAAGAGAAGAGAGGGAGAGAGTTTTGAAGAGTTTTTGAAGACTTAAAAAGGAGGAAGAAGATTAAGGTAAGTAGGTGTTGATTAAATGATTTGACTTCCTATTCTTGTGTAACACTTCCTCTAAGATTCTTTTATTCACGTATACATGTGTTTAGCAAGTCAAGTCTCCAAGGAAGAGGAGTTAAGGTACCAAGATTGAAAGCAAGAGGGTAACTTCATGATTTTGCTCTCTTGTGGTTGTTGTTGTTGTTGATGTTTCTTGATTTTTCAAATTTCATGGTTAGTTTGTGAATTTGGGAAGTCCTAATCCTAAGGGGTTATACTGCCCAAATTTCTTTGAATCATGGTTAAGAAGTGTTTAAATGAATTAATAAGAGATTAGAAGTGGAAAAATACAAGTTTTGGAAGTTAAAATACAAAACTACATTTTTCCATTTTTCTTCAAAAATTTCTGCCAGCACTGTTTCAGGGGGTAGGAGTTGGATTTTTATGAAATAAATGGTTCCATTGGATTCAGTGGGAAAAAATAGGTGGGGTTACAGTTGGTCAATTTTTCGGAAAAGACCGAAAAAGCATAATTACGAAAATGCTCCTAAATCAGGGCTGTCAAGGGTATTTTCATAATTTAATAGTGAATTTGGTAATTTCAAGACCAGAAATGGATTCCTTGGGCGAAAATATGTCAGAATAGCCCTAGTCAAAATTTTGAGAAAACGTGCCATCGAGCTGGGTATGGTAGGGCTGGGCCGAGGTCCGGGGGCATTTTGGTAAATTTTCACCATAAACTCATATAACCACAAGAAACACTATGGAAGAGTTTAAAATGATACTTGGATAGGTTATGACCTATTTTTTGTACATTTAATATTTTAGAACTGAGTTGGAGGCCGAATACGACACGTATTTCGATACACATCTAAATAAGGGTCTATAAAGCTTCGAGGTAGGAACATTATCCTTCATACATCATGCCATAGTTATATGATTGTGTGGTTGTCATTGTTGTAAATGTATTTTATTAATCAACATGTTTTGCCCAGAGAGGGGCTAGTAGTGCCAAAGGCACTTACACTGGAGTTGGTGAGAACCCAACTAGTGCAAAATAGTGGAGTTGAGCCCTACTCATATATACTTGAAGATGATATGTTTATATTGTTCATTAATTGGTGCATACATTGGCGCATGTCATATTTACTTTTCGCATTTTCTATGAACGATAGTATATTTCTACTGTGATTCTTCAGAATCTCATCCTATTTTTAAATAAACATTTCAGCGGATATCAGTGGATCGAAAGGCAAAGGCGTGAACACCGAGAAGTAATTGGCACGTGTCTCGAGATAAGGACAAGATAGTGGTTATAATTAGTTTATGCCTTAGATATTTTGAATCTTCCTGTATATATTAAACTTCCGTTGTAGTTTTTGTATTTCGTTGACAAACGACTTTGGGTTGTAAATGAATGTTTTTATCAGTATAATTGTTCTTTTATGTATGCACATTGAATTCAGTCTTTATTACTCTTTGATTATCGAAATGGAAACGGGTATTGACAAAGTAAAAACAATTATATCGAATATAATTTGATCACCATGAACAAATAAAAACATTAATAGAATGCAATTGGAAAAAATAATAATAGGAAGAGTCTCATTAAGCCAATAAAAGTTGATCTAGTTGGTAAAGGGGTTACTTCATAATCATAAAATTGTGAATTTGGATATCATCGATGTGAGGACTTTGTTAATGAGTGATCTATAAATACCTCTGAAAATTTGTGTTTTGAAGTAAGAATTTATTAAGGGTTGATTAAAAAAATTACAGATATGATTTTTTTTAATGTTCGATATATGTTCATCTTATCCGTCAGCCTTAAGTTTCGACCAAAAAATCCATCAGCTTTAAGTTATCATTTTGCCCCGACTTGACAGCGGGTAGTTACAAATATTTATATAACTCAGATTTTAAAAATTAATTCCCGTTATAAAACTTGAATCCATCTTCCCATTCCTCTTTTACTGGCTTTTTTGGTTTAAAATAAAATTTCACATCCATGGATTGGACGGTGTATAAAAATTTATCAAGTTATATATGAAAAATAAAATATAAAGGTGATCATTTCTTATGTCATCCTTATATTAACAAAGTTAGTAAACTCTATCCAGGACTGACCTTTCTAGATCTAGATATACTGGCTAATTTGCATGGGGCCAATAGCACCCAAAGATAGCTTTTAGTTTTCCTATGTATATATATATTAAAAAAAAAAAAGTTAGTAAACTCATTAATGGCAGAATTACATTGTGCTCTCGATTCTATTTATAAATAATTTTTCTCTCATGAGGTTAGTTCTTTTTATAAACAACTTTCATTTTGTATCTAAAAATATCAACTTTTTTTTTTACCCTTATTAAATACATATATTTATAATTAATTATCACACACACCAAAAGTTATATTTAAAAGAGAGAGAGAGAGAGAGAGAGAGAGAGAGAGAGAGAGAGAGAGAGAGAGAGAGAGAGAGAGAGAGAGAGAGAGAGAGAGAGAGAGAGAGAGAGAGAGAGAGAGAGAGAAATGTCGTTCTAACTCACCAGGTGAGGTGAATGAAGTTAACAAAGCATCGGAAAATGAATTTTAGTAAGCAAATGACTGTTGGTAAACCAGTTTTCAATCCCCGGAAAACCACATTTTTAATGGTGTTGAAGGCATGTTTTTCATGACATCATCTGTGCTAAAATGGACTACGTTTTCTACACTGCAATTGTTCTCTATAGATAGTTCTTGAATGCCTTCCAACTCTAAGCAAGTGATATCAATATTGAGGAGTAATATAGAGGGAAGAGGTATAAACTGTTTAATTGTTTTGAGACTTATGAGAGGATGAAGGTAAGGTTTTGGGAGGAAAACAGTCTCTTGCTATATTTTTGCTTGAATTTTGGGGGGAATATTTCCAAATGCAAATTCAGGATGACATTGAGTACTTTTATTTTCCAAAGTACATACAGGAAGAATTTTAATTTTATTTGCCAAATGCCCATCTAGGAAAAGTGTGGAGTTTTTACATTATTGATAAAAAGAGTGGTATTAAAGAGGAAGAAATTAAATTATCGTCTAATAATTTATTATTATTTGTTCTCTCTTATATCTTATGCCTATTACTTTTTCTCAAGAGTGGTATTTTTAACATACTATTGGTTCGTTTTGAACAATTAAGAGAAAAGTTACTTATAAGTAAAATCGGAAGAAGTATATTTTTTAATGTTAAGACTCGTGAGAAACCCTACGGATCACCGGTTTAGACAGATCATTGAAGTTTATTCAAGTTAAAGATCCATTTCTCATGTCATTCTTATATGATTATTTTTTTTTATGATACATGTCATTCTTATATTAACAAGTTACCAGAATCATTAATGGCAAATTTACATTATCAGTTTTTGAAAGTTAATAAAAATTATAGGCAACAATTACCCCTTTGATTCTTTAAATTCAAGCAATTTAAAGTGCTTTCTCAATACTCTAATCCTGCCGTTACTTTTATTATTAAAAAAATGGCAACATTATCATTTTAAATTTGGACAAAATATTCATAAATTCTAATATATTAAATTTCATTTGTAAAAATAACAATTATTGACACAATAATTATTATTTTAAATTAACAATGTTAGGATTAGAGGGTTGAAAATATACTTTATAAAATTTAAAAACCAAAACAAAACTTTATATAAAATTAGGGGCTAAATGCGCACTTTTTGCCAAAATTATATGGATGAAACTAACTCAAAACCATACATATAACTTAGAGTTAAGATTGTTGGCAGAAAAACAAAAATTAAAGTTTAGATTATAGTTAGAATGAATATAATATTTGGTCCTTATAATTTATCCTCTTTTTAATTTTAGTTTCTATAATTTTAAACCATAGGTTTTGGTATCTCCACTCTTTCCATTAAAACCATTAGTTCCAATAATTTAATAAAGACTTTGAGGATGTTAAACATATTGATGTGTTACTAACATCATCAAATGTGTTGATGTGACCTGGGGCTTGTTGACTTAATAATTATAAACTTACAAGTTTAATAACATTTAGATAATAAAAAAACTTCCTCACCTTCACCCCCACCCCGTGCTCACTGCGCTGGATTTATCTAATACTCCATCCGGTTCTAATTATAAGATAAAGTTGATTTTTTTGGAGAAATTAAAGAAGCCAATTAAATTATTTTAGAGTATTTTTATTTTTATTTTTTTCTCCAAAATAATTAATTTAACTAATAAACTAATATATAATCTAAAAATACTAAAAATATAAACACTCTAAAATAATTTAATTGGCTTCCTTAATTTCTCTAAAAAAATTAATTTTATCTTATAATTAGGACCGGAGGGAGTATAATTTACGGGAAGGAGAAAAATTTCTACTGGATTTTCTTCCCCCGCCCGCGCGGAATTGCTTTTACCAGTATGACCGTATTCACAAAATCACATTCACTGAGAAAATATTGCCTTCAGGCCGTTCAAAACACAAAAAGAAAATATTGCCTTCTTCACATTCTTCACAGAGATGAAGAACCTTCAAAACTTTCTACAATCTTGAGAAGCAGCCTCGATTATAATTAGTTTGCCACATCAGCTCGTTGGACATCAAGCCACATTAGTATATTTGACGATGTTAGTGACATGTTAGCATATACTGTCAAAGTCCTTATTAAATTACAGGGACTAACAATTTTTATGAAAAAAAACTATGTGACTAACAATTTTTATGAAAAAAAACTATGTGGAACAAAACTTATGATTTGAAGTTATAGGGACTAAAACTAAAATAAGAGTAAACTATAAGGACTAAATATAACACCCCAAATCTTATTCACCAAATATATTATAATTATTGGAAATAGTCAATGAAATGAAGTGGTGAATTTTGGAGAATATAATTATGTTTTTGGTGAAATCTTCTATAAGGTAGTGTGTTTTTCATGTAATTTTGTACGATCAAATGATGAGCAAAAATTATACAATTTTATAAAGTGAAAGTAGACATCCTAATCTTTAATTTGATAGATCATATGACTCAATTAGAGCTATATGCAAAAAGTTATGAATTTTTTAAATTAACCCAGAAAAACTGGAAAGTTTCTAGAATAACATTCAAAAATTTAAATTCTGGGATTTTTGTGCTTTAAGTTGGCTAAATTCTATATTTTTCCTTGAAATTAGACTCAATATGGATTATATAGCCTTTGGAATCACTCCGACATGATATCTAAAAATTTAATTATGATTTTCCAAAGTTTGGATAGAAAATCTACCAAAAATTGCTTAAATCCGAAATTGTTAGAAATTAACTAATTATGACATAAGTTTAATGCTAGATGACATAAGCAAGCATACGATATAAAGCAAATTTGTATCTTCTTCATTTTATTTCCATCGGTTTTAAGATAAAAAAGGGGAGAGAGTGACTTTGAGATTTTTAGAGAGAAGGAGGAGAAAATCCGCTTGATAAGCTTGATTTCTTAGGTGAATTAGCTCCGATCTTATATAATATTTCTCCTAAACTTCTCCTGTACATAATTCTAGGTTGTTTTGAGGTAAGAGTTCAGTGTTGTTGGAGCTAGGAAGAAGGAAAAGCTAAAAGGAAGAAGAGGTAACTTCTTAAACTTCAAATATTAGTTCTTCTAGCTACTGTAAGTAGTTTAATCGGTGAAATTAGATTGATTTGCTTGGATTACAAATTTGGTAAAAGAGGTGACATAAGTGTTATGTTGCCAAAATTTAGTGTAAATGGTAGTTATAACATAATTAAATAGTTAATAAAGTGGTTAGGAGTAGAAAAGAACATGTTTGCGGAGTCGAATTTCAAAAACCCCAATTTTTCTCGAGGAATTACATATTTTGGCCAGAGCAAGAAATAGGCCTTATGCATTGTTTGGTATCATGGAAGAGTTTTTGATGGAAGTGGAAGTGGAGGTGGAGGTGGAAGTGGGGTTAAAAGTGTGTTTGGTATAATAATGGAAGTGAGATATAATTTTTAATTAAAATATATATTTAAAATATGCCAATACCAAACTGCCCTCAAACAAAAAAAAACTCCACACCCAGCTCATACCTTCATCGGACCACCGCGAGCCTAAAAAGTGGATGCAAATCGGAACAGACGAGAACCATAATAGAACAATGAAATTGCAAGACAAACAAGAACCAGAACAGAGTAATGAAATCGCAAAAAGATCAATCCAAAACTTGAACCCAAATGCTAGACAGAAATTGAAATTGCAAACTCAGATCTAAAGGGAAATCAAAATCGCAATCCCAGATGTTGCAGGAACAAAATTCGTTTGCACCTAGCTGACTCATGTTCGTCGCTAGAGGGAGATGACGTCGAAGTTGCGTTCACTGCCAGAAGGAGTCGAGGAGCGAGACGCATTTGTTGTTGGAAGGTGGAGTTGTGTCCGCTGCCACACTGATAGAAATGGAGCATCACATTTGCTGTCAGCTTGTTGCTGTCGTCACCGTGAAGGACGGTCTTCGTCATTACTGGTAGAATCAACTAGAGGTTCGCCATCTCCGTTGCCGTAGAAGATCTACAACTTTCAGCCGACATTGTTTCCTTCGCACATCAATCAGAAGTTCGTCGTCGCCGTTGCTAGTGGACGAACGTCGCTATCTGTGACAGTGGAGGTCCGCCACTGCTACCACGATGGAGGACCATTGTTGCCGGTAGAGGGGAGGAGGAAGATCAGAAGGGCAAGAGAGGAAAAAACGCTGGAAGTTGCGTTGGAAGTCACTTCTATTGGGGTAGGCAAGGAATTGACTTCCATCAATTTTGATGGAAATGGGTTCCAAGAGGAAGTGACTTCTTGGATACCAAACAAACAAAAATAGAGAATTCACTTCCATTTTCACTTCTCCCTCCTTACTTCTAGTGTACCAAACGCGGCCTTAGAGTTAGATTTTCAATGATTTGATGGTTCTATTGAGTTTTGGAGGGAAAATTAGGTAGGGTTATAGTTGGTCATTTTTTGGAAAAGTCCGAAAAAGCATAATTACGATAACGCCCTTGAAACCCTTAAAGCGGGGTTGCCAAGGGCAATTTTGTCTTTTAGCAGTGAATTTGATAATTTTGAGTTCGGAAATGGATTTTTTGGATGAAAATATGTCAGATTAGTCCCAGTCTAAATTTCAGGAATAGTACAGCCGGATCGGTAAGGCGGGGCCGGGTCGGGGTCTCAGGGGCATTTTGGTAAATTTTCACAATAGGATATTATTACCACAATAAACACTATGGAAGTGCCTAAAATGGTACATGGAGAGGTTATAACCTAATTTTTTTACATTTGACATTTTAGGACCAAGTTGAAGGCCTAAGAGGTTACACGCAAATTGAGGCACACTTTTACAGAGGAAAAGACTTAAGGTAGATAACTTATCTCTCTTGCATGTATTTGATATTTGTGCTAGTGTATTGATGCATGTTATTGTTTTGCTTAATTATGTGAAACACATATGAATGATTGAAGTTTTGTTTCTATTTATATTATGGACATAAGTATATTGTTTGAAACATTGATGAGCACGCAGATATGTCATTGTGTAAGTATGAGTTTATATAATGCAAGCATGTCATACATTAACACTTATCTTACATGCATATTAGTACTGTTTTCTTACTGAGATTCTCTCGAATTTCACCCTCTCCTACCAACAATTTAGTCAAGTGAAAATAAGAGCTGTATTGAAAGCATTGAAGAGAACTATACAGGAGGAATGCAGTGATGGAACGAAGATGAAAAAAATGTATGAGTTTCATGTACGGGTCTAGATACCCTGATAGCCCTATGCGGCTACATCATTTATTATTATTAAGTATAAATATATCAGTATATTTATGTTATTCATGTGTTGCCCACCGAACTGCGTATCATTTTCTACAAATACTCTGAAATAGCTGAAAATAAGATAAGGGTGTGACACTAAACATTATATGAACCCTTATGGTTACTTTAACATTAATTTTTCATTGTGAAAATAAATAATTTTCACTCACAATTCTTAATTCAAAACATAACTAAAATACTGTCTGAAAATGATCTTAATTATTAAAATTATAACGTTAAGAGTTATATATATTTAAATGATGGTTATTTTGTGCCAAAACTTTTATGAAAAAAATTAATTACTCATCCATTATTGTTTATTCAAATGATACATTTTCGATTTGGTTTTTATCCTTGGACTTGTCACTAACCAGTCCCTATAAACTTTGTATCTCTACCTTTAAAATGTTAGAAAAATAGTCCCTACCCCACATGTTGAGTAAAAATGGCATACCGACATCAAGGTCATGTTGAGCATATTGTCCGGTAGTTTTGGCTAAACATACTTGTAAACCTTTTGTTGGCTGACAATCTCAGAAACTGTCGTGTTTTGTTTTTCTTTGGTTTGTACTATGTTTGGCCCGTTTAATTTATCAGCATTTTGATGGGAAAAAACAGAAAAAATAAGAAAAAAAAGAGAGACAAATTGTACTTGAGATGCCAATGGGCATCTAATACCTCAATCTTTTAATGTCCCACTCCTCTAATTTTTTGTGATCCATCACCTTTCCTTTAAAATAAGTTGCTTTTGATTTGGAAACTTCCGCACTATGCACTTCCTTCTTTAAAAAAACAAAAAAAATTCATTTAGCACTATGGTTTGGATGCTTATCCATTAGGGGTGTTCAAAGTATCCCGGTCTCGGTTGTCCCGGCCCGGTCCCGGATATTTTATCCCGGGAATTTTCCGTCCTGGCCGGGACCGGGATCACACCTTGTGATCCCGGGAATTCCCGGTCCCGGTTTTTTTTTTATTTTTCTATTTTTCTTAAAAAATAGGTTATTATTTTATTTTTGTATTTTTTACTCCATACATTAAGTTATCATTTGATAAAATGTATATCACATATTTAGTTAGAGTTAAATCGTATATATCGTGATACAAATCCTAACTATATAATGTATGAAGATAATAACAAAAATGATGAATGTGATAATAATATTAATAATAATATGTTATTTTTCAATTCTAGCTTAATTTGTGTGATTTTTATGACCTTATTAGGTGTTAAATAATCACTTTAAACACTAAATTATAAAAAAATTTAACTAATATAATTATATTATTAAGACCGGGAATTCCCAATCCCGATCCCAGTCTCGATTATCCCGGGACCGGGACCGGGAATGACATCCCAGTCCTGGCCAATCCCGGGACGGGAACCAGGAATGGATGATCCCGGTCCCGTCCCGAGATTTGAACACCCCTATTATACATCAAGCTTTCAAATTTCAACTTTACTAGGTTTGGATGCCAATTAGCACGAGGAATACGGCTCTCTACATCAACCAAAAGGGTATTAGCCTTTGCTAGTAATTGTGGGTCACACAATAGACTGATCTCTTCCCACCAAGTTATCTTTGTAAAACAGATAAATAATGAAGGACTTCATAAATCGGAAACAAGGTTAAAACACTCCTTGTATTAGTTTGTAGCAAAAAGCTCACTGATGCAACATTTCTTGTTCAAAAGAAAACCTGGTAACTTCTTGCTACTATGCTTTCGTACTGGTCTTTGCTAGATCTGTAAAAATGGACTTTCTGAAAAAGAGATAGGATTGAAATCATTCGTGGATACACCTTCACTAGTGTGTGTTTGGCTCAGTGAGGGAAGGAGAACTACAAAAATAGGAAATGAATATTAGTAGTAGTTAAATAGCCGACTTTGTAGTAGTTTTTGGAATTTTGGAAATTTCATAATAATTTTTTTGGATCTGACTTCTCTCCTTTTATTTTTCCATTTACTCATATCTTTTACTTCAAAACTACGCAATTTTGGGTAAACAAAATAAGGGGAGTACTTTTTTTTTTTAAAAAAAAAAATCCATTACATTGCAATATTTTTCAATAGATGCTAAATTATTTTTTAGTATACTCAGCATTTTGAAATATTTTTTAGTAGCATCTAATATATAGCACCTAGCGCTCTGAAATATTTTGTAACAGATAATGAGTGTTAGTAAAAAATATTTTAGTGTGTGTGTTGAGTATACTAAAAATTAATTTAAGACACCGAATGCCATTAAAAAAATATTTTAAAGAACTAGATGCTCTTTTTATTTTTTTTTTTAAAAAAAGTGTTTCTTTTGCTTTGTTTACCCTCAAACTACGTAGTTTTAGAGTAAATGATAGAAGCAGAGGGGAAAAGAAAACGAGAGAAGTCAAATTCTAATTTTTTTTTTGGGGAAATCCAAGAAGCTCAATTTCAAATTTTGAAAATTCAGTCGTAAATTTATTTACAACTTGCTTGCAACTCAATTTTTTTTAGCATTTATTGCTGAGTTTACAAAATTTGAAAAAGTTTGCAAAAGTTGAAAAATACTACTACCTTTGATTCTAAATATAAGATTCAGTTGATTTTTTTGAAGAGATTAAGAAAGCTAATTAAATTATTTTAAAGTGTTTATTTTTATTATTTTTCTTCAAATTAATTTATCTAACTTATAAACTGATATATAATCTAATGATACATAATATATGATATGATTAAGTAATTTATTTAAATTCATTAATTTCTCCAAAAGTCAATTGAGTCTTATATCTAGGATCGTAAAAAATATGTATTATGTGTGTGTTAATATGATTAGATATGATATTTTGACCAATTAATCTGTATTGATCTCATCTAATCTAATGTAATCAAATATTATATAATATCATACATGATTTTTCTCTTCTCAACCGCCTCTCAAGTCTCAAATTTAATATTGGCAAAAAAAAAAAAAAGTCTCAAATTTAATTAAAAATATTTATATTTAAATATAATTATTTTTTGGTCAGCCAAAAATAAATATTCTTAATTAATTATATTATTTTAATTAAGTTCGGTCCGACTGCAAGCCATTAATGCTGGTCTGACTCACCCACTTCATCCTAAAACCACTATCCTGACTCTTGACTCCTTCAGTGAACCTTGAATATTTCTATTGTTTAATTATCATTTTTTTATAAAAAAAATTAAAGGGTAAAGAAGCACCCAGTACCCTGATATATTTTTGGAGGTACAATCAGCACCCTAAAATATTTAAGGGTGCAATTTTACCCCTAATGTATTAAAAATAGAGCAATTATACTTTTTTACTGACAGAATACTAACTTCTTTTACTAACATACTCTTTCATTTCCTCTTTTAATTTTCAATATGTTCATCACTTCTTTTCCCTTTTCATTATTTCAACATGTTCCTTTTCCTCGTAAGAACTCCTCATCATAGCCATTTTGACTTTATCTTCTTCACTTTATTGCAGAAAAAATAGGCCTCCACTTTTTTGATTCAATGGGCCAAGGATGCCGCACATCTAGACCCTTCTACTTCGTCCAATGATGACAACCATGATGGAGAACAACACAACCATGATCGGATGAAGTGGAAGTAACTTTATTTGACTTTTTAATGAGTTATCTCGACTCTACATCTAGATTTCAGTATTTTTTTTACGTTGGGAATTAATACAATTTAATATATTCTTGCATCTGTGATTGAAACTGATAATTTACTATGAATAAAAGTTCCCTATGATTTCAACTTAGCTTCTTATTTTATTTGAGTCTCAAGATTCAACAAGAATAAAGTCAAGCACTTTCACCACAATGATATGGGAACTATGATGGGAAAGGTAAATCTCAAGCCTTGAGTTAATATTCTGTTAATGAATATGTGTAATTGCTCTAATTTTAATAATTAGGGGAAAAATATTAAATACTTTAGAGTGCTGATTACATTTCCAAAAATAGATAAGAGTTTAGTGCATCTTTGCCCAAAATTAAATATTACAATTAAATAAAGAAACAATTGCGATTTTACCCAAAAAAAAAATAAAGAAACAATTAAGAACTTGAGATTGCCTGAACGGTGCGTTTTAATGGTGAAGCGCCAATTGCAGATTCGCAGGACTCTCCTGCAAGGCGGCACCCACATTGGAACCCCAAAAGCATCCCAACTATCACCAATTCACCATACCAGGCAAGCAGTACAGATTCTTTGCAAAGCAATCACAGCATTCGCTTCCTCGGTATCAGCTCGCCGGCCGGAGTACGAACAATGGAGGAGGAGAAAGCACCCTTAATCGGAGAAATCGAGGAAGTAGGCACCGATTCCGATACGGCTCAAAGACACGTCCGGACTAAGGTTCCAGAGGTTGAGATCCACCTGTACCGTCAGGGCAAGGGACCCATTGATGTCTTCAAGACGACCCTGGGAGGTTGGGATCAGGACCAATTGGAAGTTCGAGATATCCTCGACAAGTATGGCCTTAAATCCATTTACGCATTCAATACTCAGTCGGGACGCGGCGTTCCAATTCGGTTCAACCCTAGAAGCGGCAAGTCCATATTGACTTACAAGGATGGAGGAGTTGTTTACATTGATGGAGAACCGAAGGTATGTTTGCATAACAGATATGGTTGATAGGTGGAGAATTGTTACTTCATATCATGGTTAGAATTGAAAAAAAAAGGAAGATAATCCAGATAGATTGAGGTTTTATTTAATTTCATTATTAGAGGGGCCAAAACTGTGTTCTACATGGCTTTTTAATGCATAGCCATCGAGCAAAACAGCTAAAGTGGCATCGTTGAATATTACTGTATCTAGTTGGGAGGGAATGTGTGTCTTCTCTAGTCGGAGAGCCAAATTCTTATTCATTAATGAGGTGTAAAAAACTTTTTGAGACGTAAAAAACTATCATTAATTTCGTCTAGGTTTATGTTGACAGTTGGTTAAAGCTTGCATCTATTTGCTCCATGATTTTTTCTTTTGAAAAAACAGCGGTGGCTTGGTGGTTGAAAACATGTAGCTGGTAAATAAGACGAATATAATAACCTTTAAGTGTTGAAGTTGATTCCTTGAGGGTTTTACGTCCATAACATGGAAGATAAGGGTTCATTATCCAAACCCTTAAGGTTGACGCTCTGCAATTCTTTCTTTTGAAGTATTTCTGGTTTCTTCTTCTTGTTGGAACATTATAAGTAGAATACCACAGCCTAGATGATAATTCTCGGAGTTGTTTTCAGTAGGGTTCACTCAACCTGAGAAAAGGCTTTTGAGAAGTGAATTGGAGTGCCTCTAAAAATTGGGTTATCTCAGTGAAAGAGGAACTAACTTTCTGTCTCAATTAATCACTAGAATTTGATTCATGCCTTTTGTTTGGTGTTTGTCGGAGAGGGGGGGATCTGTATACTTAAAGTGATTTTATTTTCCGAAAACTGACTTGTTGGTAAAAATGTAGGGGCTTTAGATATTAGAAAAATGTTTACATTCCGAAAGGTTCGAGGAGGTAATATGTTTACAGAGAATAGAAACGTTGCATAATAGTAGCTTTTGTATTCTCCTTTTCTATTTGGCTGTTCTAAGGGAATAAAGTTTTCTTCGTAATAGCCGTCAGTTGGAAGTATATATGAGTTCAAACTAAATAATAGCTTTTCTTCTATAATAACATTTTCCTCCTAGAAATAATTAGCAAAACCTGTTTGATGTGATCCAGTTTTTAGAAAGAACGAAATGACATTAGATAAACCTCTGTCAGCAAGCATCTATTAATTAGCTTGGGTCATGTGACGACAAGGAAACCTTAAATATGAACTATTTGGTTTTGGAGCAATTATGTCAGTTAACACTATTTTCTCATTACCAAGACAACTCTTTTGGTGTTATGCATATAAATGGGATTCATTGACAGTTCTAGAGTATCTAAGTGAGCCCTGTTAGATGTGAACTGCATTCCCTCGAACCTTGCATGAACAATTCAACTTAGTACATTGTGATTTAATAGGTCATCTCTTGGTTTACTGACAAACATCTAGACTCGTGTATCTCAATAATGAAATCCTCTGAGGGATCAGCTTATGCCATTTTCTCTATATCTTATTAAGCAAAACACGTCAACGTTTTTCTTTCTGTGTGATGCAACTTGTGTTTTGCTCCTTGAATTCGTTAGAGTCTAGAGAAAGATTATACAATTAACTTCAGAAAATAAAACTTTGGAGGACATTACTGATCTTCTTTTTTTCATTGGGTTCCGAGTATTCTATCCAGTTTGTAACATACTTAATGTGATTTATATTATGTTTTAAAATTCTCTTTTGCAGGATTCTATGATTAAACCAGTGACCAAGATCTTGACTGGGGTGGCATTTATAACCATTATGATAGTACTGGTTTCGAAGGAAACTCCAGAATGGACCAAGAAATTTAACCTTTTCGGTGGAGACATTCCTCCATGGATCTTGGCTTGTGTAGTTATTGTTTTCACCCGCATGAGGAAGAGAACCAAAAACGTCCTGCAAAAGTTTGGTTGGTGAATGGATAGCGCTCATGCTTCTATGGTCGGGTTTAATGGGTTTGTGCATGCTTTCATGTTTTTTGTAAGATGGCATATTTTTCCCCCATTTAAATACATCTTGTTTTAGAATTATTATCAATAAGTATTTTTGAATACTAATTAATAAGTAACAGGGAGTTCTGATTAATCGATTTGTTTATGTTTTTTTTTTGTATTTTTGTATTTATTTTCATGCCGTTGGTGAGCATATCTGGTTAGAGTGTAAAGGGTTATTGGACTACGATTCTACAAAGAACTCTTATTTTTGCTCTCTGTAAAATGGTTGCAAAAGAACTGATAGACTTGTACATGTGGCAAAAGTTCAATCTTTTTGGCTGTGTTCTTGTTAGTACTACAGCCAGAGTTGGTTCAATTGTTAAGAGTAGAGTGTGATTCTTGTTGATAAAATTTTTGGCTGGTTATTGTTTCCGTATTGGAAATGGCTTCTCACCACGTAGTGGAGAGACCACTACAATTGTACATGGTGAGCTTAAATTTGATGATGCTGTAATTAAAGAAAAAATTGATGATGCAGATTTTTAATACTACTTCTACTCCTCAATATAAAGGCTGTTTGGGATCGGATCTGGTCCTAAATAGAGTATCTTAATTTATTTTGTCTCCCAAATTTATAATTTTTTCTCTCTAAATTATCTCTATTAAAGACTGGAGGTCGTAGTTTTAAAGAACACAAATGAATCCATATGGTTAAAAGTGGAACTGGGACTGTGGAGGTTGTTTTACAGTCATCGGTAAAGGAGCGTGCTGGGTTGAAGTGTTAGGAATCACTAACAATTAAACCTAGAAAGTTGTTATGCATAACCAAAAAAAATCATTAGTTCAGCATAAAAACATGATAATATTATTATTCGTCTTTACTTTGCCCCAGAGATATTGTTATCATCCTCTACAAAAAGAAAAATCCAGACGCTAGTTCCCTTGTCTACGCTTCTTCCAAACAAATCCATATGTATACCTTCTTCATCTTCGCCCCATCTCCACAGAAACATAAAAAGGCAAAAAGAGGAAAAAAAGTTTGACTTGACTTGACTTATTTAGTATAGATATTTCAAATTCTCAGAATCAATCTCCATGCTCATAATGCATCCCTTGCTCCTAATCATTTCAACATTGCTGTTTCTTCAGTAGTGAACAGAGGTATCTTCCATGATGGAAAATGCGTTAGGTCGTCTTGAGCCGTTCATGAAATAGTTGATCACAAAGAAAGTGCTAAGGCAAACAACTTCCAGGACCATGTCTCGTGTACTGCCATGTAACAATAGGACCAAAATATAAATTTTTGATCAAAAGGAGTTAATTCAGCAAAAAAGAAACAAAGCACAGTTAATATTGGTAAATTACCCCCATCAGAGTTAGCAGGTTCC
The DNA here is from genome assembly GCA_963855925.1 of Inga laurina. Lineage (NCBI taxonomy): Eukaryota > Viridiplantae > Streptophyta > Magnoliopsida > Fabales > Fabaceae > Inga > Inga laurina. The sequence goes on along the minus strand of OY979702.1, from coordinate 1,687,978 downwards.
ATTCTCTGTGGAATGTTCAAATTTGCTGAGACTAAATGAAGAATCCAACCATTCTGAACTCTTTGCTAGTTCTACATAGTGTATAAACTGTTTCTTAGCATCAGGAACATCCAAAGCCAAGTCATCAAGAGATTCTGCAAGCCTTCCAAATCCCTTCATCATCTGGTTCATAGTTATCAGTCCAGATTCAAAACATTCCTTGAGTAGACCCCACAACCTATCATTCTTCTTCTCAATGATTTTCACCAGAGCTTTCTTCACAACCTCATGGTGGAAAAATGGCATACCAAGTTCTTTCATGCACCGACACGCCTCCCTTATGTCGCCCCCGGATTCATACTCCTCCAAAAGATTTACAATCTTGTCCTTAACATCCTCAATTTCCCACCCACTTTTGCTGCTTCCTCCTCCACCCCAACACCTTAATATTCTCTCCCCTGATAGCCTAGCTTTGAGCAATGACTTTGCCATTTGAAGCACTTTACTTCCTATTGAATCTGGTCCCACACATTGTGTTCCAATCTCTTCTAGATGTTGTGGGGCGAGGACTTCATCCACTATTGCTCTGGCTAAGAACATGGCAAGATCCTCTACCACCACTGGATTGTCCAGGGCAGTGTCATCTGCTGATTCTATCAACATTACAAAACCATTCACTACATCATCAGCTGGGAAACACAGAGATGAAAGCAGAACCGAGGCCATTTCCTTCTCACGCTTCTTTCGGTCCATGGCTAAAGTTATAAGTCTCTTGACAAATATTGCATTGAGGTGTGGAGAGCAAGTTTTGTTCTCTTGCTCAAGGCAACTTATTACTTCAAATATGTCACCTGACAAGAAGTATTCTTGAATTATGGACTGTGCCTTTAACTTGAAACTTCTGGCTGCACTTTCTTCTAGTGACTCTTTTTTTGGCTCCAGTGAGAGTGATTTTAAAGATGAAACACATAACCAACCCTCAGATGCTGCCTTGGACATTAGATTTTGGAGTATTTCATGCGCGTTTGGTATGTCGAGTGATAAGTCATCAACCGTGTCAATCAACCGATCAAAGCCCTTTGAGGTTTGGCTGGAGTTGATGAAACCTTCTTCAGCTGCTTCTTTCAAGAGATCTAGTAGAGGACCTTCTGCTTGGCGCCTCTCCATTGCCATTATTAGAGCCCTTTTCACTATCTCATGGTGATAGAATGGAACTTTCAAATCCTTAATGCATCTAAAAGCTTCTTTCTTGTCACCACTTGTTACATATTCTACCAACAAATTGTTTATTCTAGCCTTGACATCATCAACTGTCATGTTCTTACTTCCTCCCCACCGGCGCTCTATAATTTCAGCATGTAGAGGGGCTGAGAGGTAGTTTTTCTCCGCCTTCTTCAAGACCTCAACCCCTTTCGAGTCCTTCGGTAAGTAAGCCATCTGTCTCTTCAAAAATGCTGGGGGAAGTATGTCATCAACCACGGCTCGAGCCAAGAAAAGCGCTAGAACATCAACCGCGTCCGGTATGTCTACAATCAGGTCATCCGCAGATTCAACTAGTTTGCTGAAGCCCTTGTAAACTTGAGAAGGATCAATTGTGTCTGCATATAGTGCAGATAGCAAAACAGCAGCCATTTCTTTTTCTTTGTCATGTCTGTCCATTGACACTGAGACAAGCTTTTTCACAAAATAGTAGCTGAAGTATGGAGCACCAAGTAACTTCAGTTCATTTTTCACAGCAACAATATCATCAGTGGTAAAATATTCCTCCACTATTATTGTAGCTTTCCTCTTGTACCCATCTAACTCCCCTTTCTTTTTGTTTTCAATTGGAGGTTCTTTTTCCTGCAAGCCACACACTTGCTTTCATACTTCTTGGCATTAATAATTACAAGACAAAACACAAAAAAGACACCCAAAGATCTGATCTTTTCACATGCACATAACATATGATTCTATTTTTATTTTTGTTACCTCAGTGCTGTCATAGTTCGGATCATGAGGGTCAAGAAAGTCCTTGTCTTCCGTATCAAGCAATCCTCCCCACGTGCCTTTCCCTCCGCAACCTCCTGCATTATAAGGAAAGATTAAAACTTTACTCTCATACATATACGACGACGACGATAAGGCCTCACCCCATTAGGTGGGGTCAGCTACATGATCATATAATACCATTAAGTTTGATCAATAACCAAATCTCTTGATAAATTGTTAATGAATAGGTCTTGCTTAATAACCTCATTGAGCGTTCTCTTTGATCTTCCTCTTTGAAATATAAGTATCAGAATTTTTTTTTTTTGGCAATGCGTTTTATCCATTCAAACAAAGGCCTATGTACCTTTCTTTGGTCGTCCATCTCTTGGAGAACGTGATTGCCTTTCATTCTTTGGACTATGGCCAGGTAACCTTGGGGACTTTGGAGACCTTGGAGAAGTGGGGGATGCTGGTGACTTTGGAGAAATTTTCAATGAAGTAACAGGGAAAGAATCTGCACTTTCTGAAACAGATTGATCAAACTTACGACACATAAGAGTAGTAATCATATACTATTATTAAGACAATGGAACCTAGTAATCCAGATCACTTCTTAATGGGATTCATGTATGACATGTTTATTCTGGTATTCATTCATGAAACAAGTCCCCATTGTAATAATAATAATAATAATCTGTCCTAAAAACTTTACCTTTTTTGGAACATCCATCTCTTGGAGATTGTGGGTGCTTGACGTGGAACCTAGGGGACCTTGGAGAGCCAGAGGGTTTGGGTGACTTTGGAGAAGTTTGTGATGGAGAAACAGATAATGAATCATGAGGCTTGCGATGCTCGCTTGATATAGAACCATTACTGATATCCATCACATCTATATTTAATTCTCTAAAAGCCTTCACTGATCTCTCTTATCTTTCCAGTTGTGTGTGCGTGTGGGTATATATATATATATCAGCAACATATAAATCAGAGTTAAGCTCCTGTCACTGGCACATTAATTAGAGAAGACTTTAATCTCAAAATGCCCCTTGAATCAATCTTCAATAGAGATAAACCAGAAACCACTTCCCTTCTGTCCTAAAATGATCAGATATTCAACTAAGAGCTTCAGATCTTTAGTGAAAGACGATATGAAAATGTTCAACTAGAAGAAGCAAATGAAAATAGATTACCTTGCATCAAAAAACCTGAAAGAAAGACATGGAGCTTGTGGGAGCTCAAGAAGTGATCAGAAAAGGGTGTGAAAATAGATTACAGTGCAGTTTTTGTTGGATTCAACCTTAACCGAACAAGTAGCAGGTGGCACCAGATTACGGGGAAGTAATTGAAAGAGAAAAGACTGTGTTCAAAGGTAGTTGCAAAATTTGAGGTGGTTCCATGTGTGTGTCGGAAATAAAAATGCGGATCTTGAACGAGTTTGTCTCGTCCATGATGCTCCAAGCTTTCTAATTGCCTTGCATTGGTAAAAAGACCTTGTCTTTTGACCAAGTGACTGGTGACTGCTAAAATATACGTAAGGCTGTCATTTATCACGTGGGAGTAACTAAAACTTCAGAATAAGTTAATGATTTTAATGAATAATATTTTTAAAAAAAAAAAAAATAAAAGAATAGTGTTTTTTTAGCCTATTAAACTTAAAATATTTCATATGTACTACAAATTGAATGACTTGAGATTCTTGTTCCTCTCACTCTTAATATTCTCTAATTTTCATATATTTATTAGAGCTAAGGTGCAAAAATAGCCATCAATTTTGTTTAAAAGTGTAAAAATAATCATGAACTATTTTTGGTAGCAAAAGTAACCATAAACTTTATAAAAGAGAGCAAAAGTAACCATGACGTTAACGGACATTAACGTCCGTTAATGTGAACTTTTTAAGGTGCTAAAATAGCCATTAACTAATGTCAAAAGTGCAAAAGTAACCATAAACTTTTTCTTAGATACAAAAGTAACTTCTTAAACATTAATTCATAATTTTTTTTTGCTTTTGTGTTGTGAGTGTTTTATCAATTTGAGGATTAAAATGACAAAACTTATGAATTAATATTCAAAAAGTCAACTTTTTTTATTTTGGCGAGAATGACGAAACGAAAGAAAATCATCACCTAACTCCAAAAGATAAAATTCAAGGTAATTAAATATGGACCTGTTAGTGAACTGGTCGGGGTACTGGGTCAAGGGTCAGTGGGTCAAACTGGAGCTAAACCGGTGAGAAATGGAACATTTTAGGCTTATAGTATGAAATTCTAAAGGAAAAATAAAAAAATATTTTTTAAACAAAAATTAAAAAGCTTAACTCAAATCTACTGACCGGTTAGCCGGTTTCTGATCTAGTTCGGATCAGATAACTATGATAAAATCCTTAACATTAATTATAAAGTAGATTTGGGTTAAGTTTTTAATTTTTGTTTAAAAAAATATTTTTTTTTCCTTTAGAATTTCATACTATAAGCCTAAAATGTTCGATTTCTCACCGTTTAGCTCCAGTCTGACCCACTGACCCTTGACCTAGTACCCCGGCCAGTTTACTGACAGGTCCAAGTTTAATTACCTTAAATTTTATCTTTTGGAGTTAGGTGATGATTTTCTTTCGTTTCGTCATTCTCGCCAAAATAAAAAAAAAAGTTGACTTTTTGAATATTAATTCATAAGTTTTGTCATTTTAATCCCCAAATTGATAAAACACTCACAACACAAAAACAAAAAAAAAAATTATGAATTAATGTTTAAGAAATTACTTTTGCATCTAAGAAAAAGTTTATAGTTACTTTTGCACTTTTGACATTAGTTAATGGCTATTTTAGCACCTTAAAAAGTTCACATTAACAGACGTTAATGTCCGTTAACGTCATGGTTACTTTTGCTCTTTTTTATAAAGTTTATGGTTACTTTTGCTACCAAAAATAGTTCATGGTTATTTTTGCACTTTTGGACAAAGTTGATGGCTATTTTTGCACCTTAGCCCTATTTATTAAGTAAAAAAAGTATTATAAGAGTAATATATAAAACAAGTTTTAGTGCTCGTGCATTGTATGAGGAAGTTCATATCTATGTGATTCCTCCATTAGAATATATGAAGTCAGTTATAGGCGTAAATACTTGTATATATCTTTTTTTATTTTACTCACCTATATTTTTGTAAGAGCATATAATATTAAGAGAGAAAGAGAATTTCATAAGGACTTTGAAATTCTTTAAACGAGTTTAGAACCCGCACATCACATGTGTTAGTGGGTTAGCTGAAACTCACATATTTAATTCAATAATTAAATACTCTTTATGATCCTAAATATAAAATAAAGTTGACTTTTTCGAGATACTAAGAAAGTTAATTAAATTATTTTAAAATATTTATATTTGTCATTTTTTCTTCCAACTACTTTACCTAAGTTATAAACTGATATATACCCTAAAGATATACAATAAATGATATGATTAAGTAATTTATTTAACTTCCTTAATCTTTTAAAAAAAAAAATCAACTTTATCATATATTTAGAATCATAGGAGTAATATAATATCTATTACTTATATAATATGAGTGACATTAGTAGAGTTGGATGTGTGACAATAGGCTATAATAGGAGGGCCACTTGTTCGGCAAAAAAGAAGGATATTGGTAGTAGGTGGCTATGCGATAAGTTGAATGTCCACTTGAATGTTACTTGGTAGTATCTCATACTTAATAAATTAAACTATTTAATATTATTATTATACATGGTGACTCTCTTACATTATTATAAATTTTTTATTCATTTTTAAAATCTAAAACTAATTAAAAATTTGAATGATAAATTAAAATATTTAATCTATTACAAAAAGTTAAACACCGAATGATAATTTAATAAATTTTCTCATAACCATGATAACTTTTTTAACTTGCCTACTTTTTTAACAATTCGAATAATCAAATTTTATATAGATAATTATTTAAGTAAGATAACCAAATTTAAGATAATTATCTATATCAAACTTGTTTATTTGAATTTGTTAGATCCTATGTTTTGATGACAACAAAGCTTAAGAAAATATTATGGAAAAGACACATTGATTTAAAATGTTTCTTGAAACAAATTATTGAGAAAATCACTGTTTCACTTGAGTTATGTGACAAAACTTGGTTATCTTATTTCTGAAACAGTGGTGAGGTGTTTATGAAAATCTTAGTTGACCATTCGAATAATGTGCTTTTTGAAAGTAACTCATCACCATAGTGATCATTAGAAGTAGTAGGCAATGATCACTTGAGTGACCACGCAAGTTATGCAAAAGTTTACCATCACTTTCACTTCACTATGGTGACCAAGATAGTGACATGATTTTTGGAAAGTATTATTCTAAGAGATCACTTGAATAACCATTCAAGTGATGAGATACAAAGGGCATCACTATCAGACCACCATAGTGAAGCATTTGGTTATTAGCTTTTTGGAAAGAAAATTCAAACTAGATCACTCAAATGATGTTTCAAAATTGTTATCAATACAATGATGTTTCCTAGTGATCTGTTTTTTAAAAATATTTCAAAGAGAAGATCACTCAAGTGATGTGTTAACTTTTTATCACTATCACTTCACCACAGTGATCCATTCTAGTAATAAGCCTTTTGAAAATTTTCTAAGAGAAAATCACCTGAATGATGTGTGTTAAAATGTATCACTAGCACAGCACCACAGTGATTCTAGTAGCTAGTGCTCATTATTTTTTTTGAAAAAGTTTTTAAGACTCGATCACTCGAGTAACTCCTTGAATGATGTGTAAAAAGGGCATCACTACCACAACACTATGGTGATGGTATTGGTGATATGTTTCTTTCAAGATAAAAAGAAACATGATCACTCGAGTGATCTTGTTACATTCATCTCTACCAGTTTACCATAGAGAAGTACCTAGTGATATATTTTCAAAAGAAACAAGGTCACTCAAGTGATCATATATATATATATATATATATATATCACTACCACATCACCACAATGGAGTACCTAGTTATCTGTTTTCAAAAGAAACAAGATTGCTCAAGTGATCTTATATTTATACATCACTACCACATTGCCACGGTTAATCATCCAATGATCTGTTTTGTTTTCAAAATGACTAAGTGAACAATCATTCGAGTTATCACTTGAGTGATGCAATTTTTGAAAATGGAGCATCATATCGTAAATTTTGATACTCATTCAAATATATCCTAAACATATTCCTTTTGCTTCCAACTATTAAAACATTTCAGTATATTAGTATTTGATTACATTACAGGTGCTAATCAAGGATTAACACACAAAATGCAAAAAGCACTTTATGTGTCAAAAGCATAAAATGCTCCAAGATTCAAACACTTTCACATTCTCTTCATTCTCAATGGCTAATTCCAAAGACACAGAGAATAATATGATAGAACAAACGGCTAGAAGCAAAGACCATACACTCCAACGGCAACATTCAAGAGCAATGGTCATTAAACATTCTTACACTACAAATAGAAGAGCATTAAAGACGGAGCAACTAACGAATACTGTGTATTTACTGTTACAATCATTGCTAAGTCTAAAGCTCAATTTTTGTGTGAATTTGTAATTCAGTGATCATTTATTTGCTTTTGTGCAAGAATATACTTAAGCATTTACTTCGATTGAGATACTCAAGGTAATGGGACCTTGAGTAGGCATTGATTGTAAAGTGTAAGGGGGAGTGAATAATCTTTGAAGAAGAACTAGCTTGTATTGAAGCACCAGTATCCCTATGAATCTTGGAAAGATAGTGGAAATCTCATAAAGGCTTTATGAGGATTGGACGTAGGTCAAGTGAATTAGATCGAATCAGTATAAATCGCTTGTGTCCACCTTTGATGATATCTCTCTAACTCTTCTCTCTTTATTTAGTTTATGTTAAAGTTTAAAATTCATAAAATCACCCAATTCATCCCCATCTGGTGTGAAAAGCTTGAACCAACAGAATTGTTAAAAAAAAATTTAGACTTGGCTTTGCTCCCCTACTCCTACCATAGAAATGATATAATACATATAAAAGTTTTTCAGTTATTTTTAAGTAGATCATATTTTTATAATCATCTCAAATACATAAAATTTGTTAGCATATTTTTTATAATAGATTGAATATTTCAATTTATGGGGTTTTAGATTTTTTTAGGTTTAGATTTTAAAAATGAATAAGGAAGTTATAATGATATAATCGTGGGTGCAAGAATAACATCGTACCAACTAAAATAATAAAAATATGAAGGTATTATAATAATACTAACAACAGTATATAAAATAGTTTGATTTATCTAGTACAAAATATTACCATGTGGCATGCAGGTAGACATAAAATGTGTTACACAACAAGCCTACCAACGTTCCTCTTATTATATATGTACTAGATTTAAATTAATATTTTTGCGCTCAAGTTCAAACACTTATAATGAATTGCAATGCAAAAACATAATCCAAACAAATTAAAACTAAATTAGGAATATAAAAAATAAATTAGAAAATAATCATCAATAAATTATATTTATTGATTAATGGATCCAAACAGAATCCCCTAGTATTTATTACTCAACTGAATTTCCTGGTATTTATTTTGTTTTTTGAAAAAAAATTAGAAAATAATCAGTAATAAATTACTTTTATTGATTAATATGGAGATTAAAAAATTCAATTATAAAGGAATATAAAAATAATTAGAATATAAGCATCAATAAATTATATTTATTGATTAATTAATCCAAAATAAATCCCCTAGTGTTTACTATGTTTTTTGGAAAAAAAAATAATTTTAAATTATGATAACCACTTGATTTATGGAGATAAAACAAAATTCAATTATAAAGGAATATAAAAATAAAACAATGTTACTTAATGGAATTAACGGCGTTACTTAAAAATGTGTTACTTTGAGTATTATATAATATATAGATTAGATTTATGATAAATCAAATTTTTTTATTTTTGATATTCATGCAAGTTTAGTTTCAAGCTAAAATAATTTTTTTTTGGATTACATTGGCATGGGTTGAACCCATGAGGGGGGGATGAGTGGCCTAAGGCCAACTCCATTACCGTTGTATCTCTAGGTGTTGGTCAAGCTAAAATAATACTACCTTATTGCGGAATTTATTTTAGTTTTAAATGTAAGAGTTATTTATTATATTTATCAATTTTTTTCTTAATTTACCTGTATTAATACTTTAAGGAGCATGATTATAGTGTTTTCATCCTAAGCGCTTGGATCAATAGGTTGTTCTACCTTAACTAGTAGTATTGTGTTTGAGCCTTGGATATGCAGTGACGATAATTACTTGGCCTATATTTGCATATACCGATGGATTAATCCTAAGAAAACATGTTAAACTCCTCTTATCCTATTTATAGGATAGAGAGAGAAGACATTTTTGATCTTATTTATGAGACAACTCATTAAAGTTTTTAGATGAATGTGCAATTTAACCTTTTATTTATTATTGTGTTGACTTTATTTTCATTTGATATTATGTATATTAAATAGGGGTTGAGTTGAAAAGTTGTTGAATTTCATGGAAGAATTAATAAGATTTGAGTTTTTTCTTGACCTGTGTAAAATATATTAGAAGTGCTCTATAAATAGAAACAGAAGAGTATTAACTAACTTAACTAACTTTTGTTAATTTAGGTAAATAGGTATTTTCTCATCCAAAGGGGCTTTTCTAGTTTTCTCCAAATAAAAGGGTTCCAAATTCGCTCATGAACGTCACCCCGTGTTACTCTGGACTTAACCGCTACTGTAGTCTGTTGTCCAAAAAAAAAAAAAAAAACTACTGAAGTCTATCGCCCGATTGTCGCGAATTCGCAGTGAAGCTCGAGGCTGAAGTCGACCATGTCGACAAATGACTCTGACTTCGTGGCCAGCCTGCAATCCCAGATTGATGCTCTTCAAATCAGGGTTAAGGTATTCCCGTCATTGCAGCTTCAGTTGTTATCAGTCTCTGTTTGTTTGCTAGGAAAATGGGGAATCCAAGGAACGCAAAGGAAACAGTTTTCTTGCTTTGATTTATTGGTTAGACGGGCAATGTTTTCTGAGTACAATGACTTTGGCTTATCCTGCTTGATTAGCACACCTGCAAGTATTTTCAGTTTGTCTCGTTTTAGTTTTCGTAGCTTGTAAAACTTAGGAATTATTGCTTCTTATACTTCTGCACTTTCTAAATATCGTTTGAGACACCTCTATCAGTTCAATGTGCGTTGCTGGATTCTCTGGAAGTTTCAAAGGGATGCATGAATTATAAAAGAAAGGAATTTTCGGTCATTTTTTTGCCTCTGTTGTGTTTATTCTCTCTTTCGATAAGTAAAGAACCTGTAATCAGAGTCTGGGCGTAAATCTAGTTTGCAATTTTATCTGTTGTTTTTCTTATTGGACTTTGATTCATCAACCAGGAATTAGAGGCTGAAAATGCAAGTCTATTGTCTCAACTCACAGATTGCAGCAATCACGAGGTTAGCTAATGTCTTCTTTTTAAGTTCGTAGCCTTGTGGGTTTATGGACCATCCCAAATTTTCAGCTAGGAAAATTTACTCAAGGAAAAGAAAGATAAAAAGATTCTACTGCATTATTTAGGGGTGTTAAATTGTGATGCAGATCGAGAAGAAGTTACACGGTTCTGATGACAAACACATAAAATCAAAAAACGGAAATATGAAGACAGAAGAGCAGATACAAAAAATGCCAGGTCCCCCCCCCCCTTTGGACGTTTAGTTTTGATAATATGGTTGCCATTGTAAATTGTAATCATAATAGCACATTATCTTACTTAGTAATAGCATATTGTAATTTGTTTTGTGATTTCTTGCATGTATGAAAACATTGTGTCTTGAGTATACAATTGGATTTTCTATATGTATACCTATAGCTAATATGCACATAATATAAATACATAAGAAAATAATTTAATTGAAAACTGTAAACCATGTTAAATGAATCAGGTTAGAGAAAAAGTGTTCTTCTAAGCATATATTCTTTGTCTCCCACTCCTAAGAATAAGTGCCTGGCTCCACTGTTCATTGTCCTTCTATTCTTTTACCTTTGACACTAGTGACTCTTTGTTTAATATGGTCCATCTATTTGCATAAATGTATTAGACTGTTTTTAGATGGAAAGGTCAGTGGAAAATATCTAATGTTAGTTCCTGAAAATTTTAACCTTCACTAATGTTCTTATAAATATAGCAAACATTATGTTATTTTATACATAGTAAACATGTTTTTGATGTACACCTTGACTTAATTGAGTTCTAAACTCAGATGCTTAATATGTTTGTTTTGTTTGCTTGGATTTTGCACTTTCACATATTTAAACAAAATGACAAATAAACGGAGTTTCTTCTCATATTTATTGCTCAATTATAGTTGATATATCTTACTTTCTTGTCATGAGAGAATTCAGACTGGCAGAACAGGCTGCATATGTGAATTACCCTTAAATCTTGACGCAGGCTATCATTCGATGCTTATCAAACATAGCAAGAGATATGTAGCTCTGAAAGTCATGTACTTTGGAAAAAGGTATATGATGGCCCTTTTTTCTGGCTTTGTTTTCTTTCTAAAACAAGCATAGAGGCATGGAGCCATGTGATGAGCACAGAGCTAACTATTCTTTTGCCTTTTACTAAAGAACAAGCATAGAAGCTGTGACGTATAAAGGAAAGACAGATATGTGATATATTTCACATAATATATCTTTCAATGCAACATAAACTTATGGTACTACTTTTAGAATTTTAAGGTCATGATATATTCGTTAAATCATTTAAGTTTTAATAAGTATATTTGGGCAGCTTTAGAGGTTTCTTTGGAGATGACATGACTGGGCTTAGAGCCTTGTAGAATCTGAATTTTGCATGCAGGTTTAATATTTCCTTTAGTTGAATTGGAAGAATCTGGAACGCTTCACCTTCCATTATTTCATTCTCTTGTTTATATTTATTGAATTAGAATTGTATAAATGATAAATGATAATTATATTATGGTTTTTTGATTATCTGCTAAATGCAGATTCTATGGTTTTTCTTCAGAGGGACAAATGGTTCCAACTGTTGAGGTTTGTTTTTACACAGATTTTTAACCTATTTATTTCCATAAGCTGCACAAATTCTTCATGCTTCCTAGCAAGAAGAGTTATCTATGCTCATCACACAAATGATTGTATATTACAAATTATCCATGTGATGGATTAAGAGTTCTGAATCCCCCCCAGTATTAATATTCTGTAAATTCAGCAGTGAATGCCTCTGTGTGATCTATAATCTATAATTTTATGGCAGTCTGAGATTTTTAAAGCTCTTGAGAAAACAAGGTTATTGGTTGGTGATAAGAAGGAGTCACAATATTCAAGATGTGGTAGAACAGACAAAGGTGTTTCTTCTGTTGGACAGGTAAGTTGACTTGAATGAAGTGTAAAGAAGAAAAATACACTTCCTACCAGCAATGACAGATAAATATCAATATTACTTAGTTTATATGAGCTCCCGTTTATGCTTTTCCAACTGTTATGATCGCAATAATAGTCATTTGGCTCCTAGAGCCTGCTTCTATGGCGAATGCTCGTAAAATAAGTCGCGGCTGTTTAGAGAAATGCTAAATAAGATTCTGAATGGAAGACAAGGAAATTTTATGCAGAAAACTTGTAGTAAGTTAATAAATTTCCATTTAATGATGTTACGCTTGAAAGGTAACTATGTTAAGCATCAGTGTTAAAGTTCAACTGGTGGTGTTCTTGGATTTATTTTAACCATTTCAGCTAAATTTAATTATCGATATATGGAGCATCGTATTTTCTGTTAATTAATTATGTTGGCAAAATTTTGAAGCAGGTGATAGCTCTTTTCCTAAGATCAAACCTCAAGGCATCAGGAACAAATAATAGAAATGCAGGAGAAATTTGTTCAGAAGAGCCACATGGTTAGCTCAAAGTCCTTTTGAAAAATGAGATTACTTTTTTATTAGTAATGTTATTTGGCATTCTGCATTTGCCAGAGCGAAAGAGGTCAGTGTTTACCATTTTTTTTTCTGTCATTTGCTTCTCTAACATTGTTTATACTGAGTTGTACTCTGTTTCTTCCCTCTTTTGAATAATTTAACGTGCCTTTTGCAGAAGGGGAAATTGATTATGTAAAGGTGCTAAATCGAGTCCTTCCTGATGATATTCGAATTCTGGGCTGGTGTCCTGTTCCTGTCGATTTCCATGCAAGGTTTGTCTGCTTCATTTGTAACTTTGGTTTATCATTTGATGATCAAGTTATACGGGGAGTTGGTGACAGCAAGAGCAATACAGGAGCAGGGAATTACTACTTTTGTTATGGCTTATTGGAAGATTCCCAAACCCTCCCCCAGGTCTCCAACTCTGGGTGCTTCTTAATTAACCATATTTGAAACTCCATCAAGTTGCACTATAATATGGAAAATATTCTCAGTTCACTCTCCAAGTCCTTTTGTTTAGTGGTAGGGGCCGAAAAGTTTTTCCACATTGGTCAAGGTTTCAAACTTTGCAATGCCCTAAATATTGTAATTAAGGCATGAAATGGCCTATATGAAGTCCCCAAGATTTTTGTCACTCTCTGTTGGACCAATTGATTACCAAGCCCTATTATAGATGCACTTGTTTGAATAAAGTCATCCCCTGGATTGACAGATTAAGTGATTCAGTGGTATCTACAAACCCAACTGGTGGGTGTTCCTGGTTAATCCTATTTAATGGGTATGTCAAGTTGTCAACTACAACTTCCCCTACACTGATGTCATTTTACTAATTCGGTGATTAACAATGATTCGTGGCTACAGTGGATCCCTTGCATAACATCAAAGGGATTTTGATGAAGGAAAAAAGCTGTATACCTGCTCAAACATTTAATTGCAATCGTTTGGTAACTGATCTGTATTGCAAGACATATATAAGTTGTGGCTAGAGGGGTTACTACCTTTCAATATAGTGTGCATTATTACTGTCAAGTTAGTGTACATCTACCTACATTTTTGGAGCTGACGTGGGATATATGTACCAGTATAGTGACAACTACAAGTCCTTTTAGTGTTTTACAACCCATTATTCTGAAATTCTTGATGTTGGATGGGCCAGACAAATCTGTAATGGTATTTGAAGCTCAAGTGCTCAACACATAATAAATCTTCCTTTTAAGTGCAAGTAGTATGTAAAATGGAATAGAAATACTGAGATAGATATTATAGACTGGAATTAGTGCTTGCAGTGAAATTGCTCAAAGAAAAGGCAAAGGTGTTATATTAAATTCCTGCTAGAGAGGCCAGATAGACTTGAATAATTAATTTAAGGTGGTGAGACTGACTTGGGCAGCAATTTCAATTGCTCCAAGTGCTTAAGTTGGCAAGAAATTGGTTTCATATAGGAAGCTATTATAATCGAATCATATAATTGCAATGTAAACTGGATTTTGAGGTCGGATTGTTTGGATGTTTCTTGAATTGTATTTTATTTTCCAACCTTCAGATTGCCAGAACTGGACTGAGAAATTATTTTCACCTGTTACTTTGGAAATCTTGACCTCTTAATTTGTTATCACTTATCACTTTCTTCATTCGCTTTGCCAATCAGGTTCAGCTGTTTAAGCAGGGAGTATAAATATTTTTTCTGGAGAGAAAACTTGAATATTGAGGTAGGAAGACCGTTTTCCTTTGAAATGTTTGTAAATTTAACTCCTTTACGTGTCTGATTATACCATTGACTCAAAAGGCTTATAACTAATGAGCTGTACATACTTTTCTTTGTACAATGTCCCTTCAGGCCATGGAGACCGCTGCCAAGAAGTTTTTAGGAGAACATGACTTCAGGAACTTCTGTAAAATGGATGCAGCAAATGTGCACAACTATAGGCGGCAGATCACCTTGTTTGAGATGTCTCCTACTAATGTGAGGTTAAAACTTACCTGAATGTGTCATCCTTACTAGAACTAGCAATTTGTCAGTTGGAGTTGTTGTGGACCATACAGTCTGAGCAATTTTGTTCAATCTACCTTCAGGTATGATGATAATCAACTCTGGGTGATTAAAATCAAAGGTACAGCTTTTCTATGGCATCAGGTTCGGTGCATGGTTGCCATTCTATTCATGGTTGGCAAAGGTCATGAATCTCCAGATGTGCGTATCCAACATCTCATGTACTCCATCTGGTCCTTAATACAAGACCCAATTGACTTTTTTGGGGATATTAAAGAAGCTAAATAAATTACTTAATTATAATATATGTTATGTATCAATAGATTATATATTAGTTTATAATTCAGGTAAATTAGTTTGGAAAAAAATAATAAATATAAATACTTTAAAGTAACTTATTTAGTGTCCTTAATCTCTCTAAAAAAAGTCAACTGGGTTTTATATTAAGGATTGAGAGTAGTATAAATTTATACTTTATATAGACGTCTCCTTGTTGATTGTTTAAGCTTTGTGAAGGCATTAAAGTAACAAATCTGGTTGAACCCGATATGTAAGTGGGAATAAGGAGTCGTGTGGGCTAAATAAACCTTCAAATTAGAAAGTACTTACATGGTGAACTTCTCCATCTCCATGTCTGTTATAAGCCTCTGCAGTTTGTGCTAATGACCGTAAATTCTTTAATGCTTAAATTTGTAGGTGATTGGAGTTTTACTGGACACTAACAGAACTCCAAGGAAACCCCAGTATATTATGGCAGCAGAGATTCCATTGGTTCTTCAGTCTTGTGAATTTGAAGATATTAGATTTATGTGTTCATCAGGTATATCTCTAATGTTTAGACTTCAAAGATGGTTCCTTACCCAGCTTAAGAACAAACAAATTTAACTGTTTATATATCCAGATGCTGGAGAAGCCTTGCGTTTACACTTGGTGAATGAATGCCAAACTTACCAGCTTCAAGCTGCAATCTTCCATGAAGCTATTCTCAATTGCGTGTCTCCATCAGATGGTGCAGATGGTGCTGCAAATATGCATTGTGAATTCCATTTCAATTTTATATGTATTTTTTTGTCAAAATTATTTGTTATGATTGATGATGCCAATTCTTTTTTCAGATCAAAACTTGCAGCATCATGGAGGAACCAAGAAGAAAGCTTCCCATGTCCCTCTTCTGTCACGACCAACTGAGCGTAAGTTCTGTCACCTACAATGTTAGAGATGATTAATATTTTTGGGACACGACTAATTGATTGGTTTCTTCCTCTGATTGAATTCGATTCAGCATCGTATGAGGAGCGGCGGACCAAATTCAACTCAACATGAAGATCCCACCAATCATGATTTCAATTCCGCCAAGCCTTCTATATCTTGTTTTCCATGGGTTGTGCCAATAGTTGTTGACTTATTTCTTAATTAAATTCTAGTTTTGCTTTTGGTGTGAAGAGACATTGTTTTGTTGGTGTAATTTTTTTAATTATTATATCAAGAGTGTTGGAATTCTAATTACTATAGTTTAGCTAGATGGCTTTTGGTGCAATTTGAAGTGTTTGCCATGTTAGGTTCTGTGGCCACAATATAATAATGGAGACCGATATTTGAAGCAAAATTATTATACAAAAGTATCAACAAAGGTTAGAGTCAAATGGAGCTAATCTTTTATGATATGAAGAACTAAAGTTTAAATTTTTGTTAAAAGAGAAGTCTATATTTAGTGTTGGGCACTTTTGTTCTGTTTCTTTCCGCTACGTCCCAATCCATCTCACTACATTTTTTTCATGACAATTCTGTTCCATTTCAAAGTAAACCCTTAAGACTTCAAATTTTGGGATGATTTACTGTCTATATGGGTGTAATGTACTCCAATTTCTGGGGCACTATTTAATTTTCAAGTCATTATTTTATATAAGACTGATTTTTGCGTCATGAAACTTATCAACCTGTCATGTAAACTGATGTTTTTTTTTCTGATGGGTTGTTTCTTCTTAGCTATTGATATCAGAATGATGACTCATGAGTGTAATACAAATCCAAAATGACTTCCTCATTACATAAATAAACATTCAAGAATGTAATAAGAGTATAAATGAATAATCAAAACTCAGCCTCACAATATTCGTAGTATGACAATTTGATACTCTGCTAGCGACTCATACATTCATAAATTCATAAATTAAATAAACCAAAGCCACCCTGATGATGAAAGGCTATGTATCCATATCAATTATGCTATCATTTAGAATAGAATTAAAAAGCTTCCATGACAATATGAACTGAACAAGAGACTATGAAGCGACCAAAAAACATGGGATTATATTTCTACAAGGAAGCCTAGCATCTATAATCTAAATAAAAAATCAACTCATGAATGAATCAAGCTCTAAAAAACACAAGTTAAAGTATGAACTGAACAAGACTATCTTCTTTTTTTTTTACAGTCTAAAACTTGTCCTTTGCTGGCCTTGCCTCAAACCCACCTTCAGGTCGCTTTACAAGACTGTATGGCATGAATGTCCCAAGAAGTTTATCCCATATGGGAAAGAATGGTTGAGAATAATTATATTTAAAACCTTGCAGTTGATGATGTATGTCATGGTAAGCTGTGTTGTTCTCAAAGAACAAATGGAAGACATTGCCAGGCAACCAGAGTCCACAGTGATCGTCGACAGTTTTGATGACCGAGAAGCAGAAGAATACAACAGCTGTTCTCGCAGTCATCCCCGAGACGAGATACGAGATTGCCCCGCCAACAGTGTCAAGAAGACCCTCAAGAGGATGGTTGTAAAGGCCTCCTATTGCATAAGGAACAATCAGTCTGTGATGTTGAGAGTGAACATGGCGGTATAAGAATTTGTTATGATGCATGTATCTGTGCACAAAATACTGCCATGTGTCGAAGACAAACATCGCTATAATGATCTGCAAAACTTGAATGGGAAGAGAAGGCTGCACTATAAACCCTGGTCCCTTTGCCTTTGAGGTCAACTGCAGAGTGTTAGGAAGTATATTAGCCATTCAATAACAGCCAGAGTATGTACAAAATATTCCTAGTATCATGAATTTTAAGACATATTTCTTATATTTGTCAATCTTTTATTAATTTATTCCTAGCGATGCTTTCTCAACAGTAATTAAGTAAGAGGGAGATGAAGGAAATTATGGAAGATGGTTAGGGTGCTTTAAAAAAATCATGACATATTAACTAATTTAACTGATTTCCTTAATCTAATCAAATTGGATAAATAGGTCTTACATTAATTACCGGAGGGAGTACAATTTTACTTGCCAACTAGCAAAAGGTTTCTATGAATATATCAAGCAGGACAATATGAATTTTACTTGCTCAAGGACGGGATTTCGTCAACGACTAGGAGAATAAGAGATATGGAAAGAGAGAACACTCGAATGTAGAAAGAAGTCTGAAGTTTTTAATGAAATAAGATTTTCACATGAACATGCTATTATTACCTAGAAATTTGAACAAGTCTTTGTAGAATGACTAACCATGGAAAGTGCAACAATTGCATGGACAAGCTGCTGAAGCAAAACACCCTTCACTACATCTGAGAGTGGCACCAAATTCTTCTCCTCCTCTTCTCTTTTAGTATGCAACCGATAATTGTCAAGAGGTGGTAGCAACTGATAAAATCCACTATATACCCAATAAACCACAATAGGTGCAAATGTGCCCATCACTTCATCGCTCACATATCCTTCCCAGAAAACCATCATAGGTCCAACTTGAGGGCGAAACTAATAAATCTGACGTTGAAAAACTCAGCCAAAGTCAAAGCTGCAATGAAGCTGAAGATCTAAAACTAATAAACGAGCTCACTTCACTCACAACCTGTAATAGAAAATGACGATTTAGATTAATAACAATCTGTTTCTTGCAATGAGAAAGAGAGAAAAAAATTGAAAACGAACTACGTTTAATAGTCGGTTCCATGCCTACTAAAATTGAAGTCGCTCCTAGCAAGTTTGTTTTGCTTTCACTACTTTTGCAGTAAAAATGAATACATGTACAAATGCTTGTGAGATATTTTAATTATTATAATATAATTATTAGTTATTAATTAAAATATCCTGAGTGTGGCCCGTCAGTTAGATCTAAGCTCAACTACAGGATTAGAGTAACAAGATGATAGGCTATTTATATATATTTCTGATGGTGAAATATACAATTAGGTTTTCAGCTGTCTAAATTGAGCGTACGAGTAAAAATTCTAGATGCTCTTTGAAGTTCCCTGACTAGCGACGACTCTCACACCAGTTGCCATCACTGTGCCCTGCAATCAGTCAGAAGAGTAATCCTATCATCCTTTCTTCTGACTCATTCCGTTTTGCAGTCTCAATTCTCAGTGTTTGTGAACTCTTTCTGATCCGAGATAAGCTATGGTAAGAGGTACTAAGAGGTACTTATTAAAGTCTTCCGCTGTAACTTGTAGAATATCTTTTGCTATGATTATTGTGATGTAATTGAGAAAAAGCATGATTTATTCTAACATGTGGTATCAGAGCTTGATTCTCTGCCTATTTCTCTTTGATCAGGGATAATTTAAATATGAAATTTAATTGAATCTACCGTTGTAATTTCTACACGGGTTCCATATCTTAAATTAGAGACAATAGATTATCTAAGCTTACTTTTGAAATCACATTTTGGAGAGTTTCGGTTCTCTGAATTTATATTTGTTTCCTTCCTGATTTGTGATTCACTTTTCGATTCATATATACTTGGGTTTTTGTTTGGCAAAAGCTTTGAAATCAATTTCAATTTCAGTTTCATCATGATTTGCGAAATCGTTATCTAGGTTGAATCCTTGTCTTGGTTCTTTTGCTGACGCTCTCCGTTTTTGTATTGCCGTCGGAACCTCTATTTTTGCCTTTTCAAATATGAGAATTTTGATTCAAAAAACTGCGTTTAATCAATAATTTGTTGTACAAATTTCGTTTTCTGGATGAATTTCTGTAAGAGCCGCCATTAGAATGTCTTTTTTTGAGCCTCCGATCGCCGGAAAGGACCGCCTGAGGTTGCGGGTCATGGCAACTCGTTTTGGGTCGCTCTTGGGTCGGCATCAGGTAGGGTTTACAATAAACGGGTGGGGGAGACAACTTGGAATGATGACGTTTTGAATTAATCAAAATGCCGTCATTTCGGGTCATCCAGAAGGTCTCCTTCCCACTCACAAAAACGGCGTTGTTTCAGCCTTTAGTGAAACGGTGCGTTTCACTCATCTGGACAGAAGGCTGAAGCGAATTTAGGCCGGGTTTAAACACTCTGGCCCAACGTGTTTTGGACTTTAATTTTTTTTTTCTGCCAATTGCTAAATGATGTGCTGTTGGGCTTAATCGACTGGGCTTTTGTATGTGTGTGTTTAGAACAACGATCGACAATTGGGCTTGTTTCAATTGGACTTACTGTAATATTACTTTTAGTAAAAGCCAAATTGTGTAATGTGATTTATGGGGTTAAAAACACTAAAAAAATATTTTTTGATACTACATACTATTTAAAAAACATTTTATGGGAAAAACCAATATCATATAACTAATTTTCATACAACCTAATCTAGCATAAAATGTCATTAACTTTTAACAAAAGCTCCATTCTCTAGCTTCTCCCAATTGAACTTTCACCAATTGGGCTTTGTCAAAAGCTCAATTGTCAATAGGCCTCTCCAAACATTCAAAAAAAAAAAATGCTTACTGCCAATTGGGCTTTTACCTCCCCCAATTGGGCTTATTGACCTCCCCGAACACACATTATTTTTTTTGGCGATTAAAGGATAACGGAAATTGGGACGAATCAAGGATTCTGTGCCGAAACAAAAAAAAAAAAGGGGATGATCTATTTTTTAATTGAATAGTGATAGTTTTTTGTTAAATTTTGGGCCCTATCTTGTTTTATATTCTCTGGACTATGGATTTTTAATTTTCTAGAAACAATGTTGGGCTAATCAAATGTTCTATTTTTTTGGGCTACGAATAATAAACTTCCAGAAAAGTGTTTTGGGCTTATTAAACACTTATCTTCATTGTTTAATTAAAACAATTTCTGTTTTATATATTTTTTCTTATTAATGACATTAAATTGTTTAAATTAGTGACAGTGATTAATTTTGGCATTTTCACATACTGAAAAATTTGTAAAATTGTTTTCATGAGTTAATTAATTGTCTAACATTTTGAAATTGGCTTTAGACAATTATTTAACAATTCAAAAAATTTTGCAAAAATGAAATTTGAGTTGAAAGGTGCCAAAATTAATTCTCTAAACAATTTTGAATACATAAAACAATGGGAGTGATTTAATTAATTATTTTCTGGATTTATTAAATTGATTAATCTCTTCATTATGACGTGCACATTTTGACCTAAATGCATTTAAATGATATTTGTGACTAGTATACTACTTTTTCTAAGGAATAGCCACAGTATCCTTTCGTTTTGCATGCAACATAATTACATATAGAACTTATAAAATATCTAATTGTAATTAAATATAGAATTATAATTGACCTTTACCCACAGGTAGACAATTATGATTATATATTTAATTAGGGTGGGATAGTTTGGTCTTATATTTTCTAAGTTGCCCACATGTATTAGGAAACGTAAATTATACACTCTAGGCCCACCAATTTGAGATAAATGCATGCAATGCTAGGTTCTTTGTCCACAGGTAGAATTTAGTGATACGCATTTATATATATTGCATGTTTCCATTGGTGCATAACATGCATTCAAAAGGCACAAAATTCGTGATTGTCTCAAATATTTATCTTGTGAGCTAACTTAAATCTTTAAATTACAGCACCTACTACTTTCCCTAACCTTTTTGTTGACACTACTGGCAAAAATTGTGCTGGATGGGACTAATTACCCTGAGTGGAGAGAGGACATAACTTTGCAGATTGATATGTTGTATATGCACTTTGTAATGGAGAAACCTAGACCTCATAAACCAACTGACAAGTCAACTAAAGATGAAATTGACTATCAGGAGTGCTGGGAGCACTACAACCGCATGTGCTTGTCATATATCAAGACCAGAATCCAAAGAAGCATTAGGGGAGAAATTCCCAAATGTGAAACTGCTAAGGAGTTCCTGGAAGTTGTTGACAAACGGTTTAAGTCAACTGACAAGCAGATGGTGGTTCCATCATGTTAGAGCTGTGTGCCATGAAGCTGACAGGTACTAATGGAGTCAAACAACATATCATGAGGATGAGAGACTTGTCCTCTTAGCTGAGAGCCTTTGACATGGAACCAATAGAGCAATTCCTAGTGCATCTGGTACTGAACTCCCTTCCTTCTCATTATGATGCCTTCAAAGTCTCCTATAACACACATTGGGAAAAATGGACAATTGATGAACTGCTGTCCATGTGTGTTCAAGAGGAAACCAAGCTTCAAATGAGTGGTAGGGAAGCAGCTAGGGCAACTCATTTGGCTGAAAGTTCCAACAGGAATGGTGCCAGGGGCAACAAGGACAAGCAGAAAAAGAAGAAAAAGATTCCCGTTGTGCCATCTATCAAGAAATTTGAAGCTATTTGCTTCTTCTGCAAGAAGAAAAGGCATATGAAGGATGAGTGCCTGAAGAGGAAGCTATGGTTGGAGCGTAAAGGTATGTATTTTTCAAGTTTAGCTTTAAAAGCTCATTATATTAGTACTAGTAATGATACTTGGTGGATCTATACAGGTGCAATGATCCATATTTCTACTACCATACAAGGGTTTCTAAATACCAGGCTTCCACTTCCTAATGAAGCTCAAGTCCTTTCAGGAAGTGGGAAAGGAGATTCGGTCAAAACAATTGGAAATTTTAGAATCATTTTTCCAAATAAAACTGTACTGGATCTTTTGAATTGTTTTTATATTCCTAGTTATATGAGAAATTTGATTTCTATGTCAAAACTTATTCCTTTGAATTATGGTATTTATTTGTAAAATGACTTGATGTATTTCAGTAAAGACTATTTTCCAATTGCAAGGGTTATTATGATTGATGATTTGTTTAAAATAATCCTTGAACTGCCTGAAATTTTTTCTGTTTCGCATGGTATTAGACAAAGTATCATTGATGAGAATTCTATTAGCTTGTGGTATAGGAGATTATGACATATCTCCGTTGACAGGATCAAAAGGTTAACTAAAGATGGAATCCTTCTATCTTTAAACCATTTGGAATTTGATACCTGTGTGGATTGCATAAGGGGAAAGCAGACATATAAGTCACAAAAGGGAGCTAAAAGAATTTCTGACTTACTTGAAATTATACATATCGATATTTATTGTCCTGACTTATCAACAAACAGTAAAAAATACTTTATCACTTTCATTGATGATTACTCGCGATATACGTATATTTACTTGCTTGATAATAAAAGCGAGGCACTAGATGCCTTTAAGGAATATAAAGCTAAAGTAGAAAAACAGGTTGGTAAACCAATAAAAATCGTGAAATCCGATAGATGTGGTGAGTATTACGGTAGGTACATTAGTGAAGGACAAGCACCAGGTCCATTTGCTGATTTTCTTCGGGAGCATTGTATAGTTGCACAATATACCATGCCTGACTCACTGAATATGAATGGTGTAGCAGAAAGAAGAAATAGGACCTTGGTAAACATGCTTGGGAGCATGATGAGTAGCTCCAAACTTCCAACATCCTTGTGTAAGGAGGCACTTAATACAGTTGTGTACTTATTAAACAGGGTTCCAACAAAGGTAGTGCCAAAAACACCATTTGAAATCTGGAAAGGATGGAAACCCAGTTTAAGACACCTTAGGGTATAGGGCTGTCCTGCGAAAGTAAGAGTGTAAAATCCACAAGAAAAGAAACTAGATCCTAAAACCATTAGAGCTTACTTTGTAGGCTATCCATGTATGACTAAAGGTTATAGGTTCTATTGTCCTCCACCTTCTGCACGTTTTATAGAATCTAGAAATGTTGTCTTTCTTGAGAATGACATGATTAGTGAGAGTGATCAAACAAACAACAATCATATGGAAGTAACCCCTGATTTATGTCGTGAAGGATTTGTTCAGATTTATCCACCTCCCACGCATGGAGAACCAAGACAAGTTGTGGTAGAGGATGTCCCAAATGAACAATCTGAACCAACCCAAGAGGTTGAATTAAGAAGATCAACTAGAGAAAGAAGGCCAATATTACCTAGTGACTACGTGGTGTACTCTGTTCAGACTGACTGCGATATGAGCATTGAAAATAATCCATTAACGTTTACTCAAGCTGTTAAGAG
The DNA here is from genome assembly GCA_963855925.1 of Inga laurina. NCBI lineage: Eukaryota > Viridiplantae > Streptophyta > Magnoliopsida > Fabales > Fabaceae > Inga > Inga laurina. The sequence goes on along the minus strand of OY979702.1, from coordinate 1,663,799 downwards.
TGAGAACTCTAAGTTGTGGCATGATGCTATGACTGAAGAAATGAATTCCATGGCAAGCAATAATTATGGGATCTTGTGGAGTTACCAAGAGGGTCTAAAGCCATCGGCTGTAAATGAGTTTACAAAACCAAAAGAGACTCACAAGGTAACAAAGTTCTTGAACGATTCAGGATGCAAAACTGTTCAGCAAACATAGCTCCTCTTGAGAAAGGGGACAAGTTTGGTCTAGATTAATGTCCTCAAAATGAGCTTGAAAGAAAGCAAATGGAAAGGGTCACATATGCATCAACAGTGGGAAGCTTGATGTATGCACAGGTATGCACAAGACTTGATATAGCTTTCGCTGTTGGCATGTTGGGAAGGTACCAAAGCGATCCAGGGGAAGCACATTGGACATGTGCAAAGAAAGTGTTTAGGTATCTACAAGGTACTAAGCACTATATGCTCACATACAAAAGAACAGATGACCTGGAAGTGTTCGGTTACTCAGACTCTGATCTAGGAGGATGTTTAGACACAAACAAGTCTATTACCGATTACATCTTCCAACTAGCAGATGGAGCTATATCATGGAAAAGTACAAAACAAATACTTACAGCTCCCTCTACTTGTGATGCTGAGTACATAGTGTGTTTTAAGGCAAGTTCACAAGCAATCCGGATAAGGAATTTCATTGCTGACCTTAAGATTGTGAACTCAATCTCTAGGCCAATCAGGATGTACTGTGATAACACAGCCGTAGTAGCCATTGCCAATAACAAAAGGAGTGGAAGTCGAAACCGGTGGGTTGAGCTGAAATTCTTAAGTTTAAAAGAGAGAATTGCAAATGGTGAAATTTCGGTTGATCATATCAATACAAAGGACATGCTAGCTAATCCTTTGACTAAGGGAATGAAACCGAATGCATTTATGTTACACGTCCCTCATATGGGGGTTAGACCTTCATTCATATAGAAGAGGTATGCAATGAAATTAATTTTATGGTTTATTATCTCTATCATTATCTGTATACATTTTGTTGATGAGAATAATAAACACTAAGTTTCAAACCGAATAAATATTGACGTTTATTCATAAGGTTATACCCATTAAGTAAGGGTGTTGCATGTAATACATGGAAGATAATATTCGACCCAAGAGGACTTATCACCATGATTCTTGCAGCATAGCCTTAATTTAATCTGGAAAGGGCAACTGACATTTAGATACGGGCCAAGTGGGAGAATGTGAGATATTTTAATTATTATAATATAATTATTAGTTATTAATTAGGTTATTAATTAAACTATTCTGAGTGTGGCCCGTCAGTTAGATATAGGCCCAACTATAGGATTAGGGTAACAAGAGGACATGCTATTTATGTATATTTCTGATGGTGAAATATACAATTAGGTTTTTAGCCATCTAAATTGAGCGTACGAGTAAAAACCCTAGCTACTCTTTGAGGTTTCTTGACTGGCGACGGCTCTCACACCAATTGCTAGGGATGATCATGGACCAGACCAGACCGGGTTAGAGGCTAGTTCGAGGTCTGGTCTAGTTAAAACTTCGGGTTGAAAAAGGCAGCCCGAGGTCTGGTCCAGTCTAGTAATAACCCGAACTCGGGTCAGACTGGACTTGGTCCATCGGGCTGATGGACTGGTCTGGGTAGTCCAATATATCTATTTTTTTATCTGAAAAAATTAAAAAAAAAAACTAGACGAATGAAAATAGGGGGAAGGATGCCGATTGAGAAGAGAATTAGAGCGGGTGTTCGGAGCGACTCCACGAGGAATAACAGCAGCAGCACAAGACAGAGGGATCGACACTGAGAGGACGACCAGCAGCAGGAGGCGAGGACTGAGATTGATGAAGGCGAGGAGGCGAGCGCCGTAAGATTGAGGGTCAAGGAAGCAAGGGTGAAGTGAGATTGAAGGCAAGGAGGCGCAGGCTGAGATTGATGAAAGGGAGGAGGCGCCATTTTTTCCGGTGGGGAGGTGAGATTGATGGAGTGAAGTTAGTGCAGAATGTTGTGTCAAATCAATAAAAAAAAGTGAGTGTGTGACACTGTGGTTCACGTGGGTGGTGTGGGTATTGTGTGGCTTTTTGTTTTTTGGTTATAATGAGAGGGAAGTTAGATGCAGACCCATTTATTTTTTTTTTTTTAAAAATAAATGATTCGGGTCAGACTAGACTAGACCATGTGGACTGAAAATCTGGTCTTAAACCCGGTCCAGCCCAAGAAGTTGGTCTGGTCTGGTCCAGTCTTTTTTGTTATAAGACTGTTTTTTACCGGACCGGACTGGACCGGGTCACCTCAGGTCAGACCAGGTTACCTGGACTACCGGGTTTTTTGCTCATCCCTACCAATTGCCATCACTGTGGCAAGAGGTATTTATTAAAATCTTCCGCTGTAACTTGTATAATATCTTATGCTGTGATTATTGTGATATACTTGAGGAAAAACATGATTTATTCTAACGATGCTCAGATAACTAAAAACCAATAAAAATAAGTACCACAATACTAAATCCCATTAAGCCCTGTTGACTGCATAATAGCAACCATGAGAGGTCTTCAGCAACTCAAAACAAAGTTCACGATTCCAAATATCTCGAAAACCGATCATAATAATGCCGTTTTCCGCCTAATTAAAAGAAAAACAAAAAAAGCGTCAAGCAAGCCTCGCTTACCAGAATACTGACTCAGATCTAGGCCTTGTTTGTAGAATGAAATAGCAAATGTCTATTACGAGACTCCAAAATCTTCAGACTTTGGTGGTTTCTTCGTTCGTCGTATTATCCAGCCAGCTTCTTCAAAAGCAAGACCACAAAAAGTGTTTGGAGGATTAGAAAATGAGAGAGGTCAGACTCAGAGGGGTACGATACGATTGAATATATATGTATTCGCTGATTATCATCCATGACTTTTTCCGCCCCCAGCTTGCCTTTTCGGCCAAGGCAGCCAACAGAACTGTCTATTGCTTGAATATTTGACCGTTAGAAATGTCTATATATGCAATTTTTATCCTTTCCTCCTTGCAAAAGTTGGACACGTCTTTTATTTTTTTTATTTTTATTTAATCAAGAATATCTTTAACTACTTTGGATTCCTTTCAAGGATTACGGACCAAAGGCAAATAAATGGTTTTCATTTCTATCAACAAATGCCCCTCCCCGAATTTAAACCATGTTTTCCTTCTTATGTGATAATGTTGCTTATCACTGACCCGTCTTTTAATAAAGATATGAAAACTTTCAAGTAAGGGGAAATCTTAGAATGATTAATCTCACACAGACTTTTTAATAAAAAAGAGTTCAGTTCATATATTCGATTTCATTTGTAATCTCATGCTACATGCACATATAATTAAAACTCTAATTATAAAAAATAGACACTAATTATTTGCATGGGATCTCCTTTTTCTCATACTTTCTTATCTTATTAACACAAGGTTAGAAAGAGAAATGGAAGTGATTGTAGTAAAAATAATATGCCTTTTCTAGATCCTCCTTCTATTAACATTAAAAACTTAAAATATAAGAATAAAATGAAAGAATATCAAAATATAAACTCATGAAAATGGAAGTGCTTCTACTAGTTCACAGCTATAAACTACCTTAAAAAATAATGATTTTATAAAATATTGTGATGGGTATAAGAAAAATGAGAGAAAGACAGAAGGTAAAAATTCAAATAAGTTAGTGCTCCACCGCTCATTTTGGGAAGCACAGAAAAAGAATTTCTTGAGTATTTTTTTGGAAGTTTGGACAAAACTTCTTTTAAATGTTTATGTTGAATTTCGTAAAATCAATACTAAAAAGTTAAAATAAACTAATATCAATTTTCATTCATAAAACTAATTTAAAAAGTTTTACAAAAAAACAATCAATTTCCAAACCAAAAGTTCAAAACCATTCATCACGCACGTTCATTACGTTATTAATTCACACCAAAATTCCATTCTTGAAATTATTAAACAACCATTAACGTCCTTATCATATTTCGACGGGGAAAGAGGCAAAAAATCTTCGTCAACGTTAAAAAACGGCGGCGCGGGTAATCGTTGATCCTAAACATCGCGTATGATGAAACGGCTTCTCCATTCCCGCGTTTCAGTTTGACGGGTCCACGAAGAAGAAAACTCATTTTTCTTTTGTGGAAAAAAAATTAAAAAAAGAGAGAGGGCGAAGTCGAAAATATGGTGATTTGTGATATGACGGAGAGGCCCGTCATTTTTGGCTGTTCTGGTTCTTCTTCCCATTGTTCTCAGCAGTGAATGCCTCTGTGTGATCCATAATCTATAATTTTATGGCAGTCTGAGATTTTTAAAGCTCTTGAGAAAACAAAGCTATTGGTTGGTGATAAGAAGGAGTCACAATATTCAAGATGTGGTAGAACAGACAAAGGTGTTTCTTCTGTTGGACAGGTAAGTTGACTTGAAATGAAGTGTAAAGAAGAAAAATACACTTCCTACCAGCAATGACAGATAAATATCAATGTTACATAGTTTATATAAGTTCCCGTTTTTACTTTTCCAACTGTTACGATCACAATAATAGTCATTTTGCTCCTAGAGCCTGCTTCTATGGCGAATGCTCGTAAGATAAGTCGAGGCTGTTTAGAGAAATGCTAAATAAGATTCTGAATGGAAGACAAGGAAATTTTATGCAGAAAACTTTTCGCAAGTTAATAAATTTCCATTTAATGATGTTACCCTTGAAAGATAACTATGTTAAGCATCAGTGTTAAAGTTCAACTGGTGGTGTTCTTGTATTTATTTTAACCATTTCAGCTAATTTAATTATCGATATATGGAGCATCGTGTTTTCTGTTAATTAATTATGTTGGCAAAATTTTGAAGCAGGTAATAGCTCTTTTCCTAAGATCAAACCTCAAGGCATCAGGAACAAATAATAGAAATGCTGGAGAAATTTGTTCAGAAGAGCCACATGGTTAGCTCAAAGTCCTTTTGAAAAATGGGATTACTTTTTTTATTAGTAATGTTATTTGGCATTCTGTATTTGCCAGAGCGAAAGAGGTCACTGTTTACCATATATTTTTTTGTAAGAAGAATATAACTAAAAAAGAGATTTGGCGTACCGGGGTGAATCCATGTTCGGATCCGGGTCGAAACTCCAATGCTCCATACTTATGCCCACACAATTATTAGACTACTAGAACCTAATTGTGATTTGCACAACAGATCACCAGAACCAGAAAGATGGTAGGAGAGAAGAGAATTGCCAGAAAACTCAATAGCGGGGTGAATTGCAATTGAGGAGGCACACCCTATTTATAGTGGTTTATGGAGGCCACTAATTAGGAAACGTGTGCACTAATTGATTCTCAATTAATTCCCTAATTATGGTGATTTGTTCCTTAATTAACAAATCCATAATTATTACTGAATTATTCCCCAATCTGTATTTTATACTGATTTTATTCTTATTTGATTAGGCTACTTAGTGTTCGTTTGGTTGAGCGATTGGAATGCTTAAAAGTTGCTTTTCAATCGTAATTTACGGTATACGAGGTAAGTATGTGAGAGGAGTTGCGTCTCGATCTACGTGAAAAGCAACTTATAAGCAATCTGATCGCTGAAACAAACATGCTCTTATTTCCTAATCAAATAGTCCGACCCATCAAGGGTAGACTTGGACCCAAAGTCCAACATCTCCCACTTGCACTTGATGGGCCTCCCATCGTGCGTGCATTACTCTTTCTTGTTTCATAATTGGCATCTGTCGTGACTGCGTGGGCAAAAACGTCTTTAAGATTTTGGTGTTTGTGATACTAGAAATCCTTCATATCGAATCAGCATCCAATGACACCCTTTATATATAACCGTAAGCTATATATTCATTGCCTCATATGTCCCAGATTCTCCCATACATATTACTCATGGCATATTTAATCCCTCTTGAGTTAATATATTGATTAACTCAGATTGCCTTCTATGCACATAGTATCCGCACTTACTAGCTACACATAGAGCTAGTAAGGGGTCGACCACAGATACTAGCACATCTTATGTATCTAGGAGTAAATCTTCCTTTTTGACTAATCATCAGTCCATCTTGACTTGGTCGCTTTCCTAGTTTTCACTCGTCTAACCGAATCGAGTGTGATCATGGAGCTTCAGCTAAAGTAGATGTGACCAAACCAAGCTTTCATGATGTCGCCTAAGTCTTAAGGGCATCGTGGAAGGATTCTTCCTTCCTAGGACTCACACTGTAGTGAACTAGGGATCTTTCACCCACATCCCGTGTTGCAGTTTAACTCTTATGCACGTGCAGTATGAATTATATGCTATGGTGAATGGTTTGAGGTGTACGTCGATTTCTTTATCTTTCACCGTATAGACATTAGTTCCAAAATGTACTCAACATACGAACTAGAACTTTCTTTTTCACAATATCTCTTTTACAATCTTATTTTGTGAAAAAAGAGTTCTTTGCCTAGCTACAGGTCTATATTCATGCTTCGATCCATTTTCTGTGTATATGCACACATGTAGATCTCATCTCAATCTAACCGAGGCGACTCAAACGCAAAGATTCTTCTTAACCATCTCATGGTGATCATTTGCTCGTCTTACCCTCCCATGCCCCCGCAAAACATGGGAAGATGGTTGTTCGTGTGAGTGAACCAACCTTTTCTGACCTATACGATATACAAACTTGTATACCTTATATGTATTTACTCATAACATACATACTATTTCTTTCATCTTTATATAAAAGAAGTTTACGACCTTACATTTTATTTGCACCCCTAGAGTTTCATTAACTCAATGAAAATCAAGCTATGGGCTCAATAAGGGGATCTACCAACATTCTGTCAGTAGAAGGTCATTGAACTATCTCTTTGCCTCTTTGAAAGCATATCTCTCATAGAGATATATCAAAAAAAATGTTTTGCCTTGCTGTGATACTTAGGATCCTCATCATAAGATGTTATCATTTGGATCCTTCTATCCACCATTCATTCCCAATCTCTTATAGGAATTACTTTAGCCATATGGCTCTTTGAATGATGGCAGAACAAGCCCTGCGTTCTATTTTCATGGATAACAGGAAAAAAAATACTTTGTATATTTCCTTATTCCATCACCATTTGCCTAGGTCTTGTATTGGAGTATCCTTTCAAAAAGAAAGTTGTTGTCTTGACAACTTAATCCATGATTATTCTCATAACCCATTTCACAACAGGACCAAAAACAACTTCCAAGTCTAACAAAAAATATTTGGTTTTATGTACACCGATGTGTACATTCATATTACCAACTATAGTCTCACATGGGACTCTATCCATCTTTCTTATGTTGGATTCCTCATAGGACATGTAACCTCTTTAAGTTTATACCCTTGACTTCAGGGGTGTCCATGGGTTTGCAGTTTGACGTCCTAAGATGTCTAGGGAGTACACTTGTACATGTCTTAGGTGGAAAAGACTGTATCTTTCTTGTGCAATCTTCGTTTATCTTGTCATTCAAGATATTTGTTCAACCCATGACTTTCTTAACTCAGAATTTAAGGATTCTCTGATCCTTTATCCCTTTGACTCACTTGACACTTGTTTCATATGTCATTTGACAAAGGATGACTTCACAAAGAATCATCACTAGACCGTTTGAGACTTATGTAGTGTTCTTTGATTGTTTCGAAGTTGGTGAGGCTTTCACCTTGTGAAAACCTCATATACTACTATTTGGGTGATTGTTTCTACGAAGCCCTTAAGCTGCTTCATGTAGAGTTCATCATCCAATTTTCAAAATTCCCAATTGGAATGTGGTCTTTACATCATCTTGATGCAATTTCAAGACTAAGCTTGTTGTCATAGCCAAAGTTCAGAGTTAAAATGCACAACGGACAACCTTCCATTGTATTACCCCTTAGCCACTAAGTGTTTTAGGTTCTATATGCCCCTAACAGATTTGAGAACCTACTTGTTCCCAATCACCTCTTGGCTAGGTGACAAATTACCCAAACACGTATTTAGCTTAAAAAGAATCCAAATCCTCCTGCATGACACTTTGCAATTCATCTTAACAGGTCCTTCTAGTGTCTTTTAGACACTTATAGGTAATTATCATCACCTTCTAAATGATGAAGAGAGCATTCAATCAATTAGGGAATCTATCCCTTATAGTCATTCGCTAAATGACAATTTATTCCGAGGTGGATTTCATAAGATTCTTTTCCTACGTACGAGTGAGGTAATTCTCTCGTAACTTACCTCTTACCTCTTTCATTGTGAAAATGGTTTCAATCCTCCCACTAGATCAGTGAACTTAGGAACACTTGGTTATTCCTTGTCACTTGTGAACCTCTTAAAGAGATTTATTGTGATTAATGCTCATTTTCTGTTAGAAAATATGGGTTTTATGAACGTTGTGTCCCACGGTTTTCTCTCAATCACTGAACCGCCATCATTTTCACTAATGAAGACGTGTCATGTCAAAATCTCATGTCATCTCACAAAGAGATACCTTGTATACCTTAACCCTAATCTTCCTTACTCATAGGAAGAATTATGAATATAAAGTTGATGACCCTTATGTTCTTAACGAGCTTGGCCCTGGTGTAAGGCCCATCCATGATTCATAGGGTAACGTCGTAACTGACATAGAGGGCATTTGATCAAGTGTGAATATAATAGCTGTGAGTCTACCTACCAACATATGGCTGATAGCCTTATTAATGCCATTATGTTCACAACCAAATCAAGGAGAGGTCTATCTCTCCATTTCAACAACTCTATTATGTTGAAGGGTTCTAGGTATTGATAGTTGCCTAATAATGCCTTTCTTGTACACAAAGCAGCTTGAACTAATCACATATATGTCTTTAACCCTTGTTAATTCAAAAGGTCTTATCCTTTTAGTTTAACTAATTCCTGACTAGTTCAACCATTATCTAACAGCTTCACACTTGCCAAAAATCAAGTAAACATTACTGTATTTTGAGTAAACGTCCACAACGTTAACGAAACACCAAGCTCTTTGTGTTTTGCCCTCACGTTCATTGGTTCACGAATGTCATAATTTGTCAATTGCAGTGGATTTTCTCAAAAATGTTTCTTTGTCTTTCTTGCCTGGTAGAATGAGTTCTCAACTTATTTATAAGGGTATTAACCCTTTAACACACGTTATTTAGCAAATACTATTTTGCTAATTTGATCATTTCTTTTAATCAATGTGTACATGTGGCAAGAAATGGAATTTTTTATCCCTAAAAGAAACATCAAAATCCAATGAAGGATTTAAGAATCATAGTCTCACCGATCCTTAACTAAAGAGATAGCAGAGATGTGATCCTGTCAGTTGCAATTGCATGGAGTGAATCATGGTGGTTTATCTATGCAGAGTTAATGTGCAAGTTCCAATCCCTTGATTCTATCTCTTTATTGCTTTACATTTGACATAAAGCCATATGCTTCATTTGAAACATCCACAACTCATGTGGATTGCTACTTTTACAACCCTTAAGGATTATCAACGTAGCTTTTCATCTTTGTAGAAGCCATTTGACCTCCTCTAGATCAAGTTTACCTTATAAGTTTCTTGCCCTCAGGCTTAGAGGATGAATCCTCCCACTCTTTAGCTAAGTTCGTTTGACTGATGGATTTTAAATCCTTCAGTCTTTCACACTCAAGTTCAATGTGGCGAATCACATTTCTGATGGTTACAATATGCATATCAGAGGCAATCTTTACTTTCGTATATGCCCATTCACTGGAAGACGTGGCTCACTCCCACTTACTAGGAGACATAGCTCCTCCTACTCACTGGGAGATGTCTTATCATAACATACACTTGTTGTTTGTTAGAAAGAACTTGGTATTTAGTTTGTCTCAACTTCTTAGTTTGACATCTGCCTCAAGTGTTGCCTAAACATGTTAGGACTTAGTACACTATGTTAAAACTTAACTTAGTTTTAACTTTATGGAAGAAGATCACCTATTCCACTATCTTCCAACACTATCCACACGGCTTGAATAAGGTTACATTGCTCGTACCATCATAAGTTTGAGCAATGTTGTTATTTCTATGCTTGATAGCATAAACCTTTTGTATCCTTCAGTTGCTTCAACCTCTAAATGCTGAAGACTAGTTGGTAGGATGTCCCTGACATCTCATTCTTCTTGAATGAAAGAGATTTGAGAGTTTCTAACTCCATATATATCTCTATTTGAGCTTGCCTTTATAAGCTCACTCAAATAGACTTGGTCATAATTGGTCACTCAGACGATTAAAGTATACAAATCTTATTTGTTCAAATAAGACAAATGATAATTAGATAATAAGTTCACTAATTTCATGTTTAGGAGACAACTATATTGACTCCCATCCCAATCATGCTAGTTAGCTCATCACCCTTTTAACCAAAATCTTTATTGAACACATTCCCCTTTTTGGATTTCTAGACACATTCCAAAAACTCCCACTCAATCAAAGGCAGTTATATCAATAAGATAATAACACAATATCATCTAATCAGCATGAACGTTCAAGGAAACAGGAAAAGAACATACTTAATTCAATTCCCAAAAAAAGCAGAGAATTTAATCATAAATTCAATGAAAAAACAAGAACATTCAAAAGTTTAGGCCTCATATTGTTGTCTCTTAACTAGGTTTTCCTTCTCATAGGCCCTTCTGACCATATTAACTCACGTAGCATCTAGCTACAATGTCCAGCTCCTCTTTGCCATGTTTACATCCACTCATTTGGATGTATTTGTAGCATACCTACCACTTGATGAGATGATTCTCACATCTCTATCTGTCTTGTCCTTTGTCACAACATATGTGATAAAAGGTTAACTTTTAGAAGTCATTGCTTCAATCCAAGTGGATCAATGTGGTTAGAAGCATGAGAAGACTTATTATTATTTAATAATTATTGAATAATTTTAAGTTGCTGCAATTTTTCAGGTTTTTATCTCTAAGAGTTTGAGTCAAGGTTGGATAGGATTTTATATTCAAAAACTCATTTGAATAATCCCTTACTTTTAAAGAATCTTTCAGCATTTAACCTAATGTTGCAACTAAAAATACTCTTAAAAAAAATAAGCCAACCTATCCCAAAAAATAATAGAACCAACATTGATTCAATTCTAACATTTTTGGGACCCTCTAAATGCACATAAGCACCTTTTTGACTCAAATTACACCCAAACTTGCTTCAAATATATGCAAATTATATATCAAATTGAAGCTCTCGAATTTAGGGATGTTTAGGAACAAACCGCGTCTCAATCAGAGGTCCCACGCGCTTTCACGCGCCCCTAGAAGGTGTCTGGATGGAAAAATCCTGAAAAATTAGAAAATTCCAACGAACGCCACTCTTATCGGTGGCGCGTGACGTCCACGCGCCGCCTTGCGGCCCTCAGCCGGCGACATGCACTGGCAATAACAACTCCACGCACCGTCTTCTCTCCGACTGTGCTTTCCACGTGTCAAACGGAGGCCCCAGTGGGCCCCACGCGCCATATGCCTTTTTTTTCAGGTCAACAGTCAACGAATGACTGTTGACTTTGACTAGTGCTGACCGTTGACCGGTCAACGTTGACAATTGATCAGTCAATGTTGACTGGTCGACGTTGACCCATCACTGCTGACGTGTCTCGGTCGATGTGGCTGTTCAATGGATGACGTGACATCGTTGACCGACGCTGACGCAGTGACCTCTCATTGGCGCTAGGTGGCATTGGTTGACCGATGATGTGGCGTTGACGCCACGTCATCATCTTCAACCTTCAGCGGGGTCAACCCGACCCGGTGGGAGCTCCGGCGGGTCATCGCGACCCGCAAACTTCGGGAGGCCATATCTTCCTCGTTTTAGCTCCGTTTTTCGCGTTCTTGGTGTCTTTGGAATCGTAATTCAGCGAACTACAAATCCATGGCATTTATTTGATCTTAAAACCTCTATTTCATTGATCAAATCATGAGTGAAGTTGCGGCGGCGACTAACGACCCGTGAACTTTTTTCCTTTGTTTCTCCCTCATCCGAACTCCGTTTGACGCGTTCTAAGCATCGTTGGAATCGTTTCTTCGAGATCTACATATGGCTTCTTTTGGGGGCAAAAACACTCAGTTTCAAACATCCCATTTTTTCTCGAATTTGACGGTGCGGCGTAATTCGTCCTGGATGTGTGTCCTCTGCGTTTTAAAAGCTTTCCTAGCTTTTGAGGGTTAAAGTCTCTTGTTTTTGGTTCCACATAGGTCCCAAAGACTCACCTTTAATCAGATCGAAGATATGAGGAAGAAGATGAAGCATGAATATGTATATATGAAAATGAATCATGAACCCAGTATTCCATATCCACATGCATACATACATACAAAAACATGCATTACTCATTATATGTATATGATAAACACATACGCGTGATCAGAAAGGAAAAACGAGGCCAAAGCTTTTTAATTGCAATATACTATAACAACACAGTGTTTCTTATGGAAAATAAATGTTCATATAATTACTCACCATATTTACTATCATCAACGTGTTTTTGTACGCATTCGGGGAAGGAGAAAAAATTGAAGCAGCATATTACTATCATCATATAATCTTATATATATGAGTGCACATCGGAAATAAAAAATTATGATGAGGATATAAACAAATTATATCATATTATTATTCACATAGAATAATCACAGCCACAGGATCAACATGCTCTGATGCCAATGTGAGAAAAATATAACTAAAAAAGAGATTTGGCGTACCGGGGCGAATCTATGTTCGGATCCGGGTCGAAACTCCAATGCTCCATACTTGTGCCCACACAATTATTAGACTACTAGAACCTAATTGTGATTTGCACAGCAGATCACCAGAACCAGAAAGATGGTAGGAGAGAAGAGAATTGCCAGAAAACTCAATGGCGGGGTGAATTGCAATTTAGGAGGCACACCCTATTTATAGTGGTTTATGGAGGCCACTAATTAGGAAACGTGTGCACTCCTTTTTACCCTCCAAAACAACAATTAATTGATTCTCAATTAATTACCTAAGTATGACGATTTGTTCCTTAATTAACAAATCCATAATTATTACTGAATTATTCCCCAATCTGCATTTTATGCTGATTTTATTCTTATTTGATTAGGCTACTTATTTCCTAATCAAATAATCCGGCCATCAAGAGCAGACTTGTACCCAAAGTTCAACATTTTTTCTGTCATCTGCTTCTCCAGCATTGTTTATACTGAGTTGTACTCTGTTTCTTCCCTCTTTTGAATAATTTAACGTGCCTTTTGCAGAAGGGGAAATTGATTATGTTAAGGTGCTAAATCGAGTCCTTCCTGATGATATTCGAATTCTGGGCTGGTGTCCTGTTCCTGTCAATTTCCATGCAAGGTTTGTCTGCTTCATTTGTAACCTTGGTTTATCATTTGATGATCAAGTTATACGGGGAGTTGGTGATAGCAAGAGCAATACAGGAGCAGGGAATTACTATTTTTGTTATGGCTTATTGGAAGATTCTCAAACCCTCCCCCAGGTCTCCAACTCTGGGTGCTTCTTACTTAACCATATTTGAAACTCCATCAAGTTGCACTATAATATGGAAAATATTCTCAGTTTACTCTCCAAGTCCTTTTGTTTAGTGGTAGGGGGCGAAAAGTTTTGCCACATTGGTCAAGGTTTCAAAGTTTTCAATGCCCTGAATATTGTAATTAAGGCATGAAATGGCCTATATGAAGTCCCCAAGATTTTTGTCGCTCTCTGTTGGACCAATTGATTACCAAGCCCTATTCTAGATGCACTTTTTTTGAATAAAGTCATCCCCTGGATTGACAGATTAAGTGATTCAGCGGTATCTACAAACCCAACTGGTGGGTGTTCCTGGTTAATCCTATTTAATGCGTATGTCAAGTTGTCAACTCCAACTTCCCCTACACTGATGTCATTTGACTAATTAGGTGATTAACAATGATTCGTGGCTACAGTGGATCCCATGCATAACGTCAAAGGGATTTTGATGAAGGAAAAAAGCTGTATACCTGCTCAAACATTTAATTGCAATCCTTTGGTAACTGATCTGTATTGCAAGACATATATAAGTTGTGGCTAGATGGGTTACTACCTTTCAATATAGTGCGTATTATAACTGTCAAGTTAGTGTACCTACATTTTTGGAGCTGACGTGGGATATATGTACCAGTATAGTGACAACTACAAGTCCTTTTGGAGTTTTATAACCCATTATTCTGAAATTTTTGATGTTGGATGGGCCAGACAAATGTGTAATGGTATTTGAAGCTCAACACATAATAAATCTTCCTTTTAAGTGCAAGTAGTATGTAAAATGGAATAGAAATACTGAGATGGATAATGTAGACTGGAATTAGTGCTTTCAGTGAAATTGCTCAAAGAAAAGGCAAAGGTGTTATATTAAATTCCTGCTAGAGAGGCCAGATAGACTTGAATAATTAATTTAAGGTGGTGAGACTGACTTGGGCAGCAATTTCAATTGCTCCAAGTGCTTAAGTTGGCAAGAAGTTGATTTCATATAGGAAGCTATTATAATCGAATCATATAATTGCAATGTAAACTGGATTTTGAGGTATTTGGATGTTTCTTGAATTGTATTGTATTTTCCAACCTTCAGATTGCCAGAATTGGACTGAGAAATTATTTTTACCTGTTACTTTGGAAATCTTGACCTCTTAATTTGTTTTCACTTATCACTTTCTTCATTCGCTTTGCCAATCAGGCTCAGCTGTTTAAGAAGGGAGTATAAATATTTTTTCTGGAGAGAGAACTTGAATATTCAGGTAGGAAGATCATTTTCCTTTGAAATTTTTGTAAATTCAACTCCTTTACCTGTCTGATTATACCCTTGACTCAAAAGGCTTATAGCTAATGAGCTGTACATACTTTTCTTTGTACAATGTCCCTTCAGGCCATGGAGAGCGCTGCCAAGAAGTTTTTAGGAGAACATGACTTCTGGAACTTCTGTAAATTGGATGCAGCAAATGTGCACAACTATAGGCGGCAGATCACCTTGTTTGAGATGTCTCCTACTAATGTGAGGTTAAAACTTCCATGAATGTATCATCCTTACTAGAACTAGCAATTTGTTCGTTGGAGTTGTTGTGGACTATACAGTCTGAGCAATTTTTTTCAATCCACCTTCAGGTATGATGATAATCAACTCTGGGTGATTAAAATCAAAGGTACAGCTTTTCTATGGCATCAGGTTCGGTGCATAATTGCCGTTCTATTCATCGTTGGCCAAGGTCTTGAATCTCCAGATGTGCGTATCCAACATTCTCATATACTCCCCCTAGTTCTTTATATAAGATCCAATTGATTCTATTGGAAATATTAAGGAAGCTAAATAAATTAGTTTACCATAACATATGTTGTGTATCATTAGATTACATATTAGTTCATAAGTCATGCAAATTAGTTTGGAAAAAATAAATAAATATGAGTTCTTTAAAGTAACTTATTTAGTTTCCTTAGTCTCTTCAGAAAAAAAAAATCAACTGGGTTTTATATTAAGAATCGGGGTTAGTACAAATTTATATTTTATATAGACATCTCCTTGTTGATTATTTAAGCTTTGTGAAGGCAATAAAGTAACAAATCTGGTTGAACCTGATATATAAGTGGGAATAAGAAGAGATGCGTGGGCTAAATAAACCTTCAAATTAGGAAGTACTTACGTAGTGAACTTCTCCATCTCCTTGTCTGTTATAAGCCTCTGCAGTTTGTGCTAATGACCGTAAATTCTTTAATGCTTAAATTTGTAGGTTATTGAAATTTTACTGGACACTAATAGAACTCCAAGGAAACCCCAGTATATGATGGCAGCAGAGATTCCATTGGTTCTTCAGTCTTGTGAATTTGAAGATATTAGATTTATGTGTTCATCAGGTATATCTCTAATGTTTAGACTTCAAAGATGGTTCCTAACCCAGCTTAATAATGAACAAATTTAACTGTTTATATCCAGATGCTGGAGAAGCCTTGCGTTTACACTTGGTGAATGAATGCCAAACTTACCAGCTTCAAGCTGCAATCTTCCATGAAGCTATTCTCAATTGTGTCTCCATCAGATGGTGCTGCAAACATGCATTATGAATTCCATTTCAATTTTATATGTATTTTTTTGTCAAAATTATTTGTTATGATTGATGATGCCAATTCTTTTATCAGATCAAAACTTGCAGCATCATGGAGGAACCAAGAAGAAAGCTTCCCATGTTCCTCTTCTGTCACGACCAACTGAGCGTAAGTTCTGTCACCTACAATGTTAGAGATGATTAATATTTTTGGGACAGGACTAATTGATTGGTTTCTTCCTCTGAATTCGATCCAGCATCGTATGAGGAGCGGCGCGCCAAATTCAACTCAACATGAAGATTCCACCAATCATGATTTCAATTCCGCCAAGCCTTCTATATCTTGTTTTCCATGGGTTGTGCCAATAGTTGTTGACTTATTTCTTAATTAAATTCTAGTTTTGCTTTTGGTGTGAAGAGGCATTGTTTTGTTGGTGTAATTTTTTTTAATTATTATATCAAGAGTGGTGGAATTCTAATTACTGTAGTTTAGCTAGGTGGCTTTTGGTGCAATTTGACGTGTTTGCCATGTTAGGTTCTGTGGTCACAATATAATAATGGAGACCGATATTTGAAGCAAAAATATTATATAAGAGTATCAACAAAGGTTGAGTCAAATAGAAAGAGCTAGTTTTTCATAATGTGATGAACTAAAGTTTAAATTTTCGCTTAGAGAGAAGTCTACATATAGTGTCGGGCACTTTTGTTCTATTTCTTTCCGCTATGGCCCAATCCATCTCATTACATTTTATTCACGACAATTCTGTTCCATTTCATCGTAAATTCTAAAGGCTTTAAATTCTGGGATAATTTACTGTCTATATGGTTGTAATGTAGTCCAATTTCTGAAGCATTATTTTATTTTCAAGTCATTATTTTATGGGCAAAGGAGCAAAAATGCCTACAATCTTTTCTAAAAGGAGCTACTAACCCCATAAACATTTTTTTGGTTCAAAAATACCCATAGACATTAAAAACAGTCTCTTAAATACCACAACCGTTAGTTTTACATAACGTCCGTCCATTTGTGCATCTGGGAACATTGATTGTTCATCAACGGACTGTACGTACCACCTCTCCTTCCTCGATTGAAGCTTATCCCTCCTCCATTAAAGACCAGACCGACCTCCTCTGTGGCCATTTATCTCTTACGAAAATGAAGAATGGGGGACAAGAGAAGGAGACTTAGCCTAATGGGAGACATGAGAGTTGAGGCGAGGAAGGAGAGGGAGTCGTCATGCTCGTCCTCTGGAAGACGCAGAAGGAGCTTTCAGCTTCCACTACCGTCTTAGATTTTGTCGCCGATAATTCTTCGTGGGTGGCACCGGCAGGCACTTCATCTTTCTTTCAATTCTCCTTCTGCATTTGATTCCAATCAATCTCCAGCCTCAAGCATCGAGCCTCTTCCTACAGTCCTAGTAAGTTTCTTCCTTGCTTTACTTTATTGATGTGAAATATTTCTGTCTTCTTTCTATATATTTTCCATCATATTCTTTTTCTTTATAGTTTTTATTCATTGAAAGACCTCTACGCACGCAGGTTTTGTATTGATGCTCGTAAATTGGATTTCTCTATGACCTCAATTCATTATATTGCTAGAAATCTCGTAGAGACAGCTTTGAGTAATGGGGTTAGATTGCTCTGTTCAATCTTTGGTTTGAATCAGCTGTTTAAACCGTTTAGTTAAAGCCAAAGGTGACCTTGGTAGATGTGTCGTTGCAAAGTGTGTAAACATTTTGTACCCAAGATGATTGCTCTGTTCAATCTCTAGTAGATGGAGTATTAGTTCATTCTGGCAGGGATTCTAGCTTCGTGTTTGTTGCTTCATGTAGTTTTATTCAAATGTTTTCTTGAGATTGATGTCCATTCTGTACTTTGTAGCTGTAAATTTTATGTTCATTAATAGTAGTTTGCTTAGATGCCCTGTGTGGCAGCATATACTATTTGGCCAATGATTACAATTACAATATTTGTCGATGATTTGTTTTGTATGTTTTAATGGGGTACTTGAGTTTGTCCCTTGAGGTTAACAAAAAATATTATGGATAGCGATTTAAACGTAGAGAAGACAGGACATGCATAAAAAAAGACACCCTGCCCCAAGTTCCAAACAATCTGCAGTGGCTTCTCCGATGACATAACTTGCCATTAGCGGAGCCGACAATGGCCCTACTTCAACCGAATCGGAGTTGTGCATGAATCCCAATCACACTATTCAAAATGCGACTAAGATCAAGCTGCCTCCTCAATCCGAGCCTTCATGGTCTCTATTTGGTTCGATTTTGATTTTACCGACAGTCTTCTTCAATTTTGCCCCAAGTTCCCCTTTTCTCTCTTTTTCAACCTCAGTGTTCGTGTCATTAGATCATGTTCATCTTTTCCACACACATTGCCAACCCACCCTCCACGTCATCTTATTTGATCAACATTTTAAGAAACACGGTCAACGTACATGAAACTAACGGCTGTGGCATTTAAGAGACTGTTTTTAATGTACATGGGTATTTTTGATCCAAAAAAATGTTCATGGTGCTAGTGGCTCCTTTTGAAAAAGATTATGGGCATTTTTGCATCTTTACCCTTATTTTATATAAGACTGATTGTTGTGTCATGAAGCATATCAACCTATCACGTAAACTGATGTTTTTTCTGATAGATTGTTTCTTCTTAGCTATTGATATCAGAATGATGACTCATGAGTGTAGTACAACTCCAAAATGACTTCCTCATTACATGAATAAACATTCAAGAATGTAATATGAGTATAAATGAATAATCAAAACTCAGCCTCACAATATTCGTAGTATGACAGTTTGATACTCTGCTAGCGACTCATACATTCATAAATTAAATACACCAAAGCCACCCTGATGATGATGTATGCATATCAATTATGCTATCATATAGAATAGAACTAAAAAGCTTCCATGACAATATGAACTGAACAAGAGACTATGAAGCGACCAAAAAACGTGGGATTATATTTCTCCAAGGAAGCCTGGCATCTATGATCTAAAAACTCAATTCATGAATGAACCAAGCTCTAAAAAAATACAACCCGTCATTAGTTAAAGTATGAACTGAACAAGACTCAATTTTTTTTTACAGTCTAAAACTTGTCCTTTGCTGCCCTTGCCTCAAACCCACCTTCAGGTCGCTTTACCAGACTGTATGGCATGAATGTCCCAAGAAGTTTATCCCATATGGGAAAGAATGGTTGAGAATAATTATATTTCAAACCTTGCAGTTGATGATGAATGTCATGGTAAGCTGTGTTGTTCTCAAAGAACAAATGGAAGACATTGCCAGGCAACCAGAGTCCACAGTGATCGTCGACAGTTTTGATGACCGAGAAGCAGAAGAATATAACAGCTGTTCTCGCAGTCATCCCCGAGACGAGATACGAGATTGCCCCGCCAACAGTGTCAAGAAGAAGACCCTCAAGAGGATGGTTGTAAAGGGCTCCTATTGCATAAGGAACAATCAGTCTGTGATGTTGAGAGTGAACATGGCGGTATAAGAATTTGTTTTGATGCATGTATCTGTGCACAAAGTACTGCCATGTGTCCAAGACAAACATCGCTATAATGATCTGCACAACTTGAATGGGAAGAGAAGGCTGCACTATAAGCCCTGATCCATTTGCCTTTGAGGTCAACTGCAGAGTGTTAGGAAGCATATTATCCATTCAATAGCAGCCAGAGTATGTACAAAATATTCTTAGTACCATGAATTTTAAGACATATTTCTTATATTTGTCAATCTTTTACTAATTTACTCTTATCGATGCTCCATCAATAATAATTAAGTAAGAGGGAGATGAAGGAAATTAAGGAAAATTGTTAGGGTGTTTTAGAAAAAAGGAAAGTAAGGAAGATGGTTAGGGCGTTTTAGAAAAATCATGACATATTAACTAATTTAACTGTTTTCCTTAATTTAATCAAATTAGATAACTAGGTCTTACATTAATGACCGCAGAGAGTACAATTTTACTTGCCAACTAGCAAAAGGTTTATGTGAATATATCAAGCAGGTCAATATGAATTTTACTTGCTAAAGAGAGAAAACTTGAATGTAGACAGAAGTCTGAAGTTTTTAATGAAACAAGATTTTCACATGAACATGCTATTATTACTTAGAAATTTGAACAAGTCTTTGGGGGAGTTTGAGATAGCTTATTTTTGGGTAATAAGTGTTTAGTACGTAAGTTGAAATAAAACTCCTCTCATATACTTACCTCGTATACCGTAAATCACGATTTATAAGCACTTATAAATAAAAAAATAAGCTATCACAAAGAAGCACTTTGTAGATTGACTAACCAAGAAAAGTGCAACAATTGCCTGGACAAGCTGCTGAAGCAAAACACCCTTCACTACATCTGAGAGTGGCGCCAAATTCTTCTCCTCCTCTTCTCTTTTAGTATGCAACCGATAATTGTCAAGAGGTGGTAGCAACTGATAAAATCCACCATATACCCAATAAAGCACTATAGGTGCAAATGTGCCCATCACTTCATCGCTCACATATCCTTCCCAGAAAACCATTATAGGTCCAACTTGTAGGCGAAACTAATTAATCTAAAGTTGAAAAACCCAGCCAAAGTCAAAGCTGCATTGAAGCTGAAGATATAAAACTAATAAACGAGCTCACTTCACTCACAACCTGTATTAGAAAATGACGACTTAGATTAATAACAATCTGTTTCTTGCAATGAGAAAGAGAGAAAATAATTGAAAACGAACTACGTTTAATAGACAGTTCAATGCCTAAAATTGAAGTCGCTCATAGTAAGTTTGTTTTGCTTTCACTACTTTTGCAGTAAAAATGAATACATATACAAATGCTCAGATATCCAAAAACCAATAAAAATAAGTACCGCAATACCAAATCCCATTAAGCCCTGTTGACTGAATAATAGCAACCATGAGAGGTCTTCAGCAACTCAAATCAAAGTTTAAGATGCCAAATATCTCGAAAACCGATCATAGTAATGCCGTTTTCCGCCTAATTAAAAGAAAAACCAAAAAGCGTCAAGCAAGCCTCGCTTACCAGAATACTGAGTTTCGGCAAGAAAAGCGCATTTCTGACTCAGATCTAGGCCTTGTTTGTAGAATGAAATAGCAAGTTTCTATTACGAGACTCCAAAATCTTCAGACTTTGGTGGTTTCTTCGTTCGTTGTATTATCCAGCCAGCTTCTTCAACAGCAAGACCACAAAAAGTGTTTAGGAGGATTAGAAAATGAGAGAGGTCAGACTCAGAGGGGTATGATACGAAGGAAAATGTATTTGCTGATTATCATCCATGACTTTTTCCGCCCCCAGCTTGGCTTTTCGGAGGCTGCAGCCAACAGAACTGTTTATTGCTTGAATATTTGGCCGTTAAAAATGCGATCGGTTTCTCTCCTTTGCTGAGAAAGCAAAGGACCTCCTTGCAAAAGTTGGACACGTCTGTTATTATTATTATTTTATTTAATCAAGAATATTCTTAACTACTTTGGATTCCTTTCAGGGATTACGGACCAAAGGCAAATGGTTTTCATTTATATCAAGTTATCAACAAATGACCCTCCCGGATTTAAACTTGGGAAAATCCCTTAAAAATACCACCGAAATCAGGAAATTTTGATTTAATGTTGCGAAATTCTAAATCCTGATTCAGTGCTGTGTCAGTATGGATGAACAATGTGCAGGTGTGAAAAGACGATTTTACCCTTAACCCTTCATCTCACTACTTCAGAATAACAACATGAGATTCTTAATTAACAACTCCAGTATGTCGATTAACAATTCCGCTTTATTCTTTCACATATTCGTATCTAAAAAATATATTGTTAATGTAAAATATGGTGTTGTTAATAAAGAAAGAGGTGTTGTTATTGGCCCTGAAACTTAAATTACGAAGTTATGAAACAAGAAATGAGAATTGTTAATGTAGAATATGATATTGTTAATAACAAAACCGGTGTTTTTATTGTGAAAGTAAAAGGAAGAAACTGAAATTGTTAATCAAGAAGTCAAAGTTGTTAATTAAGAGTCTTGTGTTGTTATTCTGAAGTGGCAAGATGGAGGGCTGAAGGGCAAAATCGTTTTTTTACACCCGCGCACTGTTCATCCGTAGTAACACAGCACTAAATCGGGATTTTAGAATTTCGCAACACTGAATCAACATTTCCTAGTTTCAATGGTATTTTTAAGGGATTTTTCCTTTAAACTATGTTATTCTTTTTATGTGATAATGTTGCTTATCACTGACATGCCTTTTAATAAAGACATGAAAACTTTCATGCGGGGGGAAATCTCTGAATGATTAATCTCACACAAATTTTTTTAAAAAAAGGAGTTTAGTTCACATATTCGATTTCATTTGTAATCTCACGACACAGGCACATATAATTAAAACTCTAATTAGAAAGAATAGACACTAATTATTTGCATGGGATCTTCTTGTTCTCATACTTTCTTATGTTATTAACACAAGGTTAGAAAGAGAAATGGTAGTGATTGTAGTAAAAATGATATGCCTATTCTAGATCCTCCTTCTATTAACATAAAAAACTAAAAATATAAGAATAAAATGAAAGAATATCAAAATATAAACTAATGAAAATGGAAGTGCTTTTACTAATTCACAGCTATAAACTACCTTAAAAAATAATGATTTTACAAACTATTGTGATGAGTATAAGAAAAATGAGAGAAAGACAGGAGGTAAATATCCAAATAAGTGTTCCACTGGCCACTGCACACAACAAAAGTATTTTTTAAGTATTTTTCTGGAAGGTTGGACAAAACTCATTTCAAATGTTTAAGGCGAATGCTATAAAATCATTTTTAAAAAACTAAAATGAACATATATTCTTTCCGATCTTAATTATAAGATAAAGTTGATTTTTTTGAAGAAATTAAGGAAGCCAATTACATTACCTTAGAGTATTTATATTTATATTTTTTTCTGCAAACTAATTAGTTTGACTAATAAACTAATATATAATCTAAGGATACATAACATATGATATGATTAAGTACTTATTTTACTTCCTTAATCTTTCTAAAAAAAGTTAACTTTATCTTATATTTAAGACCGTATGAATTTGTCATTCATAAAACTAATTGACAAAGTTTTACAAAAAAAAAAAAATCAATTTCCAAACCAAAAGGTCAAAACCATTCATCACACACGTTCATTACTTTATTAATTCACCCCAAAATTCCATTCTTTCAACCAGGATGAACCATCTGTTTTGGGCCCAAACGGAAAGAAAACCTACATAAACTCTTGAAATTATTAAACAACCATTAACGTCCTTACCATGATTTCGACGGGAAAACTGGAAAAGAGACAAAAGTTCTTCGTCAACGTTAAAAAACGGCGGCGTGCCGTGAAGTCGTTGATCCTAAAAATCGCGTTATGATGAAACGGCTTCTCCAGTCCCGCGTTTCAGTTTGACGGGTCCACGAAGAAGAAAACACATTTTTCTTTTGTGGAAAAAAACGAGAGGGCGAAATCGAAAATATGGTGATTTGTGATATGACGGAGAGGCCCGTCATCGTTGGCTGTTCTGGTTCTTCTTCTCATTGTTCTCATCGTTTCTCCCATGCTTATCTCCGAAGGTATCGAAGACGCCTTTTGATTTTTCTTCTCAGATCTCACTATCTTTAACCATCAGTTTCTTGTAATTTTTGCAACACTTTTTTCGGCCGAAAGTTATAGAATTCACTGGCTTTTACGGTTTTGATGGTATGGATTGAGTGATTCCCTCTTGATTTTGGAGGATTTTCGGGGATCTTTGGATTTGGGCTACGCATAGTTTCCCTCCAGTGATTTCGAGATCTCCTCCACTCCTACAGTGTGT
This sequence comes from Inga laurina, assembly GCA_963855925.1. Lineage (NCBI taxonomy): Eukaryota > Viridiplantae > Streptophyta > Magnoliopsida > Fabales > Fabaceae > Inga > Inga laurina. The sequence goes on along the minus strand of OY979702.1, from coordinate 1,639,878 downwards.
GGAGATTAACGAGATTCGTGGCTTTGTCTATGTTTACTCACCTTTGTTCTGTGTCCTTCCATAGTTCCATGTATAGTATTTAATTTAATTTTCTTTTTTTACAGAGTTCATGTTTTGAATCTTGTGGTTTCGGGCTTTTTAATATCCGCTTGTTTATCTTCTTTTTTTTTTTTTAAACCAGTGTGTGACGGTTTTGTTATCTGTTTAACAAGTCTAGGGTTTTGACGGAGATGTACGAGGGGGATTAATGCGAAGGAGGTGTTTACAAGATTGCTTTCCGGAATTGCTTTTGCTATGGCAACTTTGAGTCAACCAGTTATAATTATCATCAACTATATGAGTTGAGTTGGGCTATTCTCCTCGCACATCTAAATTGTCAATGGAGAATCATCACCCATCTACGCTCTTAACCATGGATTCAAGTGCATCTTCTCACGAGGAACTGGATTTGGAGATGAATGGTCAAATCATACTTTCCCGTCCACCGGATATAAATCTGCCCCTGTCTGCTGAGCGCAGCCCGCCGCCTCCTCAGTCATGGAATTCCGATCCGTGTGATATATTAGATGTTAGTCTTGGTACTCAAGGGTATGAGACTGAGAGTTTCCTCACACCTCTTCCCAAAGGTGGAAAGAAGTGCACAAAGCGAGTTGATAGTATATGGGGAGCATGGTTTTTCTTCAGCTTCTATTTTAAGCCTGCATTGAATGAAAAATCCAAGGCTAAGATAATCAGGGACAGCAATGGAGTTTCGGGGTTTGATAAATCTGATCTTAAGCTCGATGTTTTTATGGTTCAACATGATATGGAAAATATGTACATGTGGGTTTTCCAGGAGAGGCCAGAAAATGCATTGGGTAAGATGCAGCTGAGGAGTTACATGAATGGCCATTCTCGCCAAGGGGAGCGACCGTTCCCATTTAGTGTTGACAGAGGCTTTGTTCGATCTCACAGGATGCAACGAAAGCATTACAGAGGCCTATCAAACCCCCAATGTTTGCATGGCATTGAGGTTGTTCCATCACCCAATCTTTCAGGGCTTGATGAGGAGGAGCGAAAAAGGTGGATGGAAATCACTGGCAGGGATCTCAATTTCCTGATCCCACCCGAAGCAAGTGATTTCAGTTCATGGAGAAATCTCCCCAACACAGACTTTGAGCTTGAAAGACCACCTCCCCCAATCAAGAGTGCTTCAAATGCACACCCAAAGAAACTACTCAATGGATCTGGGCTGAATTTGTCAACTCATCCTTCCAACCACTGTAATGGTGATGGGATGGACCTGTCTCCGGTGAATGGCAAGAGGAAGAAAGACTTGTTTCCTCATGGGAACGACGACGATTGTTACTTGGCTGTTAATCCCTCACCTGATCAGATTTCAGATATAGAAATGCATACGGGTGAGCCACACTGGCTTTCTGACTTTACAGGGGTAATGAAGACCGTCTATGGTCCTGTGACAGCTGCAAAAACTATTTACGAGGATGAACAAGGATACTTAATCATTATTAGTCTTCCTTTTGTGGATCTTCCGAGTGTGAAAGTTTCATGGAGGAATACTCTCACACATGGTATCATAAAGGTTTCTTGTGTGAGCATATCTGGGAAGCCATTTATCAAGAGACATGATAGAACATTTAAGCTCGCTGATCCATCTTCTGAACACTGCCCTCCTGGTGAGTTTGTTCGAGAGATTCCTCTTTCAACTCGAATTCCTGAAGACGCCATTCTAGAAGCATACTTTGATGCGTCAGGATCAGTTCTTGAGATCATGGTGCCAAAACTTCGTGTGGGACCAGAAGAGCATGAAGTTCGGGTCTGCCTTCGTCCTTCTTTGGGAGGAAATGATCTTATGTTAACTTGACAAATGCCCTTACCAAACAAAAAAAAAAAAAAAACTTTTGTTAAGGTTGCCAACCTTGGTTGGCTTGTCATTGTTCTACTTTTTCTAACTGTTTACCATACAGTGTAGTACAATTGTGCATGTTAGTGATTTTCCCCCTCCCAAATTTATTGGAATTTAATTGTAATGGTGCTTAAATCTATGAAAATTGAATTATGACCATTGATTCATACAAATTTAGTGACATATAGTGATAGGCTTTGTATCAAATGGGCATAGCGCTCTATCTTTCTTCAAAAATAACTTGCTGTAATATTGTATAGTATTTACTTTACTAGTAAATTAATTTATATGTGAATGATGTTTAATGTTAATATTTTTGGGTCTATGGGAAATACAGATTCATGATGACTTGTACACCATATAATGGTGATGATGCAGGTTTGGTTCTAGTTAAGAAATGTCAAATATTTGATAATATTGCTCTGTTGCTGTGTGTGAATGTGCGTCATGCCTGTATGTGGTTGGTTCACAATGTCACAATGTAATGGCCCCTGCAGTCCATTATGGGCTTTTGATTGGTTGATTTGCTACTTACAATAATGATAGCCACAGATGAACTTTTTGTTAAGAAAAAGTTGGCGTTATCCCTGATGTGTTTAGGAGCTGGTGGTGTAATTTCTTCATGGGATAGTTTTTAGTTATTATTTAGGGTTTTTTGGTGCCTTTGTTAGACATTATTATTTATAGCTGGTTTTGTATATTTTGTTTTTGTTCTTTTTATCCAAAAAATACTTGGATAAATGAATTGGTTATAATGCGTACAGTTTTATTTTTTTTTTATTATAAATTTTATATTATATATAGATCAATATACAATCTCCATAACAGATGAAATGTGAATAACTGATGTTTATGACTTTCGACTTGTAGTCTCAGTGACTGTAATTATTAAGATTGGCGAAAATCCTTTACACTAAGTTTCGAAAAAAAGAGAAACCCTTAATCAATTTTATTTTTAAAAAAAATCTTTTGTCTTGTAGTTTTTCTTATTAAGGGCCTAAAATAGTCAAGACTAATTTTTTCTTAACCAAGTATATGTATCCTCCTATTAGAGATATTCTTATTAGAGGCACCTTTCGGGTATTAAATGTGATGCCTCTCCCTCCTATTCGATTGTGATACCTCTCCCAAGATTGATAACAACTCCTGTTGGATCAGAACTGTTCATATGTTGTTCCCTGTTCAAGGAAAAAAATGTTCATGTAGTGTGAGGAAAAACTTTGGTTTTTATTACATATAAGTAAGTTTTTATTATTAGTTGATTTATTGTTTTATTAAATGAATGAAGCGCATTATTTTAAGAAATTATCTACATATAATTTAATATCTGAATGATTAGTTATCCTATACATGACTTAAAAGTTTCAAAGTTTTAAGTATCAACTTCATACAAAAAAAAAAAAGGTTGGAGAGTTCCTCTAACGATAATAATGGGTCATTCGTTGGCGAAAAAAAGAGGTAATAATGTGTCATTCTTTTGATGAATAAGTTAATGAATTTATCAACAGCAAAAAATATGTCATGGATTATATGATTAAGAAGTATTAATGGCTTAGTAGTTAAATACTCCCTCTGATCATTAATATAAGAGTTAATTGATTTTTTTAAAAGAGATTAAGGGGAGCTAAATAAACCACTTAACAATATTATGTGGTGTATCATTAGAATATATTATTATATTAGTTTATAAATTAAGTAAATTAGTTTTAAGAAAAATGATAAATATAGATAATTTAATATAATTTAATTTATTTCCTTAATCTCTTAAAAAAAAAAAGATAAACTACTTCTTATTGGACGAGACGCAATGGCACTCTAAACTCCAACAATTGGCAAGCTTGCTTGCTATTGCCAGTGGGGTCCTTGCAGTGGTGGTGATTGATTTTTGTCTTTAAATGTTAACTTTTTTTGCCATTAAAATAAAATTGAAGTTCAGTTATTTTGGTCTCGAATGTATTTTCACATGTTTTTGGGTCCGATTTAAAACAGGAAAAATTTTAGAAAAATACTTTTAAAATATCAAAATTTCAAGGAAAAATTTCATTTAAGGACCACTATAGAGAATTAATGTTAGTTGACACTCAAAAGATTATGAAAACTCACTATAGTCCCTAGGGGCCACATTGAAATTAATTGGTAGAGGAAAAAGACACAAATGACCTTCTAACAAAAAATTGAAAAAAACCTTGCTTCTCCCTCATACTCTCGTTGAAACGAATATGGCTAAGAAAGAAACCATATTGTGTGCGATTTCGTCTCCTCTCTGACTACCACTGTGTCACTGACTTAGTCTCAACCTTCCCGTGCGTCATTGGCTCCGTCTCAACCTCCCCGCGCGTTGTCGGCTCGGTCTCGAACTCTCCTTATCGGTGTTGTCTCTGACTATTCATGCGTCTCTCGTACAAAGATTGTTTCTCCCTTTTGCTTCTTCGCGGATTATTCCCCTCCTGATAGTAAGTGTACAAACTTAATTCTTATCGCCTCCTTTGCATGAGTACTCTTAATTACTTGCTATTCTTCTGCTTTTCTTCTCCTTCATTTTGATTTTTCATTTGAAAAAAGCAATAGTTTTTCCCCTTTTGTGGGCAAAAAAGGGGGGGGGGTTTCCCCTTTTTGTACTGAGCCATGCTGAGGTGACTGAATTAATTGAAGCTACCATTTTGTTTTGATGATTAAGAGGCACCTGTATATGAGTATAATTGATCTAGTTTCTGGAAATGTCTATGATTTTAAGTCAGACAACTCATTTACATTGCCTATTTCAATATTTCTAAAGGCTTTGAAAATAATCGTTTGTTTATGACCTATAACAAAAAGTTCTGGCTAGGTTACTGAAAGTTCTAATTTTATTGATGGATGCTACTTGGCTATAATCTATAGTTATTATCAGTCTGGTACTTGTAAATCTATACTTGTTACCTAGTTTATTGAATGAGGGGACAATTTTCTACTCTCTTGTCCAAGTAGACTGTTGTAGTTGTTCATAGGACTATTCCATTTGTTCATGAGGTGTAAGACACTTGCAAATGAGTTGTAGTTAAGAAATTAATTTACCTTGTTAATAACACTATTCCACTTATTCATAGAACTATTGTACTTGTTCATGATGTAGAGTAAAATTATTTATAGTATGGATTTAATTATGTTATAGATTTTGATTTCATGATTTGTAAAGCTGCAAGGAAACAATGGGAAAAAATGGATGCAACAGATAGCGAGCCAAAAAGAGAGAGGGAGTTGGTGGGCAACACAAGAATAACATAAATATACTAATAATATAAGCATGATTACAGAAATTCCCCATAGAGGTTCGTACATAATAATTACCATCAATGTAGCCGCACAGGGCTACTTGAATGTCTAAAACCTTCCCAGTGAAACACAGACATCTTCTTAACTTTGTTCCACCACTGTAATCCCATCGTACACTACTCTGCATTGTTCTCAACATATCCTCTATCTTCTCCTGTCTAAATTGTTGGTAAGGGAGGGTGAGATTCAAGAGAATCTCAATAGGAAACAGATACCATAATACATGCATGATAGATGCTATGTGTATGATAGTTAGCTTTAACTAGATGTATGCCCCATAATGACATTTCTACATGCTCAATATTTCATGCAACAAAACTATGGCCACAACGAAAATAGAAACAGAGCTTCATTTATTCAAATACACTCTACACAATCAAGTAAAGTAATCACATAATCACTACACAAGCACAGATATCAAATACATGCAAATAAGGTAAGTCTCTTACCTTAATCCTTTTCCTCCTCGGAATGCGTGACTCGTAAAGTGTGCCAAAATCTCGAGCTCCATATTCGATCCTATAATTCCAAATGTACCATTTAGATACCTCCATAGTGTTTCTGGAGGTTATATGAGTCTATATTAAAAAATGACCAAAATATTCTAAATATGTTTTTCACCTTTATTCTCCTTAATTAATTGAAATTAACTTCAATTAATGGGAAAATAATTAATTTAGCACTTATTTGGCAAAATTACAAGTTTTTCTGCCTAAATTTTGAAAAATCATAACTCAATTTGTAGACATCATTTTGGAGCCATTTCAAGGGCTATGGAACCATTATTGAGTCTAATTTCAAGAAAAAATATAGCATTTTACTAGCTGGAAGCATATCATTCCCAGATTTTAAATCTTTGCATGTTGTTCCAAAAAAGAATCAATTTCATTGGGCAAACTTCAAAAATTCATAACTCTTTGTATATAGATCTAATTGAGTCATATGACCTATCAAATTAAAATTTAGGATATATACTTTTATCCTATAAAATTTCATAATTTTTTCTTATCATTTGGCCTTCCAAAATCTCATGACAATCTCACTGCCTTGCAAGAAATTTCACTGGAAGCATAATCATTTTCTTCAAAATTCACCATTTTATTTTCTTTAATGCCCCAAAGACATAAGGAACATTAGAAAATAAATTTGAGATATCTACTAAACCAGGACTTAATAGTCCGCTTAATTTAGGCTTATTCTTAAACCTCTAATCCCAAAATTCGGGGTATTACAGCTCTCATATATCACTTTCCCTCTATGGTCTTCATCTATTCCCCTCCTACATGGAAGATGCAAAATATTTGCTTTCTAGAATTGCTAGCCATATGTCCTGTTGCACATCATTAATATGTAAACTTCAACAACTTAACGAAAAAAATTAATTGCTTAACAAATAAACATAGTAGCTTGAACATCTCTGATTTGTAAATGTTTGACTTATCATGAACAAGTGCAATTGTGATTTGAACAGGACAAACTAATTGGTTGACAAGAAAACATAGCAGCCTCAGCAAGTCCAATTTTCAAATATTCAACTCCTTTTGAACAAGAGCAATTATTATATAAACAAGACAAACAAATTAGTAAACAAAAAAAGACATAGTAGCTTGAACATTTCTGATTTACAAGTGTTTTAGTCATCATGAACAATTGCAATTGTTATTTGAACAAGACAGACTTATTGGTTGACAAGAAAATATAAGAGCTTCAGCAAGTTCGATTTTCAAGTGTTCAACTTCTCATGAACAAGTGTATTTGTCATTTGAACAAGACAAACTAATTAGTTGACACAAAAATATAGGAGCTTCAATATTCTGAAATGCTAGATGCCTTTCACCCTATGCAACATATGTAATCACTCATTCCTTCCATACCCATTTCACCGAACTATAAACCACTTGCAAACTACAAGTCTTTACCACTTTAGATGAAGAAGATGAGACTTTCTAAAAGGGAAGTTCGAACTTGACCTTAATCCGGATGTGATTCCAACTACTTGCATGAATCAATGACAACGAGACTTGTTATTCTCTAGAAATTCTTATATTTCATCCCATTTTTCTTATACATTTGTTGGTTTTGAACTTAAATTGTGCATAAAATTTATACATATGAAGAAAAATGTGATGTGATGAAAATGCTTTGGCAATTATCAAATTTTGAGCTAAATGGATAGAAGTTTTGATTAAATTAAAGAAATTAGAAAGTTCTTAAACTCCCTCTTTCTATAGGAGGATGATGACAAGTATTGAAAGTGGGGAAAAGAAGAAAAAAATTAAAATGGAAGATTATAGAAGTAGCTTGAAGATACTCCCAGTCACTTTTGCTTGGTTATAGCAATGCAAAAGCGAAAACACCCTAAAAATAGACTTTTCTGACTGTGTTTGCTATTGCTTTACTATAGCGAAGAAAAAGTGAAGTTGCAAAACTAATGCTATGAGTTTTGAAAAAAGTGATGAATTTGGGGCCTTTTAACCTAAGAGAGGGAGCCAAAATTGCTCATTTTGGACTGAAGAGAGGCTGGGCACAAAGAAAAACTCCTTGGAAGAGAGCTTTTTGTGAAGATTGGGAGGGTGGAGGAAGATTCTTGAAGAGATTTAAGAACTTTCCTTGGTTTTTCTTTTTCTTCTCCCTTTTCTTCTTATTTTGCTGATATAAACATGAGTTTTATGTTTAGTTTGAACTTATTTAATATTATGTCTAGCTAAACTTTTTATTTAGGATTACTTTTACCTATTGTATGGATTGAGACTACTAGATTTTCTTGTGCTTTTGCTAGTTATTGAGGATATATGCTGGTTTTTCTTTATGCTTAATACTATATTGTACTTGATCACTACATGATTATATTCGTTTAATTGAATGATTCTTGAGAGAGTTATTTTGGTTGTAGAACTTGAGAAAAATCATGCTAGGCTTGAAGTTTATGGATTAAATAGATGGTTTGTTGTTAGAATAGAGATATATCTAATAACCTAGCATAATCTATTCAAGGATTGTTTTGGAAAGATGATTTTCATTAACTATAAATAAGAGATTAAATATTTTTAATGAAGATTAAAAATCAATCTTGACTTGAGAGAGCTTAGTTGATAATTTTAGGACGTTTGACTAGCATATAAACTCATTCAATTAGCATAAGTGGACAATTGCATAATTTCATAAAATACAATAGGGAGGAAGTAATTCTAAGCCTTTAATCTCTTGAAGTTTGAATCAAGTTTCCATTTTCAATTACTCAACTTTATTGTTTCCATCAAAATCCTTATTTAACTTACTCAATTTCAATGATTTCATTCAACCTAGTTAATAACTTGGTTACAATAATCAGCTCACTTTCATCATAGTCATTGTGGAACGACACTCTTTTTATCACTATATTATTACTTACGACTTGTGCACTTGCGGTAAGCTAAATGACGAACAAGTAAATGGCCCCGTTGCCAGGGACTTTTGAGTTTTTCTTTGTTTTTTTTAATCTTTTTGTTTTCTTTTGTTTTCCTAGTCTTAGGTAGTTTAGTTGATTTTGTTAGTTTTTGTTTTGTTTTGTTGTTGTTTTTATGTTTGTTAGTTTTTTTTATTTTAAACTTTGTTTATGGATTATCCTTGGTAGACTAATGGGACAAGTGGTGGATTTGAACATGAAAATGATTCTCAAAATTCTTATTATGACTATTATATTTGTTGTGATTATTGTGGGGATTATCACTTGAGAGAGCAATGTCCTCATGTCTCAACCTTGGATTATTTGGAGAATGATTTTGCTAGGGCTCATATTGATTTTCATAATACTTGTAGCCTTGGATGGAATCATGAACAACCATTGTCTTGGGATCCTAACTCTCTTCCTTCATATGCATTACATCCTTATATGTCACCCAATTCTCATGAAGATGAAATTACCCCAATTGATGAGGAGGATCCTACTACAAAGAAATTGCTTTTACGCCTTTTATAAGATCAAAATGCATTCTTGAAAATTTTTCAAAAAAACAAAATTAATGATTATGCTCAAAACGAAGCATTTCAAGTCGATGAAATGACTTCTAATCTTGACTCTTTGAATTCAAAAGGAGTTTTTAATGATATATTAAAAGATTCTCCTATAAAAGATGAGGTCTTAAGTAAACAATTGACTATGGGGAGTAATGAAGTATTACTACCAGCTTGTGATAATATTGGGGGTGATTGTGAGTTGGAAATTAATATAGGAGAGAACAATGTTAAGTGTCTAGAAGAGGTTCTAGTTGTGGAGCCTAATCCTTGTGGTTTTGATGTTGAGACTCATGTTGAGGTCCTAAAAGTAGTTAGATATGATCTTCCTGTTGAAAATTTGACTCTTACTGATGATAGTTAAATGATTTTGTAAGGTGTTCTAAATTCTTAGAAGCTCCTACTTTTGTTTGTATGTATATGCATGTTGTGTCTTCTTTGAATTTAATAAATGCTTGTATTTGGAAATTTCTAATGATTGATGAAATGCATGGAATTAATATGAATGAACATATTTTCTATTTGAAGAATTTTTATTTGAAAAGAAATGAAGATAAGGCTATCATAATGTTTGATACTTATGATTAGGTGTTTTTATTGCAAAGTTTGGTTGAATACTCTAAAATTAGCGTTTTTTGGGAGGCAACTCAAGGTTTTTGTTTGATGTTTTGTTTTGATTTTGTAGGACTTTTGTAGCCCCTAATGATGTGTTCCATTTTGATAAAAAAGATCTTTAGCAACTATGAGTGCGAATCAAGAACAAAAGAGGGAGTCTTCTTTTACTTTTCTATAATTAGTTTCTTTCGTGTTGATAGTATGTGTTGGGAATAAATGCTGGTTATAGTTTGAATTTGCATGTGATATATATTTGTTAATGACTTTGATTGGTTGCAATTATTCTCTTCCTTTGCATTTGTTTGGAGTCAGGGATGTTTTGAAGGTTTTTGTTGAGGAAACATGTGGTAAACTAGCTTATATATCTATTTTCAAAGAGATAATTTCCAAATCCCCATTAGAATTCTTCAAAGCTTATGGTACGTTTCATATGGTTTTAAGAAATGATTTAGGCATTTCTTTAAGAAGTGTTTGAACCTTTCAAGCTAACCTGCATTATTATTCTTCCATTTTGAATTGCCTTTACAAAAAAAAACCAATATAAATGTTCTTTTGAAAGCCAATTCACTTTCCTAACTCCTAGCCTAAAAGACTATGAAACACCATGCTTTGAGATAAATGAAAAAAAAGGGGTTAGTAAGGAATGGTTTGATGTGTGAAAGGTCAAATTGTGAATATGGAATGAAATGTGTATAGAAACCAAGCCAATACTTTCTAAAAAAAAAGAAAGAAAAAGAAAAATAAAGAAAATTCGAAGAAGGCTTGGTAGGAAGAAAGCAAGTTAGTTCAAGTTTGGTGGAGTGCAAACGAAACCTTAAGGGCCTGTTTGGTATAAGGAATGTATGATGAAGGAAAGGAAAGGAAGGGAAGTGAATGGAAAGGAAGGGAATATTGAAGGGAACTTAAACAGGTATATTTGTTTGGTAGACATGTGAAGGTAACTTAGGTTGACGGAAAATGAGACGTTTGGTAGAAAGAAAATGGAGTGACGGATGTAGGAAGAATATGTGAAATACCCATAACACCATTATAATAAAGTAATAAAAAATGGGTTAAATTGATTTACCACTTTTGTAAATAGATTTACAATAGCTTACAAATCGATTTAGTTCACATTTAAAAACTTGGCTGCTCTCGGCCATATTTAAATAATAACGAACACTACACTCGTAAATATCACTGTGCGTACGTCCACAACAGAATGAACAAACCACAATATAAAAAGTAAAATATACACCCACCACCCCTTACCTCTTCTCCAACTTCAAACTCCACCGCTGCTACGCTGTTTTGTCTTCCATATCCTTTTCCTCACAAACTCCCTTCACCCAAGCCTTAACCTTGTCCCAACTTCCTTTTTTATCACGCTTTTAAAAGGGAAAATTTGTCCTCAACTTTACTATCCTCGGAGGGAACTTGAGTAGACACCACTTTTTGTGGGAACTCAAATTCCCATGTTTAAGGGAACATTGCCGCTAGCGGGAATTTAACTTTCAACAACTTTTGGCACCAAACATTTTTTCTGCGTGGGAATATCATAATCTTCCCTTTCCCTCCCTCAAACTCCTTGTACTAAACGGGCCCTAAGAAAGAAGAGAAAGAGGACAAAAAAGAAAGTTATTTTAATTATCTCAAAGTTTTTGTATTTATCCCTTTCCCTTCCATTCAAATAACTTGAACCCATGGCCACGTTACAAACCTGAAAGTCCTTTTGATTTTGACATCATATGAGGTAAATTTTAAGTAGAAACGGATAAAGAGGAGGGTAGTGAAGTTGTAAAGTTAAAAATTTGTATAAGAGTTGGAGTATTTCTTGTAACTAAGATAAAATCTGGAAAAGTTTCTATTGATTTCATACACATACTCACACTCAGAGAATTCTTGAAAGACTTACTTAAAAATTATGAGGCATTCTTGGCATATTCTCTCAATTTCCTGTTATGTATGATCCTTAGAGCAATGAATGAGTTCATGAACATATCTGCAATTTAGATAAGCAATTGATGAATTCATCTTAAATGTGTGAATTTGTTTAAGGACAAGCAAAAACTTAAGTTTGGGGGAGTGTTATTCTCTAGAAATTCTTATATTTCATCATATTTTTCTTATACATTTGTTGGTTTTGAACTCAAATTGTGCATAAAACTTAAAAATCATGAGGCATTCATCTTGGCATATTCTCTTAATTTCCTGTTATGTATGATCCTTAGAGCAATGAATGAGTTCATGAACATATCTGCAATTTAGATAAGCAATTGATGAATTCATCTTAAATGTGTGAATTTGCTTAAAGACAAGCAAAAACTTAAGTTTGGGGGAGTGTTATTCTCTAGAAATTCTTATATTTCATCATATTTTTCTTATACATTTGTTGGTTTTGAACTCAAATTGTACATAAAACTTATACATATGAAGAAAAATGTGATGTGATGAAAATGCTTTGGCTATTATCAAATTTTGAGCTAAATATAGAAGTTTTGATTAAATTGAAGAAGGGTTAAGGGTAAAAAATGCCCATGAGCTTTTACCCAAATTTCATCCAATACCATATGCTTTTTGGAGATTCAAAAGTACCCATGAACTTTGAAAATAGGGTTAAATTTGCTATTTCTGTCAAAGTTGACTGACAAACGTTAACAGTCTACTAGCTATTGCCCAAGTGTGCTTGAAGATAGGGAGACGTGGTAGGCGGGGGTCAAGTAAATGTTTGAATGTCCCCCATTGAATTGGACGACACCTACCTCCTCTGGAAGAAGTCGAAGAGTGAAGGGAAAGGAAGAAGTCGAAGAAGATGAGAACCATTGGTAAGGAAGAAGTTGAAAAGTGAAGGGAAAGGAAGAGGAAGGTTTATGGCATCGTCCTCAACTCGTCGACTGGGAGATCTAGAAGAAGGGTGGCGCTAATGAGGAATCCAAGTCGCGAGGAGGTATACGAAGGTCCAGTGAGGTTCTACCATCACCGGTTATTGGCTCCTCGATGGACGTCTTGGACAGACGGCAATCCAGGTCGGTGCTTTTACGGCTGCCGAACTATTACCTGGTAGGCATTTCGAGCTTCATTTATCTCACTTTTCACCTTTTATTTTTTTTAAGACGGAAGATGACAGTTTGAGGGGAACTTTGATAGGATGGGGGTTGTGGATTTTTTTTGTTAGCATGATGTACAGTTTGGTGACAGGGCAAATGAAGTAATAAAGGAGTTACTTGATGACATAAACAAGCTGTATGACGAGAATGCTAAACTTCGAAGAAGGAAGGACAATGAGGGCTTCTATGAAGAGCTAGTTTCAACCCATGGTGAGTTTAAGCAGATGAAAGTGATAAATGAGAGAAGACAAAGGCAAGAATTAAAGGGGCAGAAAAAGTTGAGAATTGTGATTGGATTACTAGTCTTAATTTGGGCGTGGTTTTTTGTTTTGTATTTGCAAACCAAGGTATGATGGAAGGAGATGAATGAAGGTTGTGTAATATGTTGTAAGCGTGAATCATTTGTAATCGAGGTTTTAAAGATATTAAAATATGTTTTGTGGCAACTAATTCCATATTTCATTTGTAATTTTTGAGAAGCTACTAATTTTATTCTTTACTTGCTGAGATGCAATTGCATGGAAGAAGAACACATTAGAAAATACTCAGAGAAAGAATCGTATACATAGAGTTTGATATTTAAAGCCATCCGATATACCTGATACATTCGCAAGCAGGTTTTGTTATTTGAAGCAGATTGGCTTCTCGTGCACTGTCTTCAGCAATTGCTGAAAATATGCCAATTCAAGTCATCTCTTTCATTTTATACCCGGAGCATGGTTTTGTGAGAATAGATAGAAATGATGTCACTAAGTTGACTACAAGCAATGGATTCAGGTATACATAATGATGTTCATTATTACGCAATTCTAGTAAAAGGTCAGTGATGAAGGAAAATAACAGTAATCCCAAGCTAAGAAGAAAAAGGGAAATCATAACCATTTTGTGTAATCATATTGCTTTTTTTTTTTCACCCCCCAAATGTTCTGTAATAATTGAACCCTTGATGAGGTTGCACCGAACATGACAGATTGCCAATTTAACCTATTGTAAATCGATTTAGACACATTGTAAATCGATTTACACCACAATGGGTGTAAATCGATTTACACCCGTGTGAATCTATAAATCGATTTACATATTGTAAATCAATTTGGCTCTTACAATTTGGCTTTGTGGCCCTTTTTTGCTTTCTTTGTCATTCTTGATCTGATTCCTTAATCCTTCCCAATTTGATTCCTTGGTCCTTCTCTTGCTCAATCACAAGCACTACCCTCCTCCTCGCCTCACATGGCTCTTCCTCTCATGCTCAATTTCTCTTGTGTGTGCCCTAAATTTCGTTTGTGTTTCAGATGCCTTCCATCGATTTTGTGCCTCTCCTTTACTTTTCCCCAATTTCAATTCTATGCCCTAAATCTATTTTCCCCTTTTTTAACATTTTCAAAAAACCAACCTAACATTTTTCAAGCTAGCAAAAAAAAATTTACAAAAAAACTTATCATTTTTCAGGTTTTTTCTATTTTTCTATTTTTCATTCTTTTCTACCTTGCATTTTTCTTCAGCTGGAGATTGCCACATCAGACATTGCTTGTCCACATCACAATTTTCAGTCAAAAATTAGCCCATTAACGGTCAACATGACATGCTTTAATGGAAATGACAAATTTGACCCTATTTTCGGAGTTCATGGGTACTTTTAAATCTTCAAAAAGCATATGGTGCTGAATGAACTTTGAGTAAAAACTCATGGGCATTTTTTACCCTTAACCCTTGAAGAAATTAGAAAGCTCATAAATTCCCTCTCTTTGTAGGAGGATAAGGACAAGATGTAGAAGCTCATAAGGATTATTGGCAGTGGGGAAAAGAAGAACAAAGTTCAAAAGTAAGATCAAAGAAGTAGCTTGAAGATACACCTAGTCGCTTTTGCTTTGCTACAACAATGCAAAAGCTAAAACACCCTAAAAATAAACCTTTCTGACTGTGTTCACTTTTGCTTCGCTCCAACTGCAACAAACACTGATTATGGACTATCCGCAAAACTCATATTCAAATGGAGAGAAGGTAGAGTCACACAATTTTAGACTTGATTCATCTTTGCATTATTAGCCAACTCCTCAAGAACCCAAGATAGACACCATAGTTGGGATGTATTTGGTGCTTAAATGGGTCTCTCTCTCCATCGGCTGCATTTTTTCCCTCTTTATGATAGGGTCATTTGTGTCTTTTGCTTTAACCAATTAATTTCAATTTGGCCCTAGGGACTGCAATGAATTTTTAGAACCTTATGGGTGCCAACTGACATTAATTCTCTACAGTGGTCTTTAAATGAAATTTTCCCAAATTTCAAGTCAGTTTTGTTTACTACTAATATTTTAGGCATTGACTATATTTGATTAGCAATTCAATATTCATTTTGATAAGAAATCACTAATGTGAGATTTTCAAATTTTGAAAGGATTTTTTTTAGAATTTTCCTTTTAAAATAATGTAACCACGTTGATCATATAATAAAATTCTCCCAAACAACCATTTTTCCAAAAAACAAATAAAAAAAAGAGTGTCCTGCGTTTATAAGAAGATGGTGTAGTAAACTAATGGGTTTGGGTCTTTGACAATAATTTTAAAATAAGTTAATACTCTTTTCTATCCTTAATATAAGATATATTTACTTAATTTAATTAGATTAAGAAAGTTGGTTAAATTAGTTAATACGACATGTTTTTTCTAAAACATTCTAGTTATTTTCCTTAATTCCTCCCTTACCTCTCTTCTTTGATTATGGTTGAGGAAGTATCAATAGGGACAAATTAAGAAAACATTGACAAATATAACAACTATATTTTATATTTTAGACCAAGATTAACTTTCTAAATATTTCTTATATTAAGAACTGGAGGTGTACAATTTTTTATCCCTTAAATTTACTCTAATTTTAATTTCTCAAGTTTCAAATAAAAGGTTTTGTTTCCTCAAATTTCATTTTATGTAAAATATTGATCCCTATAATTAAATAAAAACCTGTATTATTTTACCCTTCAGATACCAAAACCCATATTTTGAAATTTGAGGAATTATAGCTAACATGATGGTAAATTTAATGGACCAAAAATTATATTTATCCTTTTTAAAATTTATGGTCCATAGACGAAATCAAATGTTTTCCTGGGTCCTTGATTGTCATATGGCCGACTTTCCCCCTCAAATTATCCATATCGGTGGTATTGACGAATGCAATCATCCGCAGCGGTAACTATATTAAACCCCGTGCGATCCTTGAACCCTGCCGTTGAATCACCTTGTTGATCAAAACGTGAAGCCCAAGCAAACGCATCTCGCTGACCTCACTGATGTGAAATCACCCTCACTTTCTCGCCTCGTGCCCTTTTCAACGAAAACTCGTCCTCACTGCTATAAGCCACCCTCCTTCACACTGTTACTTCTTTGACCACAACACTATGCCCAAATCCAAATCCCAGCCCCTCTCTCTCTAGAAGTGGAGAGCTTCGTCTCCTTCTCTCTCTCTCTCTCTCCTCAAGGGGATTTCATCCCAAATCCCCGATTTTCCATATTCCGTTTTCGATTCTTCGATTGAAGGATTGGAGTTTTGTTTTGCGTTTTTTCCCCTAGCCAACAAGTCGGATTTGTTTTTTGGGGTTTCTAGGCTTCTAAGAGAATTTTTCTAAGATGGGTTTGGAATCAGACTCCGAGTGTTTCAACAAAATGATGGCTTCGATGCCTGGGTTTCGCTTCCACCCTACGGACGAGGAACTGGTCATGTATTATCTGAAGAGGAAGATGTCTGGGAGGAAGCTGAAGCTCGACGTGATCCGGGAGACTGACGTCTACAAGTGGAACCCTGAGGAATTGCCTGGTATCTGCTTTTCTCTCCTGGATTCTTTGTTATTTTTCCCCCTTGGGGCTGTATGAGCGTTGACTTGGTTACCTGAAATGGATCGTGTTTTATTAGGTGTTTCGATTGATTGTTTGGTTTGATCGGTTAAAATTTAGATCTTCATGTTTGAGTTAATTGGACTGAGTCAGATATCTGTGCTTAGAATGGATTAGATTATACTGTGAATGTGTTTTGCTGACTTGGTGTTGGCGTGGTTCTTTCTTCGATGGTTTTTGCCCCCACTTTTCCTCCTCCCCCATTGGATTTGATTGACAAATCATCGTCTTTGTTTTTTTTTTTTTTTTGTTTCTACTTTCATGTCACGGGAGCTTAGGTTATTTAATGGTTGATTCTGGTCCTTTGCTTCGAGGATTTGTATTCATTATTCTGTTTAGAAATTAGCTAAGGGGACAAAGGCTTCCTTGTAAAGTCAAATCTTAGTTGTCCAAATGGGTCACACCATCGGGCAATTCCGAGCACAAAGTAGTGGTTTTTTACATTTTCCTTGTGCTAAAGTTTGGGGTTGCTCACTTAATGCTTAGAAAATATAGATAGGCCACGATGCTACTATATCCCATATTTCATATGTGATTCCTTTTATAGCATATTTTATTTTATAATTACTTGTATCCATTTGTTTTCTCTATTTTTTAACTTCCTCTTGTTTAATTTCTTATACTTGTTATTTTTAATATTTTGCAGCGCAATCTGGGCTAAGAACTGGAGATAGACAATGGTTTTATTTCAGTCCTAGAGATAGGAGGTACCCTAATGCTGCAAGGTCAAGCAGAGCAACAAGACATGGGTACTGGAAAGCTACGGGAAAAGATCGTAATGTGACTTACACTTCCCGAACCGTTGGAGATGTGACTTACACTTCCCGAACCGTTGGAGTTAAGAAGACGCTGGTTTTCTATAAAGGCAGAGCTCCTAATGGTGAGCGCACTGATTGGGTTATGCATGAGTACACCTTGGATGAACAAGAGCTTCAAAGATGCCAAGACATTAAGGTATTGGTTTAATTGGTCTTTTAGTAGTGATTTACTCCTTCTGGTCCTTATTAGAAGGCACTAACTATCAATTCTCACAAAGCAATAAAAACAGTTAAAAACATTAAAGTTGTCCTAAAATTCAAGTGATTTCCGATATTTCCCTTACTAACTACATTAAGCTCAAATATCATATTAATTATTACTCTCTCCCACTATCCTTATTAAATATGGATAGATATGGAAAGATAAACTAAATGCTCATTGGCAACTTGCAAGTGCCTTGTAAAAGGGACCAAGAATACTTGCTAGTTGGTGCCTTATAATAAAGATAATAAAGATCAGAGGGAGTATTTCATTAATGATTTCTTATCCAAAAGATCTGTATTAATAAATTTGTCTTAACTCTGGATTAAAATTTCATTGCTGAGGATGGGCTTTTCTGTATACATTAACAGGACTATTTTGCACTCTACAAGCTTTACAAGAAAAGTGGTCCTGGTCCTAAAAACGGTGAGCAGTATGGTGCACCATTTAATGAAGAAGAGTGGGCAGATGATGATTTTGTAGATTGCAATGTAACCTCAGCTGACTGTGAAGTTCCAACACAGCAACATGATGTTGTTCCTTGTGTTGATACTTCCAATGTGAATGGTCCCGAGCAGCCATTGCTTGATGATGAAATTGAGGAGATCATGAAGAAACTTATGGATGACGAGTCTCTCCTTGAACAGCTAAATGTGAACAATAATTCTGCCTTACCTCTGATATGTGAGGAACCACAGAACGGCGTTCTTGATCAATTCTGTACGGAAGTCATGTTTCCTGAGCCATTTGAAATGTCTCACTTGAGTGGTGTTCAGCAATGTGGAGTGGGTCCCAGTTTTGACTTCCCTCAGTCAGCTATTTCTCACCTGCAAATGTCTGAAGCTCCCGAGGTTACTTCTACTCCGAACACTAAAGGAGCTGAAACTGGCTTATGTGTGGATGACTTCTTGGAATTGGATGATCTCATCAGTCCTGAACATGCATTGCGAAACATCGATAAGCCTGTGGCGAACCTGCAGTTTGAAGATGGATTGAGTGAATTTGATCTGTACCTTGATGCTCAGATGTTTCTTCATGACATGGAGCCGGTTTCACATCCATATATGAACACAATGGATAGTTCTACTGTAGATCAAAATCATGAGCTGCTGTCAAATCAAGAAAATGCAAATCAAACTGGTGAAGTCGTGATGCATGCTCAAGGAAACATCCTGCATTCAGCAGAACACATAAATGTTTCTACTTCTCTGCCAACATCAGGTATATTCAACAGAACAAGATACAGGGTTGGTGGTTTAGCTATACTGCCAACCAACGATTTTTACTGTCTTTGATTTGGATGAAGATGCAAGCATCATTATCTCTGTTGTGTCCGAGGACATCACAGTTTATTGCTTTTGGTTGACTTGCCTGTTGATGCATGGCAGAAAAACCTTGCTGGAGCATATAAACTTTGTGGCATATTTGAGAGCATTTTCATACTAACATTGAGATTTCTGACTATCTGTTTCCATTGGGAAAATGTGATCTGGAGCCAGTTTTCAAATGGCTCTTCTGTAGAGAAATGTCATAGGTTTTCTTTCTCTGATATATGCTAGTTTCTGGTCATGTTTAGGTATATATTATGAGTCTGTTAGCTTTCATACTGAAAGCAATGGAACTCAAGAAAGCACTGTGGGAGGTGTTGCTGCAAGTAAATTATCTTCTTCTCTCTGGAACTTTGTTGAGTCAATACCAACCACTCCTGCATCAGCATCTGAAAATGCTTTGGTGAATCGGGCCTTCGAGCGGTTGTCTAGCTTCAATAGGTTGAATATTGGCGTCAAGGACACAAACGTTGCTGCAGGTAATGACACTGCAACTGTGAAGAGAGCAGGCAAAAAAGGGGTTATCTTTCTTTTCTTTCCAGTTCTTGTTGCCTTGTGTGCTTTCTTATGGGTTTCTTTGGGATCTTTAAGACTATTAGGTGTCCCTAACTTATGATAATGTAGATTCAAAGTTTTTCTGCTGCATATATTTTATCTGGGAACACCCCGGAATTATAAGAATGAATGAATGCGATTTTCTAGCATATTCTGAAATCCAAAAGACAAAAAAAAAAAAAAAAAAAAAAAAAAAACTTGGTGAATGTTCTAAATGTGAAGTTTTAGGTTAGTATGAATCAGGTTTAGATTACGAGAATTGGACCTTGAAGGAATTTAGCAAGGGCCTGCAAATTTTTTAGACAAATCTCTTTGGAGTTGTAAAAAGTGAGTACCCTGCCAAGCTATTATTATTTTTTTTTAATCCATATATGTATATGTATATATTCCCTTCACTCCATTTTTGGAGATTGATTGTACATAAATAAGGACACGTGTAAAATCTCGAATATAGATTTACAGTATTAAGTATTTTTATTTATCTGCAACAGCTTGTTGTCTTTTGTTTTTGCTGTAATCTTTTATTGTCAGCAAGTAGTTTAGCTATGTAACAAGTGTTTATTGGCTATTACTTAGAATTATATGCTCTTTTGACGGCTTTTATACATTTGTGTAAAGTTCTCTGATATTCGATATATTGGCAGACGTTAACAAAATTCATTCACAAACCTTTATTATGCATTGCATGCTGGAAACTGCATTTTCAGCAAGATTGTTTTTTCCTTCTCAGCCTGAACGTTTTTGCCAAGATTGAATCAAAATAAGTATACAAAAAAAAAAAAAAAAAAACCTTTAGCTAGTTGTAAAAATGTGGGTGAAAAAATTTCTTCACTTAGATTTAAAGAACATTATCATATATGTATAATATTTAATTCGGGTAAAAGTGTATTTTTGTTTCATAAGTATTCATGATGGAGCTATTGATACATAATCTTTTGAAATTAATGCAATATTGCAGTATTGCAGTTTTTAAATCTTCATTGTTATATCAATTGTTAGTACCTAACGTTTGATTGAAGGTTGACAAATTAAAATAATTAACATTATATAAATTTTGCAAGATTATGTATCATATTATATTATAAGTTACTTAATCATATCATATATTATATATTCTTATATCATATATTAATTTATAAGTTGGATAAAATAGTTTGGAGAAAAAATGATAACTATAAGTATTTTGAAGTAATTTAATTAGCTCTTTTAATATGTCTAAAAAAATCAATTTTATCTTATATTTAAGATTGAAAATTACCATATTGCATTACAATTTTTTAGGGTGTTTACAAACTCCTTCAAAAGTATTTTTAAAGTAAAAATGTACTTTAATACACTTTAATTTTCTTAATTTGGATATGAAATCTGGATTAAGACACAAGATCTGAATGTATTTATTGGAGTTTTGACTTCTCCATTTACTTTTTAACTTTGCAGGATCAATTCATAAGGCATGGGTTCATAATTTAATAAGTGTTTTCCAAAATAATTTCTTTCCCCTCTTTGTAGTTCTGAGTACTCCTACTTTGAGTTTGATCTCATGCTTTGTTTTTTTTAAAGCCTGCTCCATATTAAATACTAATATTTTAGGAGAATTATACTCAGGTCCTAAGAAAAAAGAGAAATGAAAAAATGATCCCTTGAAATTGTAAAATGAAAAAATGATCTTATGAAGTTGTCAATGCAGGCTCCTAGAGTTGTTAATGACCTGCTTCTGGAGTTGTTAATAAGACCATTTTTTCATTTTGCAATTTCAAAAAAGAAGAGAAATGAAAAAATGATCCCTTGAAATTGTAAAATGGAAAAATAGTCTTATGAAGTTGTCAATATAGGCTTCTAAAGTTGTCAATGACTTGCTTCTGAAGTTATTAATGAGACCATTTTTTCATTTTGCAATTTTGAGGGACCATTTCTTTATTGATTTTTCTTGGGACTTGAGTGTAATTTTCCCTAATATTTTTTAACTATAAGATATTTTTAATTAAAGTAAACCAATCAAGAAAAATAGGTAGGTAGTTAAAATTTTGATTTTTTTTTTTTATAATTTTATCCTTTTTTGATGCAATCAATAATTAATTATTTGTTAACTAATTTTGATATACTCTTAGGAGCATTTTAAATAAAAATTATTAATTACTCTTAAAATTTTATGAATGGCCTTATATATTGAAATATGGGATTTTATAATTTGTCTTATATTTTGAAACAGAGGCACTCCCCCAATTCACAGTACAAGCTCCTTTTCCTAACTTGACTTGATGCAGAGTACAATTCTAATTTGATCATATTTAAAACATTTAGTATTTATTTTCCGATTTTTTTTTGGCAAAATTTATTTTCCAATTTTCGCCTTCTATACAAATAAATCGTATTAGTAATTAACGTAGTATTGACATTTTCGGATGGATACATTTAAAAAATTTTACAGATTTTTACATATTTGATATGACAACTGCTATAAAGTGTGTAAAATGCTCGTTCATTCGGGATAGTTCATTTTTATATATTGATCAAATTTTTATGTACAGTGGGGTCCGTCTTTTACAGGGGTGGAGCTTAAAGTAAACGTTCATTCTGCCTTATGCTCCACATGCCCTTGAAACAAAGACCAATTATTTTTACTTTTTGTTTGTCAAACTTTTGTCCTAATTGATATATTATCTTGCATATACATACTTATAGGCATAGCATTACATATAAATATTAGCTGTGTGTTTTAAGTAAGGATCACATTGAATTTGTGATTAGTAATAGCATTGTTTTCAAATAATACAAACAATAAAAGTTCCAATACTGTTAGATGTTATATATGGTTAATTCAGCTCTCTCTCTCTCTCTCTCTCCTTTTTTGTTTTTTTGAACATGCAAACAAATTATAGGTGTAATCAGCAAATAATTTCTGAACCAT
Organism: Inga laurina; assembly: GCA_963855925.1. Taxonomy (NCBI): domain Eukaryota; kingdom Viridiplantae; phylum Streptophyta; class Magnoliopsida; order Fabales; family Fabaceae; genus Inga; species Inga laurina. The sequence goes on along the minus strand of OY979702.1, from coordinate 1,617,267 downwards.
GAAAGTGAGTCTAAATTTTTGTCAATTTCAGACTGATTGCCTTTTTTTTTTTTTGGGTGTTTAAATATTGTTTTTTTTTGCCTTCATTTTTTTTCCTTTCATTTTTGGGGTGTTTAAATAATTTAGATAGAAGTCAAGAATTGTATTTAATTATCACCTACTAATTACAACAAGAATTGTTGATACAAAAAATTTCTCGTGCTTTGATTCAGGAGGACGATCAATTTTTCTTCATCCATGATGGTGATTGCCAAGAGCCATCAAATTTCACTTGTTAAGTTGTTATCATGGCCGAAAGTAAAAAGAAGGTTATGGCATTAAAATCCAACCTGAGTCGCACTGGTCATAGCAATAAACCAGTCCCTTAGCTAATTTGGTCAAGAGTTTTATATGGGTCGATTAAGTTAATTTTATGTTTTTTCTCTAATCGTTGAGTCTACAACGAAATCGTTGAGTTCTAGAAAAAGTAATAGTATATCACTTTTGTGCAAGGTATTAAAACCCGGACCGGGTATTGAACCGGTCGGGGTACTGGGTTAAGGGTCAGTGGGTCAAACCGGGGCCAAACCGGGACCAAACCGGTGAGTAATTGAAAATTTTAGGCTTATAGTATGAAATTCTAAAAGAAAAAGTTAAATTTTTTTTAAAAAAAAAAAATTGGGACCCGGACCGGACCGGAAACCGGACCGGTTTAGTGACCGGTTCGGCGGGTTCCGGGCCGGACCGGCCGGTCCGGTCCGGGTCCCTGAACACTGCTTTTGTGCCTTATTTACATGAATATTTCATATACATGTAAATCAATGCTTTTTTATTGCCCTTTAATCATGGGAAAATAATCTCTCTACTTTTCTTATCCTCCTTCCTCTCGAGCAAATGCACTTAAAATTGATCATATGAGATTTTTAGCGATCTAATGGCACATAACAACCAAATTAAATCAATCCTACTTATACAAGCATTGTTGTCAAACTCGCGAATTGACTCTCTGAGTTTATATACTGAATTTACCGTTTTTACATTTCTAGCTTATAAAATTGTGTTAACACACTCTTAAACTCGTGTTAATTTTTTCAATTTGATTATTCTCAACGGCTTTTATATGAATTTTATAGAAATTTCTTTGTTGAATACGATAAATTATGAATGTTGATAGATTTAATTTCAATTATTTGGATTTAAAATATATTTAAATAAAATTATTGTCAACTTTTTATATTTTATTATTTAATTATATACTAATAATATCTATTTAATAGTAAAATTAAACTTTTACGAGTTTACGATTCGAGTTCATGATACGAATTTACATCATTATCATGAGTTTGCTTAAACTCACGAATTTGACAATCTTGTATACAAACAAGCAGACTTCAATTTTAATCCAATCTAAACCGCTTAATTAAATTGGTTTAGTTATGACCAAATGCAATAATAATCAGATCGAATCAATTGGTAACAACAATCAAATCGGTTCATATCTTTTTGTTTTTTCATTATATCCGATCAAGTCGAATTAACTCAATCTTTCTTTCTTTCTTTCTTTTTTTAAAATAAAACACGATCTTTCTTTTTCTTTGGGATTTATTTACTAACTACTGTTAATTTTCCAGGCAACGATTCAATGAGAAATAATCTTGAAAGATGATATACTACTTTCCCCAATAAGATATAAAACTTCGATTACATACAGAGATAGACTAACTACTACAACCACAATCTATACGTACAGAGTATTTACAATTCTATATTTTTTTCCAATACATTGTGCTATAAACATGAAGAATCGTTTTTGGGGTGTAGAGAGTGTTTAAAGCTCTACGTCAACCACAAACTATATCAGGTTAAACATCTTTCTTCCAGTAATCTGAGCATTTCACAAAACAAAACATGTGGCCTAAGACTGAATCATACAGTCTTTTTTTTTTTGGTCAACGACAACAATCATACACGGACCCAGCAAAGAGAAGACAACTGAACCTGATGGGTTGATAATTATGGGCCCATTTTTCATTTAGTGTATAAGTGTAACAGCCCAACTTATGTGGGCCTCATTATTACAAATAAGGCCCAACACTTTTCCACTAAACGCACAGTTGAAGTTAAAGCACGGGTGGTACCAAGGAACAAGCACATCTGTTATCGTGTTACCTGGGACAGGTGCCTTCTTTTTTCTTATTGAAATATATATATAGTAGATCACAAAAACAGAAACGTCCACTAGTTCCATTAAGAACCATTACAATAACCTGACACAACTTAGGTTTCATATGTTTTGAGCTTTCTAGACACTAATTAATCCACATTGATTGCTCTCACGTTCTTGTTCTATGGTGGTGTCTCCTTTGGGATAGTAATAGTCAACACGCCTTCCACCATTTTGCAACTGATCTCATCCATTTTAGCATTCTCCGGCAGCCGGAATCGCCGGATGAAGCCGCCACGGTGCCGCTTCAGGTGGGGCCACTTGTCATTGTTCTCCTCCTCTTCCTTCACATTCTCTCCACTTATCTGCAGAACGTTGTCGTCCTCAACTTGTACCTTGAAGTCTTCCTTCCTCACCCCTGTAAACGTCGTCGTTCCACAAGTAACTTAGCTTACCTAATATTGACCTCACTTTTGAGCATCCATGAGATATCATAGCACACTCTCCTATCACACAACCTATATATCCCCGCGGCCCTCCGTTTCTTTCTTCATCAATAAGAAAATATGTCCTGGATCTTTTATTTGAAACAGGGTTAGGTGGATGCAGGCCTCTAAGTGTTCCAATGGTATAGAATCTGAAACTAATGCCATTTAGAAAGGACAAAGATAAGAGTCAAGATCTGCTGGTCAACCCTGATAGATACCAACGGTTGATAGGTAAATTGATTTACTTAACAATGACTCGACCTGATATATATTTCTGTGTGCAGACGCTTAGTCAGTTCATGCAAATGCCAACTAAAGCACACATGGCAACAGCTCGTAATGTGGTACAATACTTGAAAGGCACACTTGGATTGGGAATAATGTTGAGTTCGAAAGGCAACCTGTAGCTTGAGTGTTACTGTGGTGCAGACTGGGCCTCTTGTGGAATCACCAGAAGGCCAGTGACTGGCTATGTGCTTAAGTTCGGGGGTTCAGCAGTTATGTGGAAAACGAAGAAACAAAGTACTGTTCCCAAGTCTTCAGCAGAAGTTGAATATAGAGCGCTCAGCATGGCTACTTCAGAAATCACTTGGGCAAGAGGACTGTTGCTTGATCTGGGTGTAACGCATAATGGACCTGTTTCTGTATACTGTGATAGTGTCGCTGCCATTCATATAGCTACGAACCCTGTGTTCCATGAAAGGACTAAACATATAGAGGTAGATTGCCATTTCGTTCGTGAAAGATGGCAAAGGGGTGAAATAGATCTTATACATGTCAGATCTAAAGAGCAGCAAGCTGATATATTGATAAAGGCTATTTCTGGAGATATACAGAGAAAATTACTGTGCAAATTAGGGTCTGTAAATATTTTTTCATCCCCTGCTTAAGGGGGAATGTTAGAAGGATTAATTTGTAATAATTGTTTTTATTGTTGGAATATAATTGTAAATTGTTGTATTGTTGTACCTACTGTGGTATCTCTTGGTATAGCAGTAGTTTTAGATGTTCTATAAATATTAGAGCACTGAATCATACTAGTGTGTGGATGTAAATTCATTTTTGGCAAGTAATGAATAAGAAGACTGTTTTCTCTGAGTATTGGTTCTATTAGGGCCCAATTAGTCAACAATATGCTTGGAATCTTAATCATTTAGATGAAGAGATTATTTATTGACAAGTTTTTTTTGGTAAACAACAGGTAGACAGAGCTTTTGGCCCCCTAACTCGGAATCCCCCGGTATCCGGCGCCTTTTCTTGAGTCCCTGGCCTACTAACACTGGACCAGGTAACCCGGGGCAACCGACTAATCTGAAGCGGGGGATATTTTTTAGGCACACCCCTGTAAGGTGCTTTGTACCAAGGGTAGGTTCCCCCTCCCAACAAGTGCTTCTCCCAAGTTCGAACTCTCGTTTACCTGGGGGAGTGTCAGATGTCTTACCACTGCACCCAACACTTGTTGGTAAGTTTGTTTTTTTGACTTAAAATCTGGAATTTATTAATCTAAGAGAAGATTAATACAAAAGACCAACTCTAAAGAAACCCTGTCTAGGATCCTTCTTCAACCCCGTCTCTTGGTAAGTTTTTAAAAGTTAAAAAAACAAGTAAAAGAAAATGCATGACAGATTCGAAATATATATATATATATATAAGTATAGTATTCCAGGAAGATCAGTACGGAAGATATGGCAGAGTCAGTCTCCCGCCAGTCTACGTGGGCATGAGCAAGAACAGTGGGGTCACCGCTATGGCGGCCGACGTCCCAGCCTGTGCGATATAGCTCAGAGGGTCCCATATGTCCATGAATATAATGGCGACGAGTGTGTTCTACTTTATCTTGGTATTTGTTCTTCTTCTTCTTCTTATCACTGAGCAATGGCAAAATAGCTTGGTCTGGATCAAACGTCATTGAGTTTGGCGTTTTATACCGTTGAGAAGGAAGACAAAGAGAAGAGTAGGGAAGATGGCGCCACTGTAGGCATGTCGGCGGCATTGTATTCCCAAGGCCACGCGTGATAAAAGCAGTGTGTCACGTTCTTCAGTATTGTGCCACCTGGCAAGCTATGGTAACTAATACTCCCTCAATTTAATTCTATTTATAAATAACTTTTCCTTAACTGTAAAAAATAAATTAATAGTTAAAAATAATACATATCTAAAAAATGTCATGATTTTTTTTATATATATTCCTATTTATGAAAAGAGTATAGGAGAGAGAATGTATACAAAATATAAGAGATAGTAAAATATATATTTTCCGAATGTTTTATTGACTTCATTCAACTAGTCTCTTTCACTCTCTCTCTCTTGAATATAATTTTTGGTGTGTGTGATAATTAATTATAGGTTATGTATTTAATAAGAGTAAAATAAGAGAAAGCAGCTTACATTTTCATACACAAAATGAAAGTTGCTTATAAAAAGGACTAGCATCATGAAAGAGAAAGTTACTTATAAATAGGATAAGAGGGAGTATCTTCTCTCGGTCACAAGAGAAATAAAAGAAAAGAAAATATTGCGGACATTTTTTTCATATAACTGATCCTTCCATTATAATCTGTAGAGAAACTGAAATCTTACGGCTATAGATAATTTGTAGCTTATAATCTACCTCAGGGTAGGAACAATAATAGTGCCTTAAAACCAGTGTTTGCAAGATTGGATCGGACCAGTCGGTCTGATCATGAAACCATTGGACCGGTGGTCCGACCGGTCTGGTTTAACTATTAACCCCGGTTCAATTGGATTTTACGTGGTTTGACCGGTTTTCTCACAGTTTGACCGGGTTTTTTTAATTTTTTTTAATATTTTATTCAAATTTTCATATAAATAATTCTAAAATCTTCCCTTCTTCACCGGTTTGATCCCGATCTGACCCACTAATCCTTGACTCAGTACCCCGACCAGTTCAGTGACCGGTTCGGGATTTAAACCTTGCTTAAAACTCTCAAAGCATGCGACTTTGATCAATCACACACATCAATATTCCATACGAAAGAAAAGCAACTTGTTTGGGACAGAGGGCCTAGCAGCTCATTTTACAATATTACTTGGCGTTCATGCAACAATTCTCAAGCAAAATTGTCATGTTTAGCTGTTTGTGAACTTCTCTAGGAACTAATAAGCTATAGTTTGGCAGGTTTTGCTATCATCTGTATTGCTCTCGAGTCACTAGCTACGTAAGAACAACAAGATTATAGACAACAAGCTTACAGTCAGCACAATAAATGTTGGAGGGGCTAGATCTTTAAAGAGTACAAGAAAAGGAGATGAAGTATAAAGTAGCGTATAATGTATTTAAAGCTGGGCAGATATTTCTTTTAGGCTTAATTTGTCTCCACCTATTCCTATATACTCCCTCCGATCCTATTTATAAACAACTTTTCTCTTGATTGCGCAAAATGAACTAGTAGTTAAAAGCAATAAATGTGTTAAAAATATCATGTTTTTTTTTTCTATATATGCCCTTATTTATGAAAAGAGTATATGAGAGAGAATGTATAAAAAGTATGAGAGATAGTAAAATATACATTTTTCCAATGCTTTATTGACTTCATTCACCTAGTCTCTTTCACTCTCTCTTCTGAATATAACTCTTGGTGTGTGTGATAATTGATTATAGATTATGTATTTAATGAAGGTAAACTAGAAAAAAAGAAACTTACATTTTCAAACATAAAGTGAAAGTTGATTATAAAAATGACTAACCTCATGAAAAAGAGTTTCTTATAAATAGGACTTGAGGGAGTAATAGGGTGCAATTTGGATTGAACGGCGAATTGGCTGCAGGATATAATAAAGATCCTTGAGTATGGATTGCACTCCCAACATTCAAGTCAATACAATAATAGCTTTTACAAAATGATAATTTGACTTTATCTTTAAAGTGATGTTTTGAAGTGGTGTCTTTTGAAGCAACACCTCTTCAATTAAAAGTTATAACCATATGTTATATTTATGAACCCTTATGAACCAACATAACTTAAATATCTAATGGTTATTTAAAATAACTCTTCCAAAAAAAGCTACACCTTTATAGTATGTAGGGTTTTCTTGAAAACTAACACAATATTTCATTAAGTAGTAGTTACCATACCGTTTATTATGTGTCTTTAGAAACTAAAGATACATGACTTTGGTGACCTTCAATGTTATAACTCCCTATAAAACCCTTCATATAAATTCTTTAATTTATAAGGATATGACTTTTCAACAAACACATATCTTTATTTTAAAATATTCCAGCAATCCCCGCCATTTTAAAATGATCAAAACTCTTATCACTTTGGAAATCTCATGTTATTAGTAAAGGTATCTTGAGGATTTGAACCTTTACTTAAATAAGACATGGTTTTACCTATCAGAAATAATATGGTAGACTAAGCTTTGAACCAATTATGAATAGGTGTGAATGAATTATGTATGCGATCTTGAATCATTGTATACCATTTTGAATGACACATTTATTCATGACCTTGCTACGTACCATGTCCTTTTCATGAGAAATTTTTAGAGTCAAGCCCTTGGACCCTTAGAAAAGGCCTCACTTCATTCTCATAAAGGTAGAATCCTTAAAAACATCACCATGATAAATGTTCTAGCAAATATATGTTTACAGGTCCATTAGAGCTAATTTGAGGCTCAACCTACCTCCTTTTAGTCTCATGATTACCAAATATTTTCCAACTTGGGATTATTAAAAGTCAAGTGCTTACAATCACTATACTAGTGTACTTTTATCATTGAACTCAAAACTTGATATGATAATCAAGTGTGAGTTGAGTTTCCAATATCAGTGATCAAAGTTTATAGGGCTTTAACCCCATCATTTTTTGATGTTTTTATCACCAATTCTCTTATCAGACATTTCATCAAAGGATCTACAAGATTTAATTCAGATATTAATAGAAACTACTTCATTTAAAATCAAATCTTTCACAAGGTCAATATGTCACAACTTTCTATTATAAACTTAGCTATAAGCAGCTCTCACAAGAATAAACACTAGTAGAAAATACTAATTTAACTATATGATTTTGCATCAGTTACTTGAATAACATAAGCGACAATTCATGTGACATAATTTCACTTATGTTTTACGTGTAACTGACACCATAATGTATGTACAATATGACATCAGTTACTTGAAAAACAGAAATGATAGTGTATAATATAGCATCAGTTACTTTAAGAACAAAATTGATAATTCATGTAACTTAAATTCACTTCTATTTTAAATGTAATTGACACAGTAATGTACAATATGTACAATATGACATTAGTTGTATATTCAATTAATGTCGTAATTAAGATGCTATAGCAATAATAATTATGAAATCAGTTTAATAAGCACCAAAAGCCATAATTAATATAAAGTTTTGGAATTTAATTGTGAAATAAATAAATTTGAAATATACCATGTCATAATTGTAATTAAATACTATAAATAAATTTTAAAAAATAATTTTTTCCAAATTATAATTATATTATAGTTATACTATAAATAACTTTCTTTAAGTGGGTCATTTATAGTTCAGGATCAAAGATTAGTGAATATCTTTTCACTACTAAACTAAACCTAGTTAATTATAAAAAAAAATTGGATGATCAATTTATGGGTGGAACTTGACCCATAATTTATAATTTATTTATTGAGTTTATTTATAGGGAAAATTCCAAAAAACTACATTTAAAATATACAAAGGACAAATCAGTACAACGAAATTCAGAAAAGACAAATCAGGCGGGTGTCAGAAAAAGAAGGAATCTGTCCTTTTGAAATTTCGGCCAAATTACGAAAATGCCCTTCAGCCCTCAGTCGCAATAACAACATCAGAGTTGTTAATGGCGAATCATGAGGTGTTAATGGCGAGGTGAGTGTTGTTATTGGCCCTGAAACTTGTTAAGTGTTGAAAGAAGAAATTGGAGTTGTTAATATCGAATCCAGAGTTGTTAATGGCGAGATATGTGTTGTTATTGGTCCTGAAATTTGTTAATTGTAAAAGAAGGATTGCAGTTGTTAATACCGAATCCGAAGGTGTTAATTCCGATGATCATGTTGTTATTCTGAAGTGTGCATGAAGGGCATTTTCGTAATTTGGCCGAAATTTCAAAAGGACAGATTCCTCCCTTTTCTAACACCCGCTTAATTTGTCTTTTCTGAATTTCGTTGTACTGATTTGTTCTTTGTATATTTTGAGTGTAGTTTTTTTGGAATTTTCCCTTATTTATATTGTTGAGTCCTATAGGAACCCAAAACCTTAATTATAACCCACATGACTCTAAGGGTCTGTTTGGTCTGAGGGATTTGGAGGGGAGGGAAAATTTTTATAAGTTGAATTTTAAAAGATTAAAAAAGTGGGGTAATAAAATTTTAATAAAGAAAATATATAAGATAAAAGAATAAGAAAAATTAATTAAAAAATTTTAACCCCACTTTTCTAATTTTTTTAAATTCAACTCAAAAAAATTTTCCCTCGGCCCATTTCCCCTCCCCTCCCCTCAGACCAAACAGGCCCTAAGGGAATTTTAGAAATATGTTAACTTTTTTTTTTTCTGAAAAAAAAAATTGCATCGGTTCCTCCCCACCCGATGCACTAATGCCTTCAACTCCACTGCTCTACTAATTTCGCGGCTTCTCTCTATATGAATTTCTCTCCAGCTCTTCGAATTTCGCAACTTTCCTTCATTGCTGTTAACGTCGCGGCTTCCAGATAGGGCTTCCAGATATTTGCCATAAACACCGTTCATCTCACCATTGTCTTCAGTGCCAGAATCAGCCTTAATCAAAAGAGCTCTATTGGCCCCTCTGTTATCTGCTTTGGAGTTGATTGGATTGTGCAACTTGGTTTCCCTTTTGTTCCTTGGAGATCGAGCGTGAAGACAACTGGAATTGTTGGCTCGAGAACATTACCTACATCGCCAAGGTACTTCTCATTCGTAGTAGTGTAATTCTACCACATTTAATTACTCGTCTTCGCAATTTCTTTTCTGAATGTGTAGGTTTTGTTCTCTGTTCAAATTGCGTAGAGCTTGGATTTCTGATCCGCAAATTTTGATCTTAGTTGTAAATTTCATTACAAGTTTTCTGAACCCTATGAGATGCCGTCTTTGAAGAAAATCGTCAGGTAGTCACATATGCACATTACGTTAGAAAGAGGGATTAGGAAGGAAAGATAGGGAGTAATTGATAGATTTCTAGTCTTTTGGTTCCTTCTAAAGGCTTGTACTCTGTTTCTGCAAGCTTGGAGGCTTACTCAGTACCTTTTGATGAGAGATATTCTCTGTACAAGATAATTCAAATTATGTGCTCTTGATCCAATCTCCTGCTGGTTTTTAGATCAGAGAACAGAAAATTCAAATATGTCATTGTACACGTCAGGAGTTTTTTTTACAATTTCGTTCGATAATTGCATAGTAATAAATTTTGAATAATGATCTTACTCCCGCTACAAATAATGACCCATTTTGCATACAATGACGACCCATTTCAGTATTTGAATAATGATCCTAGCTTACAATTTCCTTCAAAGGTTGTAATAAACTTAGTACATGTAGTTTTTTTACATTTTTTGGATCATTGCACTGTCCCAGAACAGATAATTCAAATATGTCATTGTCACTTTGGCTTACAACTTTAGCCCACAAAAATCAGTAACTAATATGTCATTTCCACTTTCCTTGTCCGGGACATGGCTAGAAGCCAAGTTTCTGTTGTCTGAAAGTCTGGACGGGAATTGTATTATTTTAAGTTTCATCAAGTTAAATATCAGCATGTGCAGAATTCAAAAAGCATGTGAAAATGCAATATTGTTTCATTTAGTCACGTTTAAATAGAATGGAGCCAATGAATCAAACAAATAAGCTATGAGTACTACTGTTACTTATTGCAGGAGTAGATATGACAGTAAACACTTTTCTGCATAATTTATTCAGATGTAGGAAATATATCAGTACACAGATACTACATGGTGATTATCTACACTAGAGTCCATGGTATCCTCCCATTTGCAATTCCTCATACACCTATAGTAAAGAAAAATGGTTTGGTAAGTCTATTAAGAAGACTGACAGAGTAGCCTCAAGCAACCATAATAAACAAGTTCCACCCATACCTCTAGCAGTGTCTTCATATAATTACAGGACACTGGTACCTATTGGTCAATCATCTAACTATCTGGCAGTTCATCAGTCACAAGGATCTTATTTCCATATCTGTTACACTGGTTCCAATTGATCTTATCATTTGACTATCTAACCCTGTAACCAGCCTATCCCTCCTGATCCTTCCATTTTCACTCACATACATATATTCATAACACTCCTCATCGTTCTCCTTAAAATCATGAAGAGGCTGTTCCAACATATGAAGCCCACCTCCAACTGCACCCATCCTTTTCTAATTAAGTACCCAACACTAAGATTACTTCATCGAATCCAAATCATAACTATACCATGTATTTCCTTCCCTCAATGCAGTTCATTCCCATTAGTCTACTACATTATTTGTTTTTCATATCCTCAGCTTTATTATTATTATTATTGTTGTTGTTGTTGTTGTTGTTGTTGTTGTTGTTGTTCACATTTCCCTCTTGACTTTATTGAGAACCTACCATATGAAATCTGCAGCCTCACAGTCACACCATTAGGCTTATGCATATAAATGATGCAGACAAGACTAGCTACTATCATGTTTAACATAATTGCCGGTTGGCATTCTTGCCTTTAGTTGCTTTTGAAGAGCTGAAGTTGTACTTAATTGAAATTGTTATTAGATTGATGTTGCAGTCACATTATATGATGTTTCTCCATGTTGTCTTCAATATGCTAATTGTTTTTTGGTAGTTTTTGTTGAGGATGTGACACTCATGCTAATCTTTCTCTTGGTCTTTGGCATGAGTTCTTCCTCCAGTCGTTTCTCCTGGAAAACTTAAATTCCTTTTTGGATGCAAGACTTTTTAAACGTATGAGCTACTGTCTTGTACATTGCCAAGCCTTTATAGGTTGTGCGATTCAAATCTCAAAGTTCCCTAAGAAAATGCAGGGTAACTGTCTCTAAGGTTGATGTCTTTCTCTATTTGAATCCTAAAATACAATTAAGCTGGAAAACCTATCCCTCTTCCAGGTTTCATCATTTGCCATATATATTGTACAGGCACTTTGGCCTGTTTTCTACCCTGTACGTTATACTGCAAGGTCTAGCTGAAGGCTATGAATTGTTTTCGTTCATGGTCATGTGCAAATAAATCATGAATACCTAGGGGGACCTTATTGTGGGTAGCAGAAACATTCAGAATATGGGGCAGGCAACTCTTGAATATGGAGGATCATTATGACACACATAATTTTTGGGTTCAATATAGAGTCCTGATTAATTAAGGTTAGCTTACACATTAATCGATTATGAATAAAGTTCAGATTCTCTTTCCAGTCCTCTTCCTCAAGTCCCCCTCTGCATCACTCGTTAAGTTTGAAAATATAATTTAAAGAAAGTTGTGTACCCAGAGAAGAGGTTGTAAAATGTTTCTTGAAATCTAGATTTAGTATGTGATGCGCTCGGAGCTTTTTCTTTCTAAACCCTATTACTTTTATATTTGACTAGTTTTTTAATTGCTTTCTGGATATTTGTGGTTCATTGAGTTTTGAACGTATTTCTGAAAAATATAAGCATGGTAAGTGACCTATCAACTTAAATATCTATATTAATGCACAAATGTCATATTATAGCGGATCAGCTAAATTTCATTGGCTTCAAAAATTTCATTGGCTTGATTGTTATGGATTTAAGCATACGATTTAACACATCAATATGTAATTTAAATTTTGCGTGTGAGTCAAAGATAGTGAGCCTGAAGTACATGTTCAACGCTTGCTGACTAATAATGACTAATGAAGAGTGAGTGGCATGCTACTGTACTATTCTATAGGATCCTTCAAAAACTTAGTGTGCAAATCGGCCAATTGCTTTATGCTGGCCAACACTAAGTCTAGCATATGGTGAATAGGAGGAAATAGATGACTAGATAGAATTTATGACTGAGGGAGATGGCTATTTTATGGTGAAGCTCAAAATATAAGTACAAGCTCATTTGGTATATATTCTAATTGTATGGCTTATGATCTGAATTTTTATGGTTCGATCTGACAAGGCAGTCAACAGACCAACCTGCTTGAATGATATAAAATAGGTGAGAATTGTGGCCAAAACTGTTAGAACAACTGCTGATCTTTGTTTCTCTCTGAACTGTGCCACTGTAGATTTTGATAGTTGGAAGTGAATGCCATAAATCATGCATATAAATGAATTACAATGTAGGAGTATATCTAATGTATCCATTAAATAGTGCTTCATCTTAAAGTTGTTCTTTTTTAGTGTTCACCTTGTAAGTGTGGAGAATTCTACTACAAATATAATTGCCAGTTGGCCAAGACAGAGCAATTGAAGACGCATTGGAGGTGTTGTTTTATTTAGGTAATTTCAAAATGCTCATTCTCTTTCTTAATATTAAAACTATTATAAAAGCATATATTATTACTTGTTAATGTTTGGATTGTAGTTAGTTTGAAAGTTATAAAGTTTGTATGAAGTTATACATATTGCTCTTCACTACCTTATTTCGCATTTTCATTGGTATCTCCATAATCTCTGCAAAGAATTGGGTAAGATTAATAATTATGGATTCTTGTGCCCACATTCTAATCAATCATCTCGAAACAATAATGTAAGTGAGAGAACGTTATATATTGGAAGGACAATTAAAGAAGGGAATAAAAAGTGTTGGTTTGCACCATTTATAGAAAGATATTTATTTTTAATTCATCTATCACTTAAGTAAAAACTTTCTTAACAACATAATATTAATATGAATTCATATTGTTGTAATCAGTGTAGACTCGCTGTTATTTGCCCACGTGAACATACTATATATTGGTTATGCTCTTTACAATGGGCAATGAGTGAAAATACGAAGTGGGTGTTTGAAACGTAAGTTTTTTTGTAAAACTTTATTCTATAATATTTGAATATATCATTTGCTTACAATTCTTTAATAATAGATCTTTGAAGATGCATTCTATGTTGATGGGAAAGAATGGTTAAAGTGATGTCAATTGGGTCTTTTTGAAGGTAAATACTTTTAAATTTAAACAATGGATTGATGAATTATATTATTGGTTTACTGAATTTGATTATTTTTATTTGTGTACATTCAAGTGCCATAAACAACTCAAAAGTTGAGTGCGGATATTATGTGATGCGGTATATGTATGAAATTATCACTGAGGGCATCACTAACTCATTTAACAAGGTAATAATATATATATGTCATAATTTTAGTTTAAACTTTGGTTCTTCTCATAATATTGCTTACCTGTAGCTTTTTTGAATTTGTAGCATTTTCGAAGTTTGGAGTCATATTCTAAAGCACAAAATAAGAGAGATATATAACATTTGGTCTGAATACTTTCTATATTTAACAAAATTAGAGTAGAATGATAAGTTATACATGGTTCTCTTTTGTAATTTGATAATATTAGATACACACTTTTATTTTGACTATTTATTTATGTCATACATTGTTTGCAAACCTTACATTATTGTACATTTTTTGGGTCAACATTGCATTGTTGTACATTAGCTCTATATGATAGTAGGTTATCGAAAGAAGAGTTAATATATATAAGTTTATCTCTTTTTTTTTTTAAAATTATATTACAATTATGGCGTCAGTTATGGTTTAGCGTTTTTTTTAAAAAATTTATATTACAATTATGGCGTCAGTTATGACCATAACTGACACCGTAATTGATAATTATGGCATCAGTTTCTATAAATACAGATACTATATACAACCAAATTATGTTTCTATTATGGAGTTGGTTGAGTATAAGCAAAATGCCATAATCGTCTATTATAACGTTAGTTTAGTTATAATGCGATGTTATAATATATTCATTTACGGTGTCATATTTTGAGCAATTGACTCCGTAATATATTTATTTATGGCGTCATATTTTAAGCTAGTGACGCCGTAATATACATTTTTGCCTACGGCTAATTCCGCTACATCTTATATGTTGTGGCGAAAATGCAATTTTACCTGATGCCAAATTAACTTTTTGCACTAGTGAAATTGATTATCACAATGGATAGATATAGTTCTATTCTTTCCTCTTTTTTTCCAAAGTCTTATAAAACTATCTTTCCTCCACTGCATGTGCCTTTTCATGAACATTGGTACCTGATAAATCCCAAATTTTATATATTTTATCCCACTTTATTCATTTAGTTTGGAGACTATTTTAGGCTAATTTGGATTTATTACATAATATTTGAATTGTTAGCCAATTTTAGGAAATAAGATAAATATGATTTAATTGTGATAATATTGGGTTTAAATTGTTAATATTTTAATTGCTTATCTTGTGATTGGATAATATTTCCAAATATATGATAGATCACGATTTTATTTAATTCTTGCATGTCAAGGAAATTATATTAGGAAATTCTATGGTGCATAATTATTTTTGGAAGTTTAAAGAAGATCTAATGGTTAAGTTTGAATGGTCTAATTCAATTCTATTGGGTTCAAATTTTGTATCATAAGCTTTCTCATTCTCCTATAAAAAATACCTAGCAGCCACATAGTTAGGGACGCTCTCCATTAACAGCCCACACTTACATTTCTCCATGGAGTTAGGAAGGTGGTCATGGCAGCTTAAGCTAGTTGGAAGGCCACTTGGGAGGAGCATGGAGAAAGCTAAAGCCTAGGACTTACACTTGAAGACTACAAGGGAGTGTTTTTCCTTTTTATCAATTTATTTCAAGACTTGAGATTATTTAATTTTAGATAATTTTGAAATGTATTGCTTGAGAACAATCTAGTTTTAGATTGTAGATATATCTTTTTTTGAATTGGATTGATGTTTGGAATGTTTTGTGTTTGAGACATTTGTCAATTGAATTATTAATTGAGTTTTCATTATTAATTTATCGTTAATTTGGTTTTTCCTCTTGATTGTTTAATAGGGTTGGTTAATTATCTAGTTGTTTAATCAGACAATTATGACATGATTTCTAGAATTTATTTAAAATTAATTGGGATTGGTTTTAATGGGTTTAATTAACTAGCTTTTATTTCATTATGAGTTTTCTAGTGGAGTAAGTGTTATTGAGCTTGAGGGTTTTTCAAGCTTCAATCAGATGATTAAATTTATTAATTCCTCTCTTTTATCAATCTCCCTTTAGTTTAATTGATTAATTTGGGCTAAGAAAGCTAACCCCATGTAAATCCTAAGTTGGTCTCTTCACCATATTTGAATAAAACCTTTGTTATTTTTTCTTATTGATTTTCTTAGATATTAGTTTATTTTTTTCCTTATGATTTTAATTTCCCTTTTCCTAAGGAACCCCTCCAAAATTGCATTTGCATTAATTTAGGTTAGTTTCATTCTCACATAGGTTTTAGAGTTATTTACATCTTTCATTTAGTTAGTTTAATTGCATTTAGGTAGTAGAGTCTTGCATTTTAATTAGGTTCATTCCATTACATTTTTCATCACTTAAATTCAATTCTAGAGAAAACCCATAGATTGCTCCTTGGAAGAATGATCTAGATTGCCACTATATTGCATTAGTAGATTGTCTTAGTTATTAATTAATTGTTTTAGTGATAGAAGTGACATCAGTGCCTTTTGTATCATGAATCATTAACCATGATCCGATCCTCTTCTAAGTGAAGATAATCCCCAACCGCTCAAAATAGATTTACTTTTTACGATTTATTAAGAATCTTTTTCAAGTCTTTCTATGAAAGAGGAAATGCTATCTATGATTGATGATACAAAAATAAATTCACCTATGTGCATGTTTGTTTGTTTGAAATTATTCAAACCATGTTCAATTTATATGCTTCTATTCTATAATTTATTTTCATCAATCATTTTGATTAAAATTAGAATACAACATGACAATTATCAATTCATCAAATTGACCATATTATTTCTCATGATAATTATCAATTTTGTGAATTCAAAATAAACTATGCTTCTTATCACTTTCTAATCATGATTAAAAATATCCCGTTGTTCCACAAGCCAATAAACCACAATTTAAAACAAAATAATTGCATCATAGCAAATTATGAATAATTTTCATGAATCTATATAATCCATATTCAATACAGAAAGGCTAATAGATACTTTTCTGTCTCATTAGCCTCAAGCCAAATTAATTCAAGATAACTTCTTTGTAAAGTTGCTGGATTAAACCTTTCATTTTCCTCTTCTATTTAATGGAAGATCCTTTTAAATGACAAAAGGTGTGATGCAAATCGGCCCAAGATTTGCACTCCACAGTAGAAAATGAAATGTGCACTATCAGAATTATTTATTTCTCTCTCCAAATAAACGTTGCCTCCTTCAAACTTGGTCATACATGCATCACCGTGATCCAAATCTTTATTTCAACTTCACAAAGTTTTGTGGTCAACTCTTTCAAAGATGTCATTTGTATTCATGAAGATAAGTCTAAAGATTGTTGGAGGGGCTGGATATTTGAGGAGTATAAGAAGAAGAGATGAAGAAGAAAGTAGTGTATAATGTCTTCAAGACGTGGGCAATACTTTTCTTTAGGCTTAATTCGAACCCACTTATTCCTATTTAATAGGGTGTAATTTGAATTGAAAGGCGAATTTCTTGTAGGATATAATGAAGACTCTTGAGTAAGGATTGTACTCACAACACTCAAGCCAAGACAACAATATAATGGCTTTTACAAAGTGATAATTTGATTTTATTTTTGTGTGCACTTAAGAACAAAGCAATGAGTTTGACCTCTTATTGTGTGATTTCTGATATGATTTGTATGTCACAAATGAAGTGATGCTGCATGGTATTTATAAACTATAAAGTGATGTATTGAAGTGATGTGTTGAAGTAGTGTCTCTTAAAACAACATCTTTTTAATCAAAAGTTATAACCATATGTTAAATTCATAAACCCTTATAAACCAACATAACTTAAATCACCAATGATTATTTAAAATAACTTTTCCATGAAGAGTTACACCTTTATAGTATGTAGGGTCTTCTTGAAAAACCAACACAACCTTTCATTAAGTAGTAGTTTCCACACTTTTTTTTTAAGTGTCTTTAGAAACTAAAGAGACATGACCTTGGTGACCTTCAATTTTATAACTCCCTACAGGATACTTCATATAAATTCCTTAATTTATAAGGACAAGACTTTTCAACAAATATATCTCTTTATTTTAAAATATTCCAATGTAAAGGTTTGTGCACAAGTCCGAATCCCGAGAAACTATTTGTTGGGAGGGCTTTAACCTTAATTTTCTCTACCCGACCCAATAACTCAAAAAAAAAAAAAACTAATTAAATAGATCCAATACAAAATAGACCAAAAATTTTCATTTTGTATTTATGCCATTTTTCTTCATCCACGTATATATCTCAGAGCATTTAGAACACAACCAAAAATCTGGAAATTAGAAAAAAAAATCAAAGAGATTAGAAGGAGAAGCCTTCAAGGTTTGATATATAAAGTATGGACACAAAAGAATCTGGAAGCTAGCTAGCTTGCTAACATATCATATACTTTGAGTACTCTATAAATTAGTATTCTTTCCTTGATATGCCCTTCCTTGTTGATCCTCCTACTCTTTTCTTCAAGCCTCAAAATTGGACTTTTGAATTAAATGCTGGCGAATGGCGAGTTCTTGTTTGTTTGAGATTTCCTTTTTCAATATGCCTTTAATGAGCAGCCATGAGATTTCATAGCACACACCCCTATCACGCAACCTATCCCTGCTGCCTCCCTTTCTTTCTTCATCAATATGCTTGGAATCTTAGTCATTTAGAGATTATTTATTGTCAACTTTTTTTAAGTTAAAAAAAAAGTAAAAGAAAATGCATGACAGATTCGAATATGTGTGTGTGTGTGTGTGTCATACCGGCCTGTTCGATGATATGGAAGGGCCAACGATCTGCACAAATCATAATGCAACGGCGCATAGTTTACATAAGAAACATACTCATGGCTTTTGAAGAACCGAACACTAGTGGGGGTCCTCCACTGATGATGATGATCAGGCAATTTTCCTAGGACTACTCGAAACTCTTGAGCAGATCCCTCCTCAGCAGCAGCCAACTGATGATGACTATGATAACAACCTTTGGAAACATTTCGGTAATATTCAACATTCTTATTATTACAGTTTGGATAATCAACTAGGGATGATCTTCTAGTGGGCACCCATGTCTGAAGAAACATGTTGGCATTTTTTGTGTATTCTTTTAGGTACCCAACGGCAAGGACTAAACTTTCTTTGTCTGAGGAAGACGGTCCAGGATTTGCCTTTGGTTTGATCCACCATCTTTTGCCGACTTCAGTGCTTGCAACCACAAAGCTTTCGGATTGGAATAATAATGGGAAATTATTACTTACCTCTGATGATTTGATATTGTTGGTGGTAGATTTGGCGGTGGTGGTGGTTTGAAGTTTGAACCGCTCGCTTTCCTTTTTGACTCATTTATGCTGGAATTCTTCATAAAAGGAATTGAGTGGATTCCGTAGGATATTTACTCATATGAAATTAATTTGACAGACGAGGAACTTGCTTCGAATTGCCATATTTAACATTAGTTCCTATTTCCTGCGATAAGTCGCGTGTGTTTTCTCTCTGCTTTGATTTTTGATGGATGTAGATTTTTTCTTCAAGTGAATTGTGATTTCTTGGCATAATGTAGATACAGAATTTATATTGTATTATACTATTATTGCCTTCAATTCTGATGGATGTTTCTTAACACACATGTAGGTCTTAGGCATACATGGCGGATGAATATGTTCCACAGTAAAGTTGCTTTTGTTGAAATTTGAAGGATGCTGGTAGGGGTATTCTCGGGAGGGGACGGGATCGGGAAATGCCATTCCCTGAGAATTTTCCATCCCTTTCCCGCTCCCGCTCTCACTCCCTTTCTTTATTGCGCAAAGGGATGCTATGTGGAAATTGATATCGCTCATCACTCCGATATCCTTGGGCTTGTACTCCTTTTGAGTCTTAGAGGCCTTTTTATTTTTGTTTGGGCTTGTACTTCTTTTTAAGTCTCAGAGGCCCTTCTTGCTTAGTGGAAGACGCCCTAAAAGAATTTTTTGCTTGGGCTTAGGCCCTTATTTTCTTGCTTGGGTTTGTACTCCTTTCTGAGTCTTAGAGGCCCTTCTTGCATGGCGAAAGATGCCCTAAAAGAATCTAGCATAGCTCTCAAATCAAATTTGGCTCTGATATCATATTGAAATTTGAAGGCTTATATAGATGGAAAGGTAAATTAAGAACTTATGAAATATTATTATGAATCATTAAATAAAAGAGCATACATATGGGCGTTTATATCACTTCCTAGTGTTGACAGACGTTGTGGTAATTTTATATTCTCCTTTTCTTCTTGTTGTCTGTTCTTCTACAGTGTCTCCTTAAATACTAAATACTCCCTTTTCATTTTGCCTCTTTATATAAAAAAAGAGTATGTGAGGCTGGTATGCCATCCAAGCATATGCCCCAGCTTCTGTTGTGACCGTGATGACCCTAGTATACAATCGGCCTACAACATATTTTTCAAGGGTTCATGTAGCTGCGGTGATAGCAAATGATGATGGACACTTGGAAGCTTTGTACTATTTGGCTCACAAGGTGATTGGTACGTACTATGTGCTAGAATGTAGACGTTGGACAGAGGCCCTCCTAGTTCCGATAGACTACACTTTCTTGAAAACTTGTTTGTTAAATAGGGCCTTCAGGTGCAAACAATCTTCCATGTATGAAAAAGATCTTCTCTTGTGTTCAAACAATCTTCTCCCTTGTTCAATATATCTTCCCTATGTGACCTTCCCTTGTGTTCGAACAATCTTCCATTATGTGCAAAAGATCTTCCCTCAGGTCCCATTTGATAAATAAGTTTCTAATGAGGTATTTATGGACAATTCTCTCCTTTTATTATATGTAATATAATAATAATATTTTTTACATAGCATTAAATCTGACCCATTTAAATATAATCCAATGGTTGAGACATTAAGTGAAGAGAGAAGTTAGTCAAAACACTCATTTCTCGTGTATGTGATTGATAGACATTAATTTGGGCCTCCAGCCCATCCTTGAGGACAACGTAAGGGTACTGATAAGAAAATTGTAAGACCCTTATGTAATTTCAACCTTTTTCAGCAAAATATAAGGCCCTTATGTTATTTCGACCTTTATCAGAGTGTTTGCTCGCAGTTTGGTAGGCACACAGGAATATCATAAATATACTGATAATATATACATGATTATATTATAAGAATTCTCCACAGAGATTGTATATAATTCTTACAGACTTAAAATATAATAAAAGCCTGCAGATAACCAACTACTTCTCCTAGACTGAAATGGAACCATTTATATTTTCCTCATGCAATCCTCTTCTCTGCTTTTATCACACCTCCTGTGCCCGCTTGTCTAAATGGTTGGTTAGGGGAGGGTGAAATTTGAGAGAATCTCAATAGTAAACAATTACCATAATGCATATATAATAAATGCTAAGTGCATGACATGTTAGCCTTAACTAGATGCATGACATATAATGACATTTCTGCATGTTCAATGTTTCGTGTAATATACTCATGGCCATGGCATAAAGAGAAGCAGAGTTTCATCATTCAAATATGCTCTACACAATCAAGTAAAGAAATCACATACATCACTACACAAGCATAAATATCAAATATAAGGAAGTAGGGTAAGTTCACTACCTTAATTACCCTTCTATGATCCACTGTTTGTTTCCACTATCTATTTGATATCCTGTGTCCGGCTCGGGCTACTCCCAAGTCCTAAAATTCCAAATTTACAATAAATGAGTTATTACTCATTTATGTATTATTCTAGACTCATTTTGTTGGTTATCCTTGCTTAAAAACGCAGGATGACCAAAATACCCTTAAGGACCCGGTTTAAGTCCCTTTACACTTGGTCCATATGTGCTTTACCAAAAATTATGACCTGGACTATTCCTATACAATTTCGCGTATAAAATCTGTTTTTGACCTTGGATTTGTCAAATTCATGCTCAAATTACAGAATTACCCTTGGTAGCCACAAAGTTAGGATTTTAGGGGTAAAATTGTCATTCCACACCCTAAAGGCTTTATACTTCATATTATACATGTTCTCTACACAATTTTCAATTATAAACCCAATGGAATAATAAAAAACACCAAAATCTAGTCCCAACAGAGTGAAAACAGCTGCTGGATGAAATTCCATAAAAATTGGAAAAATTGGAGTTTCTTGATTCCATTCCATTAATCACATTCCTTTCACCTTTAATTACTTGTTTACCTTCTTAAACACATATTGAACATGGTTAATGGAAATTTGGGCAGCACCTTCCCTTAGGATTTGGAATTCCTAAATCACAAACCAAGCCAAAAAAAGCCACAAATCAACCAAAACAGCAACAACAACCTTGAATCTAATAAGATAACAAGGTTTATGATTTACCTTTGTTTTCTCTTCCTTCTCTCTCTAAAACTGTCCCTCTATCCTCCTTCTTGCTCTTGCTTTTGCCTTGCTACATGTGTATTTCAAGAGGGCATAGAGATTAGAGAGAGTTATACAAGAACTAGAGAGCTTATACACTTGAATTTCACACTTGTTTACCTTGATTCTTGTTTCTTGTTTCTCTTGAGTTCTCTCTTGTTCTTGCTTCTTCAAAGCGCTCTCTCTCTCGCTATTTCTTGTTTGGACGTCAATATGGCCTAAGGAAATGGATAAATGATCCATTAAAATATCACAACTCCACCTCTTTAGAAATATAATATTTAATTACAATTTTGCATATGCCAACTTGCTTCATCTTTACCTTCCTTTCCTCTCTCCATAATGACGTATAAAGGCTGTTGAAGGGACCAAATAAGTCTCTTGAATTATCTTCATCCACTTCTTGAAATTAATCTATAAGGGCCATTTAACACTTGCTTTACTTTATTGACTTTTCAACCACAATTTGCTTGGCTAAAAATGCACCATTTATGTTCAAACATTTATTTTCTCTTTCCTTCCTCATGCTGGACAAAATTTAGGGTCTTTGGGAAGGGATAATGATCTCAAAAATATCCCAATTCCACCTCCTTACATATTATTACTGTAGTTGAAATTGTTGACTTTTCAATTACACCTTTTTGCTTGGCCTAGAATGCTTCATCTTGATTAAATGTGAGCCAAGTATTAATTCCCTCTTTGCTCTCTTGTTTGGACTAAATGATGAGGTTTTGGAAGAGATAATAATTCTTCAAATATCTCCTTCCACCTCCTTAAAGTATATTATATTTTATACCAATAAATCACATGTTTCTCTTTTGACTTTTCAAACTTCATTCACTTGGTTTAAAATGCTTTAGCTTTTGGCATATCTATCCCCAATATTAATTTCCCTTCTCGCTCCCCTTTTTGACCGAAAGTTCTCCCACTAAAAGAAAAAAATAAATGACTTCTTGTTTTATTAGCAATTTATCATTTTGTCCATAGATTTTTGCCATTAACTTCTCAATTTCGCACATAGACTAAAAGCTGACAGAATTTTCATCAAACTTTAAAAATTCATATATTTATTTATAGATATCCAATTGAAGTGGTTCCAAAGGTTATGTGACCTTTATTAAGTCTATTTTTAAGGAAAAATATTTTCTTTAGTCAACTGAACGTACAACATTCCAGAATTACCATTTATTGGACACTACCACATTAACTCGCCAGTTTTACTTGAATAACTTGAAAAATATATAACTCTTAGTTTACAGGTTCAAATGATCTATATGACATATCAAATTAAAACTTGATAAGTCTACTTTCATTCTAAAAAAATCTCACATTCATTGGACACATTTGCCTATTCAAAAACATCACATAGCCAGACTGCCACACAGGAAATCACACTGGCAGCAAATCCACATTTTACAATTTGTGTTTTAACTTAATCATGTTGTGTGTGACCACTAATTTCCTTATTTTTTCATTTCATGTGCTTTTAATTTACCATTTTATTCCCCCTAATATAAGAAATTTTGATGAATAAAATTTGGGATGTTACAAAAATAAAATTGATTAAGGGTCATTTGAGTCTTTACATAGGAATTGTTGTACTTTTCCGTCTTGTTGCATTAATCTCGTGTGCATGGCGTTATGCCGGAACGTTCCATCTTTTTCAGCTCTAGGCTTACGCAGTAAGTAATATACGAATTCCCCCCTCTTCCCTCTTCTCAATTTGTTGTCGATTCCTCTACTCTTTTCTTTCTTCAATTGCTAAGTAAATATATAAATGATTTAGGGTTTTTGTTCGGTTTTTTTTAACCATAACACGTAGTTGACCTCCTCAAACCATGCGGGCTTCTGAAGCTCTCACTCAACAAATGCATGTATATATTATCCGCCGTCGTCATGGTGGCCAATGTCCCAGCCTGTGTGATAGCTCAGAGGGTCCCACACATCCGTTCCTCACTGAGTAATCGCATGATAGCTTGCCCGGAATCAAGCTTCACGGAGTATGGCGTTTTATACAGTTGATAAGGAAGAGAAAGAGAAGCGTAGGGAAGACAGCACCGCTGCAGGCATGTCGGCAACATTGTATTCCGAAGGCCACGTATGATGATAGCAATGTCCCATGTTGTTCAGTATTGTGCCACCTGGCAAGCAGTGGTAACTAATATCTTCTCTGGCTCACAAGAGAAATAAACAAAGAAAATATTGCGGACATTTTTATCATAAAACTGATCCTTCCATTATAATAATCTGTAGAGAAACTGAAATATTACATTTATAGATAATTTGTAGCTTATAATCTACCTCAGGGTAGGAACAATAATAGTGCCTTAAAACTCTCAAAGCATTCGACTTTGACAATGTCATTGCTTAACATTATATTGTATTTGTAATTTGAATTGCGTCCTGCCATTCATGACTCCATGCCTAGTTGTCACAGTGAAGGATGTAACAATATAGAATTAACAAAACTACTTTCAAGAATTAGAAAGAGGGGAAAGAATGTCGCCCATTTTACAATATAACGTGGCCTACATGTTTCATATAATATATTTCCAGTACTTCTAACAACAGGTAAAGGAAAAAATAGGTAAGAATCTAACTACTTAGAATCCCAATCATCCACAGTATTTCACACTCAAATCTTTGACCCTTCTCAAGCCAAACTGTCAAGTTTAGCTGTTTGTGAACTTCCCTAGGAACTAATAAGCTATCAGTTTGGCAGTTTTTGCTATCATCTATATTGCTGTCGAGTCACGAGCTTCCTAAAAATAGCATGATTATAGAAAGCAAGCTTACAATTTCTTCAGCACAATTAAGGTTTATGCACAAGTTCGAATCCCGAGAAACTAGAGGGCTTTAACCTTAATGTTTCTAACCTGACCCAATAACTCAAAAAAATCTAATTAAATAGATCCAATTAAAAATAAACCAAAATTTTCATTTTGTATACATTCCATTTTTCTTCATCCACATATATATCTCAGACCATTTAGAACGCAACCAAAAATCTGGAAATTAGAAAAGAAAACCAAAGAGATCTAGAGGGAGAAGCCTTTAAGGTTAAATATATAGAGTATATAGACACAAAAGAATCTGGAAGCTAACTAGCGTGGTAACATATCATATACTTCGAGTACTCTAAATTGGTATTCAATCCTTGATATGCCCTTCCTTGTTGATCCTCCTGCTCTTTTCTTCAAGCCTCAAAATTGGACTTTTGAATTAAACGATGGCGAATGGCGAGTTCTTGTTTAATTTGTTTCAGATTTCTTTTTTCAATATGTCCTTTCTCGTCTGCAAGAGCATCCACCAAAGGCCCATCCAAAAAGGTAGAGTCAACCTTATATTGGAACTCTTCCCTCAACAACATCTACATTACACGAGTTAAATATCATTCTATACACAAACTTAATGTCACTAATATAAATTTTGTGTAGAATTCTTTTCAAATTATGCATATAATAGGAAAAAAAGAAGGGAAGATTACATTGTAATGTTAGACTTGCCTTTGGTATTTCATTGATTCGATAATATGATTGGGTCATTATTCTCACTCTCAACATCGAAGTTTCCTTTGAAGCCATGCCAAGCACTTTTTACTTTGTTTTTACAAATTATTTGCTCATGTAAAATGTGTTTTAAAATATTGTCGTTGAATTCTGATGTGTGGTGTTGAAGGTAAGCTGACATGAATATTGGATATAATTTTCAATAAAGAGATGATGATTTTAAAAAATGAGAAAGTATAGGTTGAGTTTTGGCAATTCTGTGTGTTGTGTTGTTGAGTTTATTAAATATATATGTGGGCTAAATTTTGGCAATTCCGCGTGCTATGTTGTTAAGTTTATTGAATATGTGGCTAAATTTTGTCAATTTTATGTACTATCCTATTGAATTTATGAAATTTGGGGGTGAAATTTTTTTAATTATATGTACTATGCTATTGAGTATATGAAATCTTTAGGCAACGTTTTGTCAATTCCAGCTATGTGCTACCAAGTTATGATGTCACCAAACCATTTTTATTTAAAATCGACAGCTACACTATATCAAAATAATGTAAAAGTAACAGCTAATTAATTTCTCATTACACATATATATGATATGATAAATTATCTTCAATAATGATTATTATAATAAATTTACTAGTTGTATTATAAAACTACAAATTGCAAGCAACAATCATTAACATGTTAATAATTCCCAAACAAATTTATCTAAAATTGTGAACAAGATTGTAATTTTTATAGCAAAAATATAAGAAGGCCAACATGAGAAATGAAATATATCTATATGCAAAACATATTTTTTTTACTACATAAAACTGATTTATAAGTTGAGAATTATATTACTTTTCTTTGATTTTGTGCTAGTGAATGAATGTACTTGAGCATTCTAGGAAATAAAATAAGTACTATTATTATTTTTTATTTTCTTTCGATACAGAATCATAACTACAAGGGAAGGACCGACAAAAGACTAGAACAGTCAGTTCAACAACGCCTGACTGCAAGCAGCTGCGTCCATAGCCAATATACAAAAATAGGGGGGAAAAATACAAAAGTTGTCTTAAAGCCAAAGCATATCGTGCGATACAATTCAGGATATAAAATAATTGTTTGAAGTTCAACTTCGTGGAATCTTCATCCTGTAGAATTTTCTTAGTTTGATTTATTTTAAGTTCGAAATATATATATATATATATATATATATATATATATATATATATATATAAAATTTTAATAAATAAACAATACTATCTATATAGATATATTAATAAACATAAACGACAGTAAATTGATATAGTCTATTTGATCAGGATGGATGAGTTTCTATCTAACACTGAAACCATGTCTACATATTAAATTTTATAAAGCTATAATGTTTTTCTTAATCTAAAAAAGTGTTGCTTGTAGATTCCATCTATTTAACCATCTCTTAATGTTATTGTTTATGATTCGTAATTTTATTTGGAAAGTGTCAACATGACTTAATTCAAGATACAAGAATGTGTGTCACATCCATGAATACAGTAGGTCATTTTCGTTGGTAATTAGCTGAACAAACCAACATGTTATTTATTGAATAGATTAACATGAAATCTATATTTGTTTATCAATATCTATATAGTATAAAATTTAATTATACGAAGTGACACCTCATAAATTATAAACAATGTAAGTTATTTCTTAAACAATACAAATCAGGGATTTCGTATCTATGTAAGTCTATAAAATGATATCAAGTCAAGAAATTTGGTAACTTATTTTATGAATATCTCCAAAATTAATCATTGTGTGTGTGTGTGTGTTTTATCACCACTATTTGTTATTAGTGGATAATTTGGTAACTTATGTTATTATTAAGAAACTAAAAACATGCATCTATTAATGAATAACTTGTAGATTATAATAAGAAGCCATGATCGGAAGTGATATACCATATAAAAATTGGTTGTGTCTCTTTAAATATTAGCTGTCATGCTAAATCCTTTTTTCCTTAAAAATGCAAAAACAAAAGAAGTGACTTATACAGTAACACAAATCTTTGTGTTTTTCTTATATTTTATATTAATTGATAAGATAGAATGAAACAAATTATGGAAGTTGAATTGGGAACGCATGCATCTTGATCTATTCCCTGCATCTTACAACTGTACACAACAGCTGGCAATAAGAAGATGATGGAAATACGTACGGAATGTTGGCTTGGCAATTTAATATAACTTTACATTTCTAGTTTCTAGTTCATCTAAAACAAATCTAATAAAAACCAAAAATTCTATTGCGGACATATTCCATTTTTCTTGGTCCTCATATATACTTCAAACCATTGAGAACAGAACTAAAATCTGGAAATTACAAAAGAAAACCAAAGATATCTGGAAAGAGAAATCTTTATGGTCAGCTACATAGATCTGAACCATATGCTCTTCAAGTCTCAAATCATAACATGGTTGAAGCTTCCACTTTTTATGGAGTTTTTGAAATATGAGTGAATGGCGAGTTCTTAATTAGCATAACATTTAGTTGTTCAGTATGCCCCTTGGGGGAAGTAGAAACATCTTTCCTCTCTTGAAGAGCATCCGCCAAAGGCTCACATGACTAAAATATCATTCTATGTACATAAAACTTATCATTAGTTGTTGTGTAGATTATGTTTTCCAAGTCAATGTTTGAGTGCCATGTTGGTTGGTTGAGAGGAACAGAATCCTCACCCTCATGATCACAGGCTTGAATGACATTGAGAATTGAGAAAGAGCAAAGATTATGTTTTCCAAATTATGTACAAGAGAGTGGCAAGATCTGAAGGAAAAAAATTGTTGAGTATTAATTTAATATAGATAAAATAATAATGTTAGACTCAACTTTGGTACTCCGTTGATTTGATAATAAGGGTGTACCATCTTTTGCAGCATTGAAATTTCCTTTGAAGTCGTGCTAATAACTTCTATTTTTTTTTTCTATTAGATTTGCTTTTAGGTAGAATATGTATTGAAATATTGAGGTTGAATTATTCTTGTATATATAGCTGAAGGCCTATGATGACACAAACACGGTTTAATTTTCAATAAAGAGATGGTGATTTGGAAAAGGGAGAAACTGTTTGATGAATTTTGTTAAATTTGTGTGTTGTACTATTATCTAGGCAAAGATTTGTCAATTCTATGTGCTATATATATTATTGTGCTACTATAAAAAAACCGTGGTTTAATAGCAGTTAAAAATGTGTATTTGTAGCGGTTACTAAGCGGTTAATAAAACTGCTACTAAATTCATTGTTGCAGAAGGATTTGTAGCGGTTATTATTAACCGCTACTCAAACACAAAAACCACTACTATATTTCTAGCGGTGCTAATAGCGGTTAATTAGCACCGCTACAATATTCTCAATCGGGACAATCATTTTCTGGGAACTTTGTAGCGGTTATATAACGCTACAAATGTCAAACCATGAATTTTGGATGCTGAGAAATGAAAAATGAAAATTTGGCTTGTTTTTTGTAGCGGTTCAAAAACCGCTACTAAATTGAATTTAAAAAAGGTGACAAATATTAGTAGCTGTTACATAACCGCTATTAATTTCAAAGGAAATTCAAATTTTCCGCCAAAAATTTAATTTGTGTTTTAAAACGGTGCCTTATATTAGTAGCGGTTATTTAACCGCTACAAATGTTACTGAAATTGAAAAAAAAAATACAATTATCTGTTTCTGTTTTTTAATATTAAATTAAATAGTTTATTATTCTAGTAGTTTAACTAATTTAATTAGCTTATTATTCATTAGTTTAGGTCATTTGTAATTTAAAAGGAATGATTTAATTAAGTTAGATAAGTATGAAGATTGTATTGATAATATTATTGAGGATACGTAGGTAATAAGGAACTATTATGTTGTCTGCTACAATGTGATTATGATTAGGTAAGGAAAATAGGAAACAATGAGAAAATGTTCTTAAATATCTGCAAAAAAAAAAAGTGAGAATAAATATTATGCGAAGGAAAAAAGTATTGAAATAAAAAATTTAAAAACTTATTACCATATTTGATCACCTTGTTAAGCTCCTCAGCTCATAGAAAAAAAATGTGAAAATGAGAGAAAATGAAAGAGGGGTAAGGTGGAAAGAAATGGGGGAGTGTTTGAAATGAGATATGGTGGGGGTATTTATAGGGATCTGCATGGAACTTGTAGCGGTTAGTGTAACGGGTTTTGTAACGGTTTTTATTTGTAGCGGTTATGTTATGTTTTTATAGCGATTTTATAACCGCTACAAATATTTTATTAATTTTTTTAAAACAAAAACATAA
Organism: Inga laurina; assembly: GCA_963855925.1. NCBI lineage: Eukaryota > Viridiplantae > Streptophyta > Magnoliopsida > Fabales > Fabaceae > Inga > Inga laurina. Next base: position 1,587,237 of record OY979702.1, on the reverse strand, counting down.
TTTGTTTGATCAATCATCCTCGTCATCCCTATAGAAATTGTATAGAAAAATTGTTAGCGATGCATTATTTTGTTAAAAACATTTAATTAAAATGATGTGAATTTAAAAAATGCATTGAACTATAGGTAAATTGTGTTCGCCTTCAGGGGAGAAGTTTTTGAAATTGGCGAGCTGAAACGGCTCATTCTTATAGTCGATGTTATCACCATCACCCATGTCATAAAGGTTTTGAGGCTTTAAATGAACAACCATGTGCCAATCCCTACGTCTCTTGTCCTCAACATAATAAACCTGGTGTGCCTCTAAGGCAAGAATATATGGCTCATCATATTGAGAATGACCAGTGTGAATTGGCCATGAGAAATTTATCGATGTGATACTTAAGTCGTCAGTTGTGAGTCCCCGGAAAGTAGTGGTATTTGCCCACAAACACTTGAATAGCTTAACGGTGAAACAGCCTTGGTAATTAAGTTCCACGACATCAAGAAACTTTCCATAGTAAGGGATGTCTCTGAATTGCATGTTGGCGTCACTGATACTCGCATAACTCCTTGTCCTAAAGGTGCCATAAACACCTGAATTTTGAATTTGCAATCCTTGATCTTGTGAAACCGTGCAAAACTTGAAACCATTAACATTGTAAGCTGTAAACCTTTTTGCATGGTCAAGAGGGCTGATTGCGAGAGCTCTGAAATCTGGTGAGTGTGGGTCGTGGTCATTTAGTATTTTGCTCGCAAACTAGCTTGGGAATTCTTTGTGGACCTTTTTGTCAACTTTAGATGATGTTTGTGTACGGATCATGAGTTGACATTTCACATGACTTCTGAATTTCCTGTAATTAATCATGGGAAGCCGCCGATCATAAAATGTAAGCACAAAATGTTGTAAAAAATATAGAATAACAAATGCGTGTACAATTCTTGCTGAAGGAAGGGTTCAACTTGAGTGCAGTTAATCAAGACATGTATATGTGCTTGCAGCTTCTCAGTTGCCATTAGTTTGAAGTTCTCAGTTTCTCCAACTGGTTTACCAACATGAGGGATAAATTCTCCTGATGTTGGTGCAGGTTTAGGACAATTGTCTACACAAGGCAGTTGGTTAAAGGTGGTCTCAATGTCATCAAAGTACCTTGAACATAAATACAGGACCTCATCCCTTATATAATCTTTAGCTATAGAACCTTCTAACCATGCCTTATTCCTTACGTAAGATTTCATTATTCCTATGGCACGTAAATCTTTCCTTGCTTGAAGTGATTCCGTTGCAATCTAAACTTGTGCCTTCCATCTAGAAACCTCCGATACCCTATAAAGCACTACTTCTGATTGTGGGGAAGGCGCACTGCATCAAAGTCAAAATTACAAGCTGGACATGCCGAGCCAGTATGCACATTCCACCCGGATAATGTTCCAAGGCCAGGAAAGTCACTAATTGTCCATATCAAGGCTGCACATAAGTTGAACAATGTCTTCTCATAAGTGTCATATGTCTCGATGCCGACATTCCATAAGTCAAGCAATTTCGTAATAAGTGGTTGGAGATACACATCGATGTCATTATCCGGTGCCTTTTTGCCTGAAATGATCCTAAATAAAATGAAGGAGCTTTGTTTCATACATATCTAGGGGTAAATTGTAGGGAACTAAAACTACCAGTTAAATACTGTAACTTGTGCTAAGATTCTCAAATTGATTGAAGCCGTCGGTTGCAAAGCAAGTCTAACATCTTGGGATCAGTAGCGAAAGATGGAAAGTCTTTGTAGAACGTTTTCTAGGCGTCTGCATCCCGAGGATGTCGTAATTTACCATCTTCATTCTTATCAACCTCATGCCACCTCATGTGCTCCGCCGTTTTAGATGACATAAACAATCTTTGTAAGTGCGGCTTCAAAGGGAAGTATTTGAGAATCTTTGCAAGTTTCTTCTTCTACTTTTTTCCCTTCCCAATTGTCTTGTACCTTGATGTGTGACATTGCTTACAAGTCTCCTTACTATCATCGTCTCCCCAGTATAGCATACAATCATTGGGGCATGCGTCATATTTTTGGTAGTTCAAGCCCAATCTATTAATAATCTTCTTGGCCTCGTAGAACATTGTGGGAATCTCTGCGTCGGGGAATGCATCTTGTAATAATTTCAGCAACATCAACATTCCCTTATCTGTGATTCCACACAAGTACTTGATATGATACAACTTGATTAAAATGGATAATTTAGAGTATTTTTGACAACCTTGATATAAAGGACGATTTGTTTCATCCATCAAGTTGAAAAAATCCCGAGCGGCTTCATTCCTCATGAACACCGGCTCTGAGCCCTGCACCTTTTCGTTGAAGTTATCATCATGAAAACCAAATGCATCATGCACATCATTAACTGGATCATCTTTATCTAGTTGAAATCCTACTTGTGAACTTTGAGGAAGAGCATCATCATATCTCATACCGGCTTTTTCACTATAAACTGCCTAGAACATATAGTTTTCCAGGAAAGGCTTCACAAGCAAATGTTCCTTAACAACTTGTCGTACATGCTACTTCTTAAACTTGCATCTCCGACACCGAGAGACGATCTTGCCATTTTAGCTAGCATGAGTGAATGCGAAATCCAAGAAATTGTTTAATCAGTACAAATATTCTGGAGAATTGCATGGCAACTTGATCTATGATTTATCCATAGCTACTAGTGGGAGAGAAGAAAATATAGTGAAGAAGATGAGTGAATAGAGAATTACGAATTCCTGGAAGCTTATATTCTAATTTTCCAAAGTTTAACATTTTGTAGCGATTTACAAACCACTACCGTAACTGCTACTGCATTCCAAATTTGTAGTGGTTATATGAGTAAAATTGCTACAAAGTTTCAGCCCATTGGAAAGAATTAGAAAAATTTATTTTAAGCTTGTAGCGGTTTTACAACGTAACCGCTATAATATATATTTTTTACAATATTTGTAGCGGTTATATATTATTAACCACTACAAAGTTCTGACGGTATAAGAAATTCAAATTTCAAATTTTTTCACTTTGTAGCAATTATATTAAAAAGACCGCTACAAATGTTCATGACCATTGGACAATTTTAAAAAAAAAAAATTGGTTTTCAATTTGTAGCGGTTATGAGTGTAAATCGCTACAAATATAGAACACAGTGGGGGGAAATTCAAAATTCAAATGTTGAATATTTATAGCGGTTATTACTGTTACAACTATAAAAAGTCAATATTTAATTTTTGAATTTCCCTCCCTCAGTGCTATACATTTGTAGCGGTTTATCCATATAACCGCTACAAATTGAAAACCAAATTTGTAGCAGTTTTTGACATTAACCACTATAAATATTATAAAAAATATATTTTTTTAATATTTGTAGCGGTTTTACAATAAAACCGCTACAAATATATGTTATTATATTTTTTTATGGTTAGTTTTAGAAATATAAATAAAACTGTCGTAAATGCAACAAAAATTTAACAAGGCTCTAAAATTATAAATATAACTATTGTAAACATAACAGATTTTTAAATTCTGAAAATAAAATATCCAAGTTTATTTATAAATATTTCAACAAAAAAAAAACTGTCCTAAACTAACTACCCGGAGGTAGGGCTCCCTCTGGTCCTCCCTCAGGGGGGCTCCCTTAGGTGCAGCTGTATTGGGGCGTTGGGTAGAAATAACAACACCATCATCATCAACAGGAGGGGTAGGCTGATGACAAACCAAGGGATAGGGGGAACTTGTGGATACTCCTCGTCAGGGAACATGCGACTTTATGACCGCTCTAGCATGGAGTTCATGATATCGCGCCACTGTGAATGCTGAGCGTAGTAGAAATCGGCCTGCTACTGCTGAGCCATTGTATCTTGGGTTCTGGCCAAATCTGAGCGCAGCTCCTCAACGGACTTATCCCTCTGACGTCTAACCCCGGACGTCTGTGCTCGAGAGCTGCCAGCCTCAAAGGCGACGCTCCTGCCGTAGACCATGCTAGGTTTGGCACCTCTCCCCATCCCCCGCACACATCCGGGTGCTCAACCTGACCCAGATCCACTTTCAAAGGAGCTTGATGATAACTCCACATTTTAAATATATTTGAGACACATTTTGATATAATTGGGGAGTTATCAATATTAATTTAAGATGATTTTCTTGAGATTTTATAAGATATCAAGTTGGTGCATTATTTGGAAATTTTATTTTAAATATTATAGTTTTCAATATTTTGAAAAAAAAAATAAAAAGATGCCATATTATATTTATTTGGTTTTATGTTAGTTTTTGTTGTTATTATTAAACAGTTCTTTTTCTTCCCTTTATTGAGCAGGTGACGTGGTTTTGGGCAAGGGAAGTGAAATCATTGGACTAGAGCAATTGAAAGCCACGTACTGGAGAGGTAATGACAACATTTTGGGCTGAATTGGAAATTGGAAGAGCAAGGAGGACATGACAGCGTTTTGGGCAATTTGGAAAAGTGGAAGAATTGGAGACCTAAGCTATATAGATAAAGGCGCTGGACGGAAGATAGAGAGGAGAGCCGCAATAGGAGATTGGGAAATCAGCAAAAGAAAAGAGGCCACCGCACAGTAAAAGGGGAGCAGAAAAGCAATATAGCAGCAGCACTATTCATCATCGCCTTCATCTATCATAAAGCCAGAGGGAGCTCGCAAACTAGAAGGACCCAGCAGCCACAAGAGAGAGCCAAAGGAGGTGCAGTCAGCTGCAACTTTTTTTCTTCTGCGACGAGATGGGGACACCAATTGGAGGAGACGGCTGAAGTAGAGAAATTGCTGTGGCAGTTCTTTTATTCTTCAACTGGGATGTGAATGGTTTCAAATTGGTAGCAAGGCCGAAAGCAACTGGTTCAGTGGACATAATTTTGCTGATCTGGTTCTTGCCTAATTTTTCCATTTTAATCTTCGGGATGGATTTTTATGTCAAATTGTCTGTTGCTGAGATGACTCTATTTAAAGCCATGTGTGGCTAGTTGTTTTTGAACCTAGAGTAGTTATGAATTAATTTGAGGATTTGAGCATGTATGAACTAATTAATTGTGGTTAGTGCTATTTTTGTTTACTTAATCTTATATATTTTATCTACTTTGTGCTTGGTCACCACTAAGTATAAATTTGCCAAATTTAGATTATCCTTGGGAGAGGGATCTTAATTAGACCATAAGATTAAGTAATGTGGGATTAGAATTTATTCTAATTTGCCTATAGGATAGGAATATACCTATTGGACCCATATAATTAAAGTGAATTTGGACATTTATTGCCTCTTGAGTAAATTAGCTAGGAATAACAATTTTAACTTGAGAGAGGAGCATAAGTGATTGGAAGACACTTATATTCATTTAAACTCTAGATTAACAATTTAACACTACGTACTTTTAATTGGGTAAATGCATGCTCTAAAACTTAAAGAAGGGATTAGCCACTCTAGGTTGTTTTTATCGATTGAAATATTTAAATCATTAGATTTGTTTCTTTTTGCATTTGTTTAAATTGTCTTTTAATCTCTTCCTTTGATTTGCTCAACTTAAATGAAAATGAGAATTTTAATACCTAATTATCTATTACCTTGGATCTCTGTGGGACGACCTTGATTTGCTATTATACTATTCCAATGGCCCGTATATTTGCGGTGCTTATTTAAAATTTAGTAGCATCACTTGCGACTGCTATATCCGCTCCTGCCATTTTATAAAATAATTAATTATAAATTATTTTTCATCATAAAGTTGGTTTAATTTTATAAACAATATAATAATGAATTAACTTACATTGGTTGCCTCTACCTACTGAGAGATTAGAGCCCCGTCACGGTGTCTATAGGTGATAGCGAATAACTCCCCATAGTCCGTCTGACGATTCTCCTGTTGTGCCTTCCTTTCCTAAAACAATTACAAAATTACAAAACTAAATTAGTATTATGAACAAAAATATACTAAATCTATAATATGAAATAACTAGCTAAAAGTAATTGATAATGTGATAAGTTACTAGCTCACTGTAAGTGACATCAAAAGTCTTCGATCAAGCCGTGTGGTGGATCGTCTGCTGCCCTTGGCACCTCGTATTCCTTTGAGAAAGTGCCTGGAAAAGAACAATATTAAAAGTATTAAAACAATATAAAACACTTATAATTAATAAAAACATAAAATTTATTAAATTTATAATTTAGATTATAATTTAATATTTATGAATTAAATATAAATTAAACAATTATATAATTAATTAATATTTTATAATTAATATTAATATTTATTAATAATTTATTATATTAATTTTTTATATATAAAATAATCTAAATCTAATAATCGAAATTATCTATCAAATACATTACCTGACCCTCTGCGTTCCTTCTGAACTGGACAAAACCTGCCTAGTTGTTCGGCGGGACACTGTCCGGGACGTTCTCAATCAGCTGTTGTAGAGGAATCGTCCTATCCTTATCCATACTGTGGAAGAGATGATTCCTCCTTTTCCTCCAGCCGTCGCCCATCTTCATCAACGTGTACCTCTTCCGGTTATCTCGGATGGCAAACCTAAGCTGTAACACCATTGAAAAATATATATTTAAATATGACTACTTACAAATAAGACAATTAAAAAATATTAATTAAATATAATTAATTACAGAAAATATAATATAATTAAATACTATTAATTACTTGCACCACCTCATCCCACTCCAGGTCTTTTGGCCCCTTTAGAATGTTCCTCCACGCCTTGAAGTGAAGGGGGAACTGCATCTAATTTGAGCCCAGCTTGTTCAGGAAACGGTTGAACATGTGACCCCCATTGTCAATGGGCTAGTCTATGGCCTCATTCCACGAAACTATAATTTATAGTGTCCGGTCCAAGCTATTCAGACTGGCCACGTCCAGCCTCCTCATGGACACGTTCCCCTGCTCATCTGCACAATTTACCGCATGTTAGATATATTGCAATTCAAATTAAAAATTTTGAATTTAAATATTTAATTTATTAAATAAAAAAATAATTTACCTTTGATCTGCACCTCAAACCCAGTAGACCGAAAAGACGATCGTCGTAGGTTGTTTGGTCCCGCGCCTCCTCCTCATCCAGGAACTACTCCATGTCTCTGATCGGAATCGGGATCTCAAAGTCCTCGTTCACATCATAGTCACTGACACTGATGTCTCCCTCTCCCAGATTAGGCAACTCTGGTGCAGTCATCTCCTATGGCTGCTGTGGAGAGATGGGCTGAAATGGCGTCGTTGCCCTCCCTTCGTGCTACCCCCTTCTCTGCTACTGCTACCCTATAGAAGCGCTATAGGGACCTCGGGCTCCTTCCCTGTCTCTCCCTAAAGCCATATCAACTGCAAAAATTCAAAAAAAAAAAAAAACCAATTAGTCAAATTTATATGTAAAATTATAATAAAAATAAAAATAAAATATGTATTGTCCATATTTTAAGTGAAAATAATGAGAAATGCTACAGTGAAAACTCTCCGACAGACGTCAAAATGCTCAGATCTAAAGGAGAACTTTCAAAGAAATGTCAGAAAACAAAATGGCCAAACGAGAAAATGGAAGGGGCGGCGGCCTTTTATAGTTGTGAACTTTGTAGCGATTATTGAAAAAACCGCTACATAAACCGCTACAAAAAAGCTAGGGTGGTAAATATTTGTAGCGGTTATAAAATAACCGTTACAAGTATGATGACATTTGAAGTTCTATAACAGTTATGAAAATCTAAACGCTACAAATGTCATGACCTTAAAAGTTCTGTAGTGGTTATGAAAACCTAACCGTTACAAATAGGCAACCTTTGGCATTTTATAGCGGTTTAATTCATTGTAGAAGCTATAAAGAACCGCTACACTATTGGTGCGGCTTGGTAGTGCCAAGTGGCGCGAACTTTGTAGCGGTTTATATGTTGTAACTGCTAAAAGTTAACTATGACAAATTTTGGTGGGAAACTCGCATTGTATTTATAGCGGTTTTATCCTTTTAATCGCTATAAATAATGTTGCCAATCAATCGTATCACTTGGCGCATAGTTAATTTATAGCGGTTTATGTTATAACCGCTACAAATGTCAAAATTTGTAGCGGTTAATTGTAACCGCTACAAATACATTGCTACGAAATCGTTTTTTTTTTGGTAGTGTGCTTATAGTATCTGACCTGTAGGCAAAAGTTTACCAATTTTGTATGTGGCTGAGTTATGGTATTACAAAACTACTTTGCGAAGCTGAAAGTTTCACAATACCAAAATAAGTAAAACTGACAGCTAATTAATTTCTCATACATGCGTGTGTGTGTGTGTGTTTGAAATTACTTATAATAAACACTACTACAAAAAACGTTTTTAACGTTCCTTTTTTAGGCCTTTTAACGTCTGAAAACAAGGGGACGTCTATATGAGTGACGTAGTAAAAAATGGCAACAACGTCCATAGATAAAAGGACTTATAAGGTATGGACTTTAGAAGTTCCCAATTTAAAACGGGGAAGTCTAAAGTGATTTTTTTAAAAAAAATAGTTTATATTACAGATCTGGACTAAACAATATTTAAAACAAGAAATCACAGATCATCGTCAATAAAATTACAGATCTAGTATCTGAAATCCAAATCCAAAATCTACACAATAATAACTCCAACACTGAAATCTCATAGGCAGAAGATGAAAACAATAAGAGGAATTAGTTGCAAAAAACTTATCTCCTTCTATTATTGAAATTCATTTTCTTGTAATAATGAATAGAGAAGAGTGACAAGGAGAGACGAACCTCGTTTTCTCGGTGTGAACATGGTCATGAAGCATGTTTTAGGGTCTCTATCTACAAGCTATAACAACACGAGTTAGAAGATAAAATAGAAGGGAAACCCAAAGAAAAAAGAGAAAGAAAATAAAATAATAAAAAATGGTAAGAAAGCATAACATATCTGGATCGAGGTGAAAAAAGAGAGAGAAAGGAAGAAGCAAGCATATAAAGAAGAAGAAGCAAGAATTAAAAGGCGTGGCGGCAGTGGCTCTCCTTGTGTTTGCAGCGATGGGAAGAGAAAAATGAGTATAAGAGTAGTATAAAGCTGACAGTAAAACTGACAAATAAAGACTATTAGTATAAATTTGAATTATTTTTGGCATCACCAATTTAATTTAGAGACGTCTAAAGTTATCCAGCTATTTTTGTTTTTTTACTTTAGACGTGCCCACTCTAAATAGAGACATTTAAAGTCACACTTTAGACGTCCCTATATACATTGAGGATGTCTAAGATTTAATTTTTTTTTTTAATTAGGGACACCCTTTGGCATCCCTAATATATATTAGGAATGCCACAATGGCGTCCCTATTATAATATTTTTTGGCGTCCCTGAAGATACATCAGGGACGCCACAATGGCATCCCTAATGATACCAGGGATGCCCTTTGGTGTCCCTAATATATATTAGGGATGCCAAAGGGTGTCCTTGATTTAAAAAAAATTAATTTTAGATGTGTCCAATTCAAGTTATTTTTATTTTATTTTATGTAGGCCTACTTTAGGCGTCCCCAGTGGATTTGGGGACACCTTAAGTGAGGTTTAGGCGTCTCCACTGGCATTGGGGACGCCTTAGGGGAGCTTTAGGTGTCCCCAATTTGATTGGGAACGCCTAAAACTATGTAATTCTCACTTATAATTATGAATATGCCACCGGTTATGTTTTTTGCATCCCTTTTTGAAAAAGAAACGTCCTTTAGGGTCGTAATATGTATATATTCTGTAGTAGTGAAATTTATTATTGTTTATTGTATAAACTTCTAGGAACAAACATCAATGTGTGAATAATTTCTGTAAAAAATTATCTAAAATTATTAAAATAATCTTATTTTATTGCAAAAATTTAAGCACAAGGAAATGAGAAATTAAATATAAATAAATGTAAAACATATTTTTAATTCATAAAATTGATTTATAACAAGATTAGAATTAATTGTATTTGATTTTGTGCGCTGAATGAATCAATGTACTGGGGCATTTAGGGTTGACAAAAAAGGTGTTTGAGAATTTTAGGAAATAAAATAAGTACTTTTTTATGTTAGATATTTTTTTAATTGGAATCTTGATCGTTATTGTGATTTTTTAAATTTGTAAACAAAAGATGGAGTAAAAGAAAATAACAGATTTAAAATATATTTGTACTTTTAACCAAAACAAAAAAAAAAAGAAAAAGGATTGTATCTAATAGATTTTTTTTTGCCATTTGTATCTAATAGATATGATAATAAACATATATGAGAATTAAGTGATATAATGTATATCTATAATACACAAGGTTATTAAAGCCCGAATGACCATTTAACATGTTGGGTACTGGGTTAAGGATCAGTTGATCAGATCGGAGTCAACCACCTGACTCGTGAAGAATAGAAAATTGAAAAATAATTTAATTTCTCATAACACCATTCATAATTCTAAATATTATATATCATTTCAATACTTTGTGTAACACCCCAAATTTTATTCACCAAAAATATATTGTAATTATTTGAATAGTTCAATATAATGGTGAACATTCATGAATTTGGATCTTGTGAATTCTGAAATATTCATATTCATAAGGAAATGGTCAAATTAATTCAAAAATTGAATTAAATTACAAAAGGGATAGCAAAATCATAATTTTGCCAATTTAGCCCAAGATTAATTATTTTCCAATTAATTGGATTTAATTTCAATTAATCAAGGAAAATAAAGGAAAATGTATAAATTGAATATTCTTAGTGGAATAAATTAAGATTTGTGGGATAAGAATTTCTAAGATATGAGCACATGTGTTATTAGCAATAAAAAAAATTAAATAGTTACACACTTGACCAAGGCAATTACATGAAACCCAATTTGGTTTCTTAAGCACTCTTTATGCGTGATGGACTAGAAAGAAAGAAGGGAAAAAATTAATTGATGCATGATCACATGTCATAAATAGAGGGAAATCATGACCAAGATTGAGTACACACAAAATGGAATGGTGATGGAGTGCATTAGGATAGAAGCTTGAGTGAAGAAATAAGCAACATGATTACATGGTGGAGTGCACATTTGGACTTAGTTGGAGGAACGATGATTGATTGGAAGAGGACACACATGATGACATGTAAGAAGCTAACTTGTCTTGTAAGAGAGGATGAGAGGGACGGATTTTTGGAGGAAGAAAAGGACGAAATTGAGTCAAATTGATGGCAAGACAATGGAGTAATTGTGAAGGGAAGGGAATGGTGACAAGTGTCACAACTTGGACCCTTGATGGAATCAATGGTTAGGAAGGATGAAGACCAATTTATTAAACACAAACTCCTTCCTCTTTCATGTACACTTCACGCACAAGTCATAGGAAAAAGGAAGAGAGAGTGATTTTGTGAAGCTTGAGATTAGAGAGAAGGAAGAAGGAGAAGTCAAGGTAAGGTGGTTCCTTTGGTCTTCTTTTATTATGGCATTTCCTTAGATGCTTCTCTAAACTCTTGTTTCTCATGAATCCATGGTGGTGAAGATACACTTTGAGATCAAGAAGAGAAGGAGGAGGAGCTTAGATTAAGAGGAAACCAAGTAGCCAAAGAGGGTAACTTCATGATCTTACCTTCTTGAGTTGTTGTTGATAATTATTGTTTGGTTTTTATGATTTTTGAGTTGAGTTGTAAAATTAGAAAAGCCATAACCCTAAGGGTTTATGCTGCCCAAAATCCTTTAAACCATGATTATGAAGTGTTTAAATGAGTTAATCAAGGGTTAGAAGTGAAAAAGTACAAGTTTTGGAAACTAGAACACAAAACCTCATTTTTCCATTTCTTCCCCTAATATTTCGGCCAGAACCAGAAATGGTAGTAGGAGTTGGATTTTCATGAAATAAATGATTCCATTGGACTCAGTGGGCAAAAATAGGTGGGGTTACAGTTGGGCACTTTTTCGGTAGAGGCCGAAAAAGTATAATTACGAAAATGCCACTGAAATCACTAAATAGGGGCTGTCAAGGGTATTTTCATAATTTTACAGTGAATTTGGTGATTTCGAGCCCGGAAATGGAGTCCTTGGGCGAAAATACGTCAGAATAGCCTTAGTCAAAATTTTGGGAAAACGTGCCATCGAGCCGGGTACGGCGGGGCCGGGCTGGGTTCCCGGGGGCATTTTTGTAAATTTTCACCATAGACTAATATAACCACAATAAACACTATGGAATAGTCTAAAATGATACTTGGATAGGTTATGACCTATTTCTGGTACATTTAATATTTAAGGACCGAGTCGGACGCCGGGACAGCACGCTTTACGAGACACTATTAAATAGGGGATATCAAAGCGTTGAGGTAGGGACATTATCCTTCATATACTATGCCATAAGTTATGTGATTGTGTGGATGCCAATGTTTTGTAAATGCACTTTATTAATAACATGATTTGCCTAGAGAGAGACTGTTAGTGCCAGAGGTGCACTTACACTGGGAGTTGGCAAAAGTCCAACCGGTGTAGATTGTGGGGCTGGGCCCTACTCATGTATACATGATGATGATGATGTGTTTATATTGTTCATTAATTTGTGCATACCTTGGCGCATGTCATATTTACTTTTCGCATTTTCTATGAACGATATTATGTCTCTACAGAGATTCTTCGGAATCTTACCCTATTTTTAAATAAACACCTCAGCGGGTACCAATGGGCCAAAGGGCAAAGACGTTGACGTCGAAAAGTGAGTGGCACGTGTCTCAAGGCGAGGATATGAACGTGGTTATGCTTTAGTCTATGCCTTTATATTTTGGATAATTTGTAAATATTAAAACTTCCGCTGTATTTTCTGTTTCCATCGACGAACAATATCGAAATTGTAAACGAACGACGTTGGGTTTGTGAACGAATATTTTTATCAGTATAATTGTACTTTTCTGTATGCCCATTGAATTTTGTTTTTATTACTCTTCGATTATCAAAATGGAAACGGGTGTTGACACTTTGAATCACAAGTAAAATAATCATATTCTTGAAAAAACATCCAGCAGCAAAAGGGAAAAATCAGTAATCACATAGCATTGGGCGACATCAGAAATTTGGTGAGCGTAAAAGACTAAAGCAATGTTTGTTTTAGTGATCAGCTTGCTTATAAGTTGCTTTTCACGTAAATCGAGACACAACTCCTCTCACATACTTACCTCGTATATCGTAAATTACGATTGAAAAGTTGCTTTTAAACATTTCAATCGCTCATCCAAACGATCACTAAATAGAGTAGAGGTCAAGCCCAAGGTTATTATAATTTATATCCCCTCACTCCCAAAATGGATGTTAGAAAACAGAGCAATAGCAAGCCACAGCCATTTTAAAGCAAGAAGAAAACAATCAAACAAATGAAAACAAACAGTAAACTCGAAGGAAACAGCGGCAAAGACTGGGCTTGAAGACCCAAAGCTTCAACCACCCAACGCTTCGTCTTCCACGGTTTAACCATAACGAATGGTGACGAATGGCAAAAACGCCTCTGGACCAGCGACGAACAGCAACGGTAAGTGAAGAACAACCAAAAGCTTCGACCTTTAACCCAGGATGGCGACAATTAGGGCTCATCCGAGCACCAGAAGTTTGGCGCCATGGAGGGAGAAATTAAAAGCTGCAAAAGTGCTTGTTACTTTTTTTACAGAAAAAAAAAACTTTAATGTAGATACTTTTTATAAATAGACAATACTTGTAAAAACAATTAAATAAAACGATGCACTAGATCTTTTTAATGGATATGATATATAATATAATTGCGAAAGAGTTGGAAATAGTTAATTTGAAAGAGAAGAACTTGTATCCATAAATACTATATAGATCATTTTCTTCGATAATTTAATAATGACATTAACCAAAAATTTATGTTCATTTAACTGTATACATAATATAAAATTTGTAAAAATTACATCCTTAATGAGTTATAAAAATTATAAATTGTTTCTTAGAATACATTAAAAATACATGGATTTGGCATCTAATTCAACTACATAAATGATGACAATTCAAAGAATTTGGTAACTTATTTAAAGTTTATCACCGTTATTTGTTAGTAGTGGATTTTCGCTGTAGCCTTTCTAGAAACTAAAAACATACGTAGATGAATGAATAATTGGTACATTATATATAGCCATGATTGGAATAGATATACCACATAAAAATTAGCTGTCTCTCTTGAAACATTAGCTGTCATACTAAATCCTATTTTCTTAAAAAAATGCAAAAAACAAAAGAATTGACCAATACATTAACATAGATCTTTGTGTTTGTCATATATTTTATATTAATTGATAATATAGAATAAAAAAAAACTTGAAATGTGTCTTGATCAATTCTTAGCATTTGACAACCGGACACAACAGTTAACCGTGTGAAGATATGATGGAAATACATAACGTTTGGCTGGGCAATTTGATATTCTCAATTGTTTACAATTCTAGTTCCTCTAATTAAACAAATCCAATAAAACCCAACATTTTTATTGCAGACATATTCCGTTTCTCTTTGCTTGCAGATATGTACTTCAAACCATCGAGAACATAACTAAAAATCTGAAAATTACAAAAGGACACCGAAGAGGTCTAAAGAAAGAGAAACCTCTATGGTCTGATATATAGATTATATACATACTGATGAAGAATCTGGAGGTTCAAGTAGAAACGAGAGAAAATACTGTTTTCTTTCAAGTCTCAAAACATAGCATGGTGTAGCATCCACCTCTTATGGAGTTTTTGACATAAGGTCGAATGGCGAGTTCTTAACGAGCTTAAGAATTCGTTGCTTAAGATGACCTTGTATAAGGTGAAAACACCTTCCCCCTCATGAAGATCATCCACCAAAAGGCCCATTCAGAAAAGTAGAGTCCTTATCAGATCTCTTCCTTCGGCAACATCTGCATCAATTACACAAGTAAAATATCATTCTGTACATAAAACTTAACATACGTTTTTGTGTAGATCATGTTTTCCAATTTATGTATAGTGCAAAGATCAGGAGGAAAGATCAATCGTAGAGTGTTAACCTAAAATAGATAAAGTAACAGCATTAGACTCACCTTTGGTACTCCATTGATCTGATAATATGGTTGGACCATTGTTCTCAACATTGAAGTTTCCTCTGAAGTTATGCTAAGCATTTCTATCGGATTTGCTCATATGTAGAATGTGTATTGAGATATTATGGTTGAATTCTTGTATATATAGTTGAAGGTATGATGGCCTAGACAGGGATACGATTTTCAATAAAGAGATGGTGGTTTTGGAAAGGGAGAAACTATTTACTACTTTCTCCGTTCCTATTTATAAACAACTTTTTCTCTCATAGAACTGATCCCTTTTATAAGCAACTTTCACTTTTTGTCTCAAAATGTAACCTTTTTTTTCCTATTTTATCTTTATTAAATGCTCATTCTTTTTCATATCTTATACTCATTATCTCTCATACTTTTTATTTATTCTCCCTCCTATATTCTTTTCATAAATAGGGGTATATATGGAAAAAAAATATGGCACTTTTAACACACTTATTATTTTTAACTACCAGTTCCTTTTGCACAATCAAAAAGAAAGTTGCTTATAAATAGGACTGGAGGGAGTAAAATTAGTTAATTATGTGTGCTGTGCTGTAAAAACTATGGGTATAATTTTTTTTAAATTCTGTGTGCTGTTGAGTTGTGGTATTACGAAACCACTTTTCCAAGTTAAAATCTGCAAGATATCTCTTTTTTGTTTTTTTGAAAAGAAATTACACAATATCTAAATAAGTAAGAGCGACAGCTAATTAATTTGTCACACACGCATATATGAGAAATTAATTATAATAACTATTCTCGCCTGGTTTTACTATAAGATCTATTTAACTTATTTGAGTAGATTTATGATATTACTTAAGTTAGATAATACAATATATCCTAAAACACCTTAAACATTTTCCTTAATTTCCTCCGTCCCTCTCCTATTTTATTATTGTTGAAGGAATATCAATAGGATTTATTTGAGGAAAAACTATTAAACATGTGTAAAATAAGTATTACATTTAGAACCAAAATTAACTCTCCGATCAGAACCTACATTATGGATGATATGAGTATTATAAAAAATTTACTATTCAATAAATTTCAATCCGACTTTTTAAAATTATAAAATTTATAAGAAATTGCATTGCGGATAAGTTACAAACATGATAGATTATTTCTGAGAATACATTGCAAATACATGGATTTGACATCTAATTCAAGTATATATTTGACGACAATTAAAAAAAAAATATTTGGCAACTTATTTAGAGTTTGTCCACAATATCATAACTTCGTTTGGATTAGTTCATATCGTAAGGATGGGGTGAGGTTCATACTGTAGTGAAAGATTCAAACCCTTAAGCGTCTTAAAATATTGAAATATACAATTATAAATTATAGTTAGTATGTATATTATAAAAAGCCATGCTTGGCATTGGGATTCACAAATAATTTTTTCCCCACTGTTTTCACAAAATTATTTTTCACTTTATTTATAGTATTTAGAAAAAAATCTTTAATGTAGATATTTTTTATAAATAGACAATACTTATAAAAAAATTTAAATAAAACGATGCTCTTGATCTTTTATTGGATATGATATATAATTTTATTCGGAAAGAGTTGGAGATAGTTAATTTGAAAGACAATAACTTGTATCCATAAATACTATATATATCATTTTGGTCGATAATTTAATAATGACATTAACCAAAAATATAAGTTCATTAATCTATATACATAATATAAAATTTATAAAAATGACATCCTTAATAAGTTATAAAACAATATACATTGTTTCTGAGAATACTTTAAAAATACATGGATTTCGCATCTAATTCAACTGCATAAGTGATGACAATAAAAGAATTTGGTCACTTATTTTAAATTTATCACCATTATTTGTTAGTAGTGGATTTCGCTGTAGCCTTTGTAGAAACTAATTAAAAACATACATGTTTGAATGAATAATTTGCACATTATATATAGCCATGATTGGAATTGATATACCATATAAAAATTAGCTGTCTCTCTTGAAATATTAGCTGTCATACTAAATCCTATTTTCTTAAAAAAATGCAAAAACAAAAGAAGTGACCAATACATTAGCATAGATCTTTGTGTTTTTCATATATTCTATAGTAATCGATAATATAGAATAAAAAAATATGAAATGTGTCTACACCAATTCTTAGCATTTGACAACTGGACACAACAGTTAATCGTATGAAGATATGATGGAAATACATAACGTTTTGTTGGGCACCAGCTTCTACCCTGAATCAGAGTTGTTTCATTACTGGAGAGATTACCTCAAGGTCATCACACTCCCAGAATTCATTTTCCCCCACAAGCCTCCTGGTTTCAAGTAAGTTCATCTTCAACTCTGTTTTCTCATATACTACTATTTCCTCCCGTCCTTGGTATAAGAGCCTGTTTTTAGAGAGATTACGAAAGCTAGTTAACAAAATAGCAGAAACTGCTTTTCCTACATTGCTTTTTCAACAATGAATTTTGTATCGGTTTACGTGAATATACTTGTTAAGCTCAAAGAGGCCCAAACTGATATATACTTCAATGTTCTTGTTATAATCTAATGATCAACAGCATATACTGATATATAATTAATGACTTTGGGATTTGTCTCTGAAAGTTTTTGTTGAGGAGCATTATTATCTTGGAAATTCTTTTAGATTTAATGTTGAGGAGCATTATTATGGAAAAAGGGTTTTTGAAACTACGGTTTAGGGCTCACCCAAACACACATTAATGCTTCAATTCCCTAATACCCACATTCACGCACAATTTACAAACCACACGGGTTAAAACATTGATATTGTTAATGAACTAGGTGGTGAGCAATGGAAGGTACAAGAGCATTTGGCATAGGGCGATATTGAACAACAAAGACACAAGGTTAAGTATAGTGGTGGCGAACGGACCAGACTTGGAGAAGGAGATAGCACCGGCGCCGGAGCTGGTGGGGAGAGAGGAGGGAGTAAGGTACAGCAGGTGACGAGGTTAGTGGACACAAGTAGATTGGATAAGGTTCGGATTGATCCTCAAAACTAATGTTGTCAACACTGCTACTAGCAGCTCATGTGAGTTAAGTTTGAGAGCGGCGTTTTATTGTCTGTATAGCTTTGTGGTTATTGGTTGGAGCAGTTAATGATTAAGATTTCAAATCAACATATTTATTCTTCAGATTTGAAGTTATATGTACAATTCACCTATACATAAAGAATCAGCAGACAAAGGCACATTTTATGCTCTGCAATTTTACCTCAGATCCTCATATGTGGCGGTATAGGTTATACTCAATATGGCGATGGTTTCTCCACTCTTGAATGTTCTCAGTTTTTGTTTTTAATTATTCTTCGTTATAGAGAATGCGTTGTTTCAAGTGATGCAAAACATGTAAGTGGGCAAGCAATGATGTGATACAGATATTATGGGTGTCAGATTAGTAATGGTCTCAACTCTCAAGTGTGGAATAGATCAGAATGAATTAGAATGTGTGATATGGTGTTAGGAGCTTCATTGTTTTCCAAAGGTTTGGGCTGTAACAAGATGGGTTGTTTATGGTACAAAATAATGCTCCTCTGTGCTGGTTTACTTTTATGTTCCCAAGTGCCATCTTTTTCTTTTTTTGAAAAAGAAACTTGGCTCAACATTGCGTTTGCAGTTCCCAGCTACATCTTCATTCTTCCACCCAGTGGATCCCAAAATATGAACATAAAATGGCATTCTCTATTCAGCGATATGTATATTTGAGATTTTTTTTTTCATCCACTTCTACAAATCCAGCATATAGTGCCATAATTATCTGAGAGTTAGGTCTCGGACCCTCCTAGTTAAGTTATTCATATAAAAAAAAGTGTTAACTTTCCGAAATCGCAATCTTTAATCATTTGTACCGTAATTGATCCTTAGTAAAACTCCATTTATATTTATATGTACAATGAACTGAGATTATTTAAGAAAAATTATAAATATGAAAGATAAAGAAGAACAAAGCCTTACATTTAGGGATAAAGTAGGCTCCTCACTAACGGGAGGTTGGTTAAGGTGATAGGTATATTAACCCCTTAACTAAATAGGTATTGGGTTTGATCCCTAGGCAATTACGGTACATGATATAGGATTCAATTACCAGTTTCTTGAATAATGGGCGAAAGTAAAAAAAATTATTTACTTCATTATATATAACATGTTTGTTTCTTATATTTTGGACTAAATTAACCCTCTAAAATGTCCACTACATTCAAGATAAGAGAGTAATAAAGATTGGAGGCAATATTATTTTTCTAATTAGAGAGATCTTATTATTATCTTATTTAAGAGGATAATTGTATGTCATTTTTCAGAATTGTGATTATAAATTGTAAAGATAAAGATGGATGAGAGGCAACAAGGAAGGATTTGTCATCCAAGTACTTATTTGGAATAGTGATTGGAATGCTTAAAGTAGCTTTTCAATCGTGATTTACGGTATACGATGTAAGTATGCAAGAAAAACTATCTCAATTTATGTGAAAGTAGCTTATAAGCAATCTTAATACCATAACAAACATGTTTCAAATCTGTGGTCGCTGTCAGACCACATGTCTCCCCAAACAAATATGAACATGTGCGCAAAATTGGAGCCAAGAATTAATGCATCCTGAGCACACAATCAAAATTTTTTAAATTTCGTAATATTTTTGTATAATAATATATAATTGAATATTGTTCTTAGCATAATAACTTGAAAAATTATAAAAAAAATAGACTCAACTTTTAAATAATATTTAAATATTATTATAACACAATAAAAATACAAAGTACACAAGAGACAATAAAATGCATGAAGAATTTTGCAATTTATAATTAATAGAACAATTATAAAGTTTACATTTTATATAGGCAAATGTATTCCACTAAGTTTATAAAATGCATTTTTTGTCCTTTAATTTTTAACACCATTGGTTTTATCTAACTAAAAATGTTGACTCAAAAAATAACTTATGAACAAGATTTGAACATGATGGAAATAACTCGTTAATGGAGTGTTGGTCACTTCCGATGAGCAGAAAGGGCAAAGATTTGAACAAGATGCTGCTCACCACCCAATAGAGTTTTCATGTAATAATATAGACCTAGTTTCCTTGTTCAGCAATCTGCTGCGCAGGGAGAGCTAGGAGATCTGGGCCATCAAATCTGATCTGGAAGGCCAAAATTTGATTTATTAAAAAAAATAAAGATTTTCTAACAAATCACATTTGGGCCATCCAGATCAGATTTGACAGCTTACAATCTCCTAGCTCTCCCTACTAGGCAGATTTGCTGAGCAGGGAAACCAATTCCTTAATGATACGTACTCTCGGCTGCAATTTTTTTTTGAAAAAATGTCAAGTTGTAATTTAAAAAAAAGAGGGAGGATGTCAAGTTAACTAGCAAAAATCTGCTTCCTACCTATTGTTACCAAACCTATTGGTGTCCTTCCCACGTAGCTCATAATAATGTTGAAGTTCAATGGGGCTATCCTGCAATAAAAAGAAAAAAAACAGAAAGCTTCGGATGGAATCATACATGATATAACTAGCTTCGGTATTTCATCGTACCACAACATACAAGATGGTTTTATTTTCATCGTACCACAACATATATCTAGCTTGTTTGTTTCTAGTAATTATCTCAACCTATCCCAAGCCCAAATAAAGGAGGAGATTGTGTTAGGGCCTACAACCAATGCAAAAATCTATCAAATATCTTATGACCATGGATCAACGACAAAATTGAGCAATTACTTGGTTATTGCCCACAACGAATTGTATCACTCGAGTACAATGATGAACGAGCAAGAGTCGCTGCATCATTTGTCCATGAGAGCAAGATCAATTGTGATACTTGGAACATTGGGACCTTGTCTTGTAAACCTATGAAGATGGTCAGAGTCATGAAAAAGAGAAATATTAAATATCTTGTGCCTTCAAGAAACTAAAACTTGCAGATTTCAAAATTTGGTTCACATGTCAAGTTACACAAGAAACGGGATTGGTATAATAATCATTGATGAAGAATGGAAGAAGATCATGAAAAGACTGCTGGTATTGAGAAAACATATGTGATGAGATTAAGGAAGATACAAGGGGTAGAAAGAGAAGAATCTGCTGGCTCAAAGAATTATTCTATGGTTCCAGAATACGAGGAACCAAGAATGATGAACTAGTCTACTCTTGGCTTAATATAGGGGCATGGGACTGCGTCGGGAGTGTGGAAGTTACTTTTTGCGATATATTGTCTTTGTGGGCAGCTGAGATGTTTTAGGTCTTATTTTGGAATTGTGAGTAAGGTGGGGAGAGACTCTGGCCACTCAAAAGCCAGAGAAATTCCTCTTGTTGTGTGTTGAATCCTTGCTCTTTGATATTTTGTATTTTGCTATTGTGTGTGATATTTTGTATTTTGTCTTCCAATCAGGGAATTATTTGTTGTAACTCTGATTTGGTTTCTTGAATATTAATAGCAAAGCCTGAGCATTTCCTCATTAGTGCTGCTGTACGTTGTGGTTGTGTGTTGGAACAGTGATAGCGGGGTTGCAACAGAATATGATGAAAGTTAAAAGGGACATAATCATATCTGACCAACGAAAAAGAAAAGTGATGCCAAGTATAGAATTTTGCATGTCGATTATAAAAATGACCTCTGATATAGGGAAACTTCCCCAATACAAGACAACCTCAGTCATGGGAAGCAGCCTAGGAATAACACTTACCTAGTGACAATTCCATGGTCTAGCAAAACAAAAAAGATAAAATGATTGTAATAACATAAGATTAACTCCAGATAGTGTTGATATGTGTCTGTTTTAATTAAATCGTTTTCATCTTAACTTTCATTTTGTAACTAAGGTTCCTTCACTTTAGTTATTTCAGAGCTTCTATGTGTTTCAGAAGTAGCCTAAGTGATTTCTTTGGGTTAGGATTAAAGTTCCCCAATTTTAAAAGTTCTCTTTTAGCTAGAGGGACCTACACTTCTTTATCTTCTATATATGTATATATGTACACAGTTGTATAAAATCCAAATTCAAAGTATAATTAAAAACTAAATTTCTTCAAACTAAAATAAGATCATAAATTGCTCAAGTTAATGGAATACCTAAATTGAATAAACGGCATTTTGCTTGCTGCAGGAAGGATGATCTGTTGGGATCTCTGCAACCCTTCTTTCCCTTCCAAAAAGATAACAACTTCATCGATGTATGTAAAGGGGCTCTGCAAATCATATGCAATTTGTAATGGGGCAAAAAAAAAAAAAAAGTCGGTCTTTGCTGGAGAGATTTTCATTCTAATTTTTTCCACTGAGAGTAAGAATTGGAGGTTTCAAATAGAACATTTTCAATGCAAGAAAAATTGGCAAAACAGCATATTAAATGAAGATACAGAAGTTATAGCAAGATCAGAAAAAACAAAATTGCAGCGGTGATATCAAACAAGGAATAAGTGTACAATTATTAAAAAATCCGAAACTTGAAAAACAGCAGCGAAAAGAGGAAAGTACTCTAGCCAAGATAAGTCACTCATCTATTGAATTAAAATAAAAAATCAAACATGCATAGCACTCACAATTCTGACCATCAAGCAATTAACTTGTATGACATCCAGGGAAACTGTGTAGGGACTCAGGACAGAGAAAGCAGGGCTTACCCTTATTAATGATTCAAAGTTCTACATGTTAAAGAAGAAAAGGTGGGGAGAGAGAAGTGTATGGTATGAGACAAATGGGAAATCCAAGACTATACATAATAAGCGCATAAGCCAGAAGTCATGCAACTAAATTGAAGAGAGACTAATCTAAAAATGAAATTGAAAGCTTTGTATGCATACCCAAATAGAAGTAAAATACTTCAACCTATCCGGCATTGTCCTAATTCCTTCTAAAAGAGCCTCAATTTATAAACCTACATAAACTTCTCTTGAAAAGCTACACCAACCTCCCACATTTTCCTGATTTTCACACAATTCCGCTATTAAAGGAAACTCTGTGTTGGTTTCTAAAACAGAGGGGAACTTATAGAAATTCAGGCATGGCTGAAGATTTTAATCTATAAACAAGTTGATGTCTGAGCTCTGACTCTATTGGTTTCTGCAGCAAGCTTTCCAGATAGCTCAAACGAAGGTTTTTGCTGCAAATGGCAGTGAAGATTAAAAAAGCCAGCCGAAATAAAACATTTGAAAACCCCACACTCATTAATACAAAATTATTCAGAGCCTTTAATTTGCTTAAGCATGTTGATGTATCCTAAAATTTCCCTATGTAACTCAAGTAAATACAGATAATCTGAGCTCATATCTCGTACACATTTAATACATTAATGCAAGTATAGAGAATACAGAAGTAGTTTTATTTTTATTTTTAATTGTACAATTCACATTCTTCTTTCATGAGATTTTTAATGCATAAATTCACAGACCGTTTAATTTGCTTAAGCATGTTGATGTATCCTAAAATTTCCCTATGTAACTCAAGTAAATACAGATAATCTGAGCTCATATCTCGTACACATTTAATACATTAATGCAAGTATAGAATACAGAAGTAGTTTTATTTTTATTTTTAATTGTACAATTCACATTCTTCTTTCCTGAGGTTTTTAATGCATAAATTCACAGACCCTTTAATTTGCTTAAGCATGTTGATGTGTCCTAAAATTTCCCTATGTAACTCAACTAAATACAGATAATCTGAGCTCATATCTTGTACACATTTAATACATTAATGCAAGTATAGAATACAGAAGTAGTTTTATTTTTATTTTTAATTGTACAATTCACATTCTTCTTTCCTGAGGTTTTTAATGCATAAATTCACAGACCCTCTAGCTTCAACTTTTATGGGGGCATCCCCTCCATAAATAAAATTGTGATAAGTCAATGGAGCTTATACCATCTCACCGACTACATTTCATTTCTTTTAATATGAGGGGCAGGTATTAACGAGATCTAACCTGCAACCTCCAACTCATGTAGTTTTAATGTTTTATATACCACCACAGGGATCTAGTACCAAGTATAAATTACGTGAATCCAATTTCCTCTTCAACTTTTTCACCCTTCTCTCATTTTTCATTCCTTTCACCCATGCAAATGACATGCAACTAGCTAAGTAATATTGCAAGCAACAAATCCCACAAACAGGCTTGACCATACCATTTCCTCTTCAACTTTTTCACCCTTCTCTCATTTTTCATTCCTTTCACCCATGCAAATGACATGCAACTAGCTAAATAATATTGCAAGCAATAAATCCCACAAACAGGCTTGACCATACCTTAAGTCTTTCTTCCAAAGCCTCCTCAGCAACCTTCATCTTTGCTTCTGAATCCTTCTCATCATTCCTGCAACAATAGCAGCCATCTCATTAGAAGCTACACTGATTCAAATCAATAAAAAAACAGAGCGGCAAAATCTTCAAGAACCAAGGCCAAAATAAAGTGAAAATAAAGAAAAACCTTCAATAAAGCATGCCCCTGCAAGGGGACATCTTTATTTCTAATTTAAACTCAAGTTTACCATATCTAGGTGGGGTTCAATGCAGTAATCACAAGACAAAAAAGAACACCATTTTAATTTTGGACATGTGCTCAAACATTTATAAGGTTATTCACATCATTAATATATAGCATGGGAACATCCTTGTTCAAACATATAATACAGTTTTCAACATCTTGAGAAGAATTTTTATTATCATCTTGACTGCATCAAAATTTTTTTGTTACTTATTGTTGCCAAATCTAATGGCATCCTTCTCGCGTAGCTCATAATAACGTTGAGGTTCAAATTCAACGGAGCAATCCTGCAATAATAATAATAAAGCTTCGCACGGAATCAAACATCATCTAGATTCAGTATTTCATATTACCACTACATATCAACATATTAAGAAACCGAGCAATTGCATCTTCAGTTTCTACTTGCGTTAATGAAAGTTTTGTTCCACGGTCCATTAAGTAAGAAGGCCTATGGAGATACGCGAGGGTGTCAAGTTCTTCTATAATTGAAACCATAGCTCAGATAGGGAATGGACAAAACGTGTTAACTCATTTGTTTTGGCACCATACCACCAGGTTGCTCCTTTTCAACATGCCTAAAAACACAAGTAACAAAGAAACTTGAGAAAATTCAATTAGGACAACCATGTTGGAGATTTTGCTATCATGGATTCATATTAAGATGTTCTTATTTTCATTGTGGTGTTTTAATTAAAACTTGTTTGTTTCTAGCAATTGTCTCTACCTATCCCAAGCATAAATAAAGGAGGAGGATTGTGTTCGGCCCTTAACAGGCAACATAAAACTCTATCAAATACCTTATAAACATGGATCAACAACAAAATTGTGCTAACGCTAGATCATTGCCCACAACGCATGGTATGGCTTGGGTGTAGAAACAAATAAGTGAGAGCCACTACATCATTATTCCATGCGAGCAATATCATATTTGGTACTTAGGACCTTGTCTTGTAAATCTATGGAGGTGGTTGGAGTTATGAAAAAGAGTAATATAAATTCTGCCTTCAGGATACTAAATGGGTTGGAGAAAAATCTATTGAACTTGCAGATTTCAAACTTTGGCACACATGTCAAGTTAGTACAAGAAACAGGGTTGGTATCATCTTTGATGAAAAGTGGAAGAATGCAGTGGAAGTTGAAAGGAATGGGGACATAATCATATCCGGCCAACCCAAAAGAAAACTGATGCCAAATATAAAATTTGACATGTTGAGAATTACATGCATGAGTAGGTTGATCATAAAAATGACCGCTGATGGGAAACTTTCCCAACACAAGACAACTACAGTCATGGGAGGCAGCCAGAGAATAACACTTCCCAGTGACAACTCCAAGGTCTAGAAAAACAAAACAGGAAAAATGATTGCAATAACATAAGATTAACTCCAAGTTAGGAGTACCCAAATAGTGTTGATAATTATGTTATTATGTGTCTGTTTTAATTAGATTGTTTTTAACTGATTTCATTTTGTAATTAAGGCTCCTCCATTTTAGTTATTTCAGAGCTTCTATGAGTTTTAGAAGTAGCCTAAGTGATTTGTTTAGGTTAGGATAAAGTTCCCCGATGCTAAAAGTAATCTCTTAGATTGAGGGATCTACGCTTCTTTGTCTTCTATATATGTACACAGCTGTATCAAATCCAAATTCAAAGTATAATTAAAACATGAATTTCTTCAAACTGAGAGAGCAATATAAATTCTTTAAAAAAAAAAAAAGAACATCATAAATTGCTTAAATTAATTGAATACCTAAATTGAATAACAGCATGTTGCTTGCTGCAGGAAGGATGATCTGTTGGGATATCTGCAACCCTTCTTTCCCTTTCAATGTATATAAAGGGGCTCTGCAAATCATATGCAATTTGTAAGCGAAAATAAGAAGTTGGTCTTTGCTGGGGATTTTCATTCTATTTTTTGTTTCCACTGAGAGTAAGAATTGGAGGTTTCAAATAAAACAGTTTTCACATCAAGAAAAATTGGCAAAACGGCATATTAAACGAAGATATGGAAGTTATAGCAAGATAGGGAACAACAAAATTGCAGGGGTGATATCAAACAAGGAATAAATGTTCAGCTATCAACAAATCAGAAACTTGCAAAGCAACAACGAACAGAAGAAATACAATACTCCAGCAAAGATTAGTCACTCACCAATTGAATTAAAATGAAAATCAAATGTGCACAGCACTCACAATTATGATCATCAAGCAATTAACTTGCATGACATCCAGGGAAACCGAGTATGAAAAGTTGGGACTCAGGACTGAGAAATCCGCACCTACTCTTACTACTGAGGCAAAGTTCTACATAAAAGAGCCTCTCAATTTTATAAACCTACATAAACTTCACTTGAAAAGCTACACAAACCTCCTTATTTTCCTGATTTTTACTCAATTCCACTATTCAAGAAAACTTTGTGTAGGTTTAAAACAGAGCGGAGATTATAGGAAATTAGGCGTGGTTGAAGTATTTTGATCTATAAACAAGTTGATGTCTGACCTCTAACTCTATTGGTTTCTGAAGCAAGCTTTCTAGATAGCTCAAACGAAGGTTTTTGCTGCAAATGCCAGTGAAGATTAAGAAAAGCCAGCAGAAATAAAACATTTGAAAACCCCACATAATCATCAATACAAAATTATTCAGAGCCTTAAATTTGCTCAAGTATGCTGATATATCCTAGAATCTCTCCATGTAAATCAAGTAAATAAAGATAATCTAAGCTCATATAAAGTGCCTACACATTTACTACATCAATACAAGTTAGAATACAGAAGTAGTTTATTTTTACTTTTAATTGTATAATTGACATTCTTCTTCCCAGAGGTTTCTAATGCATACCTCTGGCTTCAATTTTTATGGGGACACCCCTCCATAAATAAAATTGTGTTAAGTCAATGGAGCTTATACCATCACACCATTATATGCAATTTTCCTCTTAGAAACTCCCAATGTCTTGATTTGATACAGCACAAATCATCAAAAATCCGGTTCATGCTAATGGAAGCATAACACAACGATGGTTAGTGTGATATTTTCAAACTACAGAGAGTGCAAATGTAGGTTTTAGACTTTTATAATGTAGTACCAAGCATAAATTACGTGAATCTAATTTACTCTTCAACTTGCCAACCCTTCTCTCATTTTTCCTTCTTTCTCACTCATGCAAAGGACATGCAACTAGATGAATAATATTTCAAGCAGGATTGACCATACTTATGTTTTTCTTCCAAAGCCTCCTCAGCAGCCTTCATCTGTCCTACGGAATCCTTCTCATCATTCCTGCAACAATAGCAGGCATCTCATTAGAAGCTACACTCATTCCAATCAATGAAAAAATAGAGCAGTAAAGTCTTTAAGAGTCAAGGCAAAAATAAAGAGAAAATAAGGAAAACCTTCAATAAAGCAAACCCCTGCGAGGGAAGATATTTATTGCTAATTTTAACTCAAGTTTACCATATTTAGGTGGGGTTCGATGCAATCATCACAACACGGAAACACACCATTTATTTTTGGATTTGTGCTCAACCATTAATAAGGTTATCATTAGCAGCAATACCATGAGAAACATGGGACCATCCTTGTTTAAACATGCAACAAACTTTTTAACATCTTGAGAAGAATTTTTATTGTCATCTAAGACTGCAGTTTGTAAAAATAGTTTGTGGCTTGATAAAGAACATTAATACTCCAAAAGCATGTAAATCATTAAGGTGAACGAGTCAACAAATATGGTGAATATATCAGTTATCTAAAGATCATAGTATCAGATCTAAAAACATTATAACTGACCGAACAGAAGGGTCAACCAACAGCAACACTTGTATTTGCAATTTATAACAATAACGGCAGCTCACCTGTGTTCAACTCCTCCTGAACATGTCATTTGCCAAAGAAAAAATAGTCCAACATAAGTTCCAAGAAAAACAACATGCAACCAAAGGAAGTGTAGGGTAGGAAGAGAAAGAAGCCAAAAGGAAAAATGACGAAAAAAGAGTTTGGAATACTAAATAAAATAAAAGAGATTGGCTTCGTTCCAAAACTTCCATGGGCTAGACATAACTCCTCCTTCCCCTCAAGGCTGAGAAAATAAAAGAAAAGGAGGGGATCTAGAAAGACAACACTCCGACCAGCAAGTTTACCCCTGCTATGCCTTCCTTTAGCCACGCAGCATGCTTAATTAACTATGTTAATAAATGGCTTCAGTTTCTTTTTTTCTGATCATCACCAAGTACGCTGTATGAGAAACAGACAGGAAAATTCATGCCGCATCCCAATAATATTGGGGCACATGACAACAGGATCTGACCTCTTATCATTACCCAGTGAGTGAACATCACCTTAGTTGCAACAATTGAATTAAAAATATCATTTCAATGCAAATCTCAACTTATGCGCTACTTTTCCAAAGTCACATTTAATATTTGACTCAAAGGCAGACAAAATCATAAATCAAAAACTTTGTAGGATAGATTTGAAGTCCAAATAAAATCAAAAGTTTAACTAATTTTAATAGAAGTATACTTTCAAAGCCATCATCTAAATATTTAGAGCATGTTTTTGGGGAAATGCCCCCTAAACAGGCCCTTACTTTCAAGCAAATGCTAACTCAAGCTTTATTCCCAACTATCTTATCATTTTCCTCTATAAGGAAAATCTCTTCTACAATCAATAATCCTAACTCAAGCTTTATTCCCAAATTGAAGGTCTCCCAACCACCTTCAACACCATTGTGGTGTTGTCCTTGCTAAGAAAAATGCAGCCCACTTCTTATAATCATATTCAAAAGATGCTTTCCTTTCTCTTATATGGGCTCTCTGTCCTCTCACTTCTTATAATCATAGGATAAACAACAACAACAAGCCATATCCCACCAAGTGGTGTGGGCCTCAATCAAGGGTTGTGCATAAATATTCAATCATGTTCAGTTCTATAACCTTACCAACTCTCATCATTCCTTCCATTCGATTGAATACAGAACATCATCTAACAACACCTCGATTTTCAACAGGATTTGAGCTTTGTTGATGGAAATGAAAATGAAGGAAATGGAAAGGAGAAATAATTGGAGACAGAGAGAGTGCCAATTTCATAAACAATTCCATTAACAATTCCATTGAAGGATGAACAAGCAAGGCCTCTACTAAACCAGAAGAAAAGTGGGTCTTTTTCAGGCTGTCCTTGGGATTCAATGAAGTAGTAAAATAGCTCAGAATGATTCACACTTATGTATCGGAATCCCAAAATGAAACAAAATAATTAAGAAGAAAAAGGAGAATAGTTTGAGAGAGTGATAAGTGAAATAGTATATACCCAGTTTGAAGTGAGAAAGGTAATTCATCGTTGTAGCCAGGCAAATACTTGACAAGATCACCAGGCAATGCAGCGTTGGCTGATACAACAAAGCAGGAGAAGTAGACGCATATCCATGTAGAATTGGCACTTCCTAATGTCGTTCCCATAACTGTTCAGGCACTGCAAGAAAACAATTTAACATTTCTAATGTTAGAATATACTGCGACCAAATCAGTAGCAACAGCAGGAATAGAAACATTAATGACTATCTATCAATGATTTTCTTGAAGAAACCTTAAATTCAAATTTCAAACATATTTGGCTTAAAACTGCATTCTGAAACCAAAGAGATACTCACACGGTCCCCATTATTCAGTTCATCATCAACTAAAACTTTGAGCTGTATATAATATACTTGATGCCATAATGATCCAATTACTAGGAACTCATACATTAATGAATCACTACCAGTGATTTTCTTAAAGAAACAATGACTAAGAATTTCAAACATGTCTGACTTAAAAATAAATTCTGAAACCAATAATAGTCACATTGTTCCAGTTATTCAGTAAAGCATTAGCTGAAACCTGAGAAATATATATAATATACTTGAGTGATAATGCCATACTGATGCAATCACACTGAATTAATGCACAGCAAGGAAAGCGCACTCATGGACCATACATTTGAAACATGTTTGACAACCCATGATAAGGAACTGTAACAAACTAAGGGCCTTTCACACAGATCTTGCACGTCTTGTGGAATTTAAATCAAATTGTTATTATTTTCTGCTGCTCAAGAAGTTTTTATACTATTTTTCATATCAAAGAAAGTAAAGTTAAGAGATCAATTTAATTGGTGAATTTATGAGAAATTCATCTTTTAGAGAGTTATTATTGATTATCTTTGAACATGTTAAATAGCATTTGGAAATGGAAAGTCCTCACTTTTTTATTGTCTACAGGGTCAATATATATACATACCTTTCAATCTGCTCTGCAAGGTCTTCACCTCGTACCATCTAAGAACAAGAGCAACCAATAATTTTTTTGCAAAATCATTAATACTTGAATTGTAATTTAACTTGGCAACTCACAGCACTGAACTCTGAAGGTAAATATAAGTCACACAATGAATATTATAGATCGGGAAAAAGGTTTAAGAAATAGGAACAATTACAATAGTATCAAGGTGCTGCCTTAACATTTTCATTCTTTTTGTCTTCTTTTTCTTCTTGCTCTTTCTTCAACCTCTCTTGCAACAATCAATTGAACAAATTAAAAAGGATTAGTTTCTTAAGAATAAAGGATGAAAAACTAAGACCCACTGTAATAATTTAAAGTTGAACCTCAACCTTTTCTTTCTTTTTAAGTTCTTTTTCTTCATGTTCTTTCTCTAACCTCTCCTGCGACAATCCATTGTATAAAATGGATAAGTTTCCAAAGAATAAAGGTTGGAAAACTAAGAAACATTATAAAAGTGTAATGGTGAGCCTCAACCTTTCCTTTTGTTTATGTTTTTTTCTTTATGTTCTTTCTTTACTTCTCCTGCAACGATCCATTGCACAAAATGGATTAGATTCCCAAGAAAAAAGCAACTTAAATAGCACAAAAACAAGTCATGGACAAATGAAATCGGTCCTCCCTTGCTTCATAGGTTTATATTTCATAGAACAATAAATTGAAATTCATCACAGCAGAGCATGCCCAATCGGAACAGCATGAATAAAGATGGTACCTTGATAAGCCTCAGCCTTTTCTTGTAGTGTTCTTTTTCTTCTTCTTTCTCCAACCTCTCTTGCAACAATCAATTGCACAAAAAAGGATCAATTTCTCAAGAATAAAAGACAAGAAGCTAAGAATCATTTTAATAGTTTAAAGGCGAGCCTCAACCTTTTTTTTCTTTTGTGTTCATTTTCTTCTTATTCTTTCTTCAACCTTTCCTGCAACAATTCGTTGTGCAAAATGGATTAGTTTCCCAAGAATAAAGGTTGATAACTAAAAAACATTATAATAGTATAAAGGTAAGTCTCTGCTTTTCCTTTTATTTGTGTTCTTTTTCTTCATATTCTTTCTTCAACCTCTCCTGCAACAATCCATTGTACAAAAAGGATTAGTGTCCCTAGAATAAAGGTTGACAACTAAGAAAAATTATAGTAGTATAAAGGTAAGACTTTGCCTTCCTTTTGTTTGTGCTCTTTTTCTTCATGTTCTTTCTTCAAACTCTCCTACAACAATCCATTGTACAAAAATGATTAGTTTCCCCAAAATAAAGGTTTAAGACTAAGAAACATTATAATAGTATAAAGGTTGCCTTTGCCTTTCCTTTTGTTTGTGCTCTTTTTCTTCATGTTCTTTCTTCAATCTCTCTTGCAACAATCCATTATACAAAACAGATCAGATTCCCAAGAAGCAAGCACAAAATACAATTAGATTTGCAAGCACAAAATACTAAAAATGGCAAGGACTGTCATTAATAAAAACGAAAGATAACAAAATGAGAAAAAGGTCCTACAAATTGCTGCATTCCCAAGCTCATTTAATTGCACTTAAAATTATATTTCTTCAAAAGAAAAAAAGAGTAAAGAATTCAAAGACTCTTTCTTCTCTTCTCCTACTAACTACATCTATTTACAATATTGTCTTCTAAGGTCCCAGATTTTTAAGGTCCTCATTTTCTTTTCTTAGAATGTTTCTGAGTCATTTTTGAATCTCAAAATTTTCAATTTACTTATGGAATTGAAGGTCTCTATCGAGTTGTAATCAACAGTTGAATTCAGCAAAAACATAGAAAGATTCCTATTTATTTGATCACAAAATTTCCCCATGTAGCTCAAGTAAATACAGATAATCTGAGCTCATATCATGTGCCTACACATTTACTACATTAATGAAGTATAGAATACATAAGTCATTTTTATTTTTAATTGTATAATTCACATAAACCCTATTTATTTGATCACAAAATTTCCCCATGTAGCTCAAGTAAATACAGATAATCTGAGCTCATATCATGTGCCTACACATTTACTACATTAATGCAAGTATAGAATACATAAGTCATTTTACTTTTATGTTTAATTGTATAATTCACATTCTTCTTCCCTGAGGCTTTTAATGCATACATTCATAGACCCTCCAAAAATAAAATTGGGATAAGTCAATGGAGCTTATTCCATCTCACCATTCTATGCAATTTTTCTCTTAGAAACTCCCAATTGCTTGATTAGATACAGAACAAATCATCAAAAAGCCAATTCATGCTTATGGAAACATAACACAACAATGGTTATTGCAATATTTTCATACTACAGAGAGTGTAAGTGCACTTTTTAATCTTTTACATTCCACCTTAGGGATCTAGCACCAAACATAAATTACGTGAATCTAATTTACTCTTCAACTTTTTCTCCCGTATCTCATTTTTAATTCTTTTCACCCATGCAAATGAAATGCAACTAGCTAAATAATATTGCAAGCAACAAATCTCACAAACAGGATTGACCATACCTTGTGTTTTTCTTCCAAAGCCTCCTCAGCAGCCTTCATCTTTGCTACTGAATCCTTCTCATCATTCCTGCAACAATAGCAGACATCTCATTAGAAGCTATACTGATTCCAATCAATGAAAAAACAGAGCAGCAAAATCTTTAAGAGCCTCCTCAGCAGCCTTCATCTTTGCTACTGAATCCTTCTCATCATTCCTGCAACAATAGCAGACATCTCATTAGAAGCTATACTGATTCCAATCAATGAAAAAACAGAGCAGCAAAATCTTTAAGAGCCTCCTCAGCAGCCTTCATCTTTGCTACTGAATCCTTCTCATCATTCCTGCAACAATAGCAGACATCTCATTAGAAGCTATACTGATTCCAATCAATGAAAAAACAGAGCAGCAAAATCTTTAAGAGCCAAGGCAAAAAAATAAAGTGAAAATAAAGAAAAATCTTCAATACAGCATGCCCCTGCAAGGGGACATCTTTATTGCTAATTCAAACCCAACTTTATCATATCTAGACGCAGTAATCACAAGACAGAAACACACCATTTTAATTTTGGACATGGGCTCAAATATTTATAAGGTTATCACTAGCAGCTATTCCATAAGAATCAACATCATTAATATAAAGCAAGGGAACATCCTTCTTTAAACATGTAACACACTTTTTAACATCTTGACTGCAGCAAAATCTGTTTCGTACCTACTGTTGCCAAATCTAATGGTGTCCTTTTCTCATGGCTGATAATAACGTTGGGGCTATCCTGCAAATAAAGCAGAAAGCATCACACAGAATCAAACACTATCTCGCTTCAGTATTTCATCTTACCACAACATATGAACATATTAAGAAACAGATCAGTTCCTTCCATATTACTCAGTTGATTGAAAATTTGATTTGACAGAGTTTATTAAATACTCCTGGGAAAAATTCGACATCCAAGATAAAATGCAAATGGAAAAGTGAAGAAATGACCAAACAAACACAAAGGAAAGCAAATGGAAACATAAGAGTCACAAGCAAAGGCAAACCAGGGTAATTTTATATCTTTCCTATCAAAGTAACTTCACATGAATCAAGTTTCTAAACACCATGGCAACAGGTTTAACAAGGTGAACCTAAGCTAATAGCCCCTCACCAATGGCACGTGTTTAGCTCTCTCACTCAAAGTGTCTAGGCTTGTGTTTGCACTCAAATCCACCTTTTTTAATCTTCTTTCCATAAGCTTGGCTATCATCTAGGTTCTCCACCACTAAAAATCAAACGCTAAACATAGATCAAAAGGACTTTTATTGGATGGACATGTGGGAAACAAAAGAAAGGATATCTCTCTCTCTCTTGCCTTTTTTCAGTTTTTTCAACTTCTTTTTTTTTTTTCAACTCTTTTTTTCTTTTGTTTCTGTTTTTCTTTTTTCCTTTGTTTTCCTCCTCCACTAAATCATAACACACATAACCGAAAAATGAACAAGTTAAGAATTGAGCAAGTTTGAGTCAAATCATGCCAAACATGTAGATTCTCATCCTTGAATCAATATCACTAATAAAATGCACAAATACAAATCAAACGATCCATGAACTTGGCTTAGCCAAAGTGAGGAAACCTTAGAAGGCAACTTGGGGTGTACTGTTTCACTCTCCTCACTTACTCTCTTCGGGATTCAGTTCACTCCTCTCCACTAGCCTAACCCTACCATAGGCTTGTAATGTTTCTAATATCTCCACCACTCTTTATAGCACTAGAGCAATGAATCAAGAGGACTTCATTTTTGGTTGTAATGTTGGAAAGGCTAAGATGGAAATGGTAGAATGAATGACACATGGTCAAGCACTATGCACAAGCTTAGGTATAATAATCAAGAAACCAAGTCAGTAGCAATAATTTTCTGAATCTGTCGCCTACAGAAAACCAATATCATACATTCCATGAGTCTAAACAACACTTGTAAAGCTGGAAACTGCATTGAGTAACTCCTTCTCACAATTTTTTCTTTTCTGTTTCTTTTGTTTTCATCTATATTTTTTTCTTTTCTTTTTTTCAAGCTTTTTTGTTTCTTTCCTCTTTTTTTTTCCTTTTCCTTTTCATTGGCTATTTCTTTCCTTGCCTCTTTTTTTTTTTTCTCACTTTTTTTTTTCTTTCTGTCCCTTTTTTCTTTTCTTCCCACCATTTTTTCTTTTATTTGGGCACCTTCAATTCTGCAATAACCAGCAAGGAATGAACAACAAGTTGCTTTACATTCATACTCAGTCATATGTCAATTATATCTACTATACAGCAGACTCAACTTCAGCTTCAGGTCTTGCTACCTTGTTTGGTTTCTTTGAAATCTAAATATCAAGCTCGTGCATAGTCCTCGTGCCATAATGCAATGTATGGAAAGAATAAAAGTGAATGGCTCAAATTGGCTCAACAAGGGATTAATTTCAGGTGCTTGTGTTTGGGACAGCAAGGTGAAGAATAAAATGCCTCTATCATGTCCATTAACTCTAATGCATGTATGTGGTCTTGATCAAGAAACAAGACAAGTTCTAGAGGAAATTAGATCTAAGTGGAGTTTGCACACTGATTTTGAATGAAATTAAGGCTCAAATCCTTCCAACAAGGCTTGTGCATTCCAAGCTATACTCACACAAGGCTAAGCCATGCACATAATCATTCTCAATGCATAAGAACATTCTATGTCATGAAACTGACTCTTAGACAATTAACCACATCAGTAGCATGATATTAATAATAACCTGCTCTATCATCGAAATGAATGCCTTTATCACTTCCATATCTAGCAAATGCATATATGTGGTCTCAAACAACATGTAAGCCAAGTTCTAGAGTGAAGAAAAGATAGGTGGTACACACATGAAATGAATATGAATAGGCCCAAAAACCTCACTAGGTCATGACTACCTACTTAGGATTCACCTCAAGCCAAAACATTTGCCATGTAGCTTTTTCACTCAACACACGATCAATCACTCATCAATTCAAGAATGAATCCAAACCAATGATAATTATCTCATACTACCAATTCTCACATCCAAAACATATTTTTTCCATCATTTTTTTTCAACATTTTTACTTTTTTCCCACGTCATAAAAACAAAGGAAGCACAGAAAAAACAAAATATAATATGCAACAATCCAGCCCAATCAAATGATAAATCACGCAATATAAAAGTGTAAAAAGAAAGTGTTCACCCAGGCCAAATAAGTTGCATCTTGAACAACCAGCTCCTCCATGTCATGCATGGCGATCCCTTGTAGAAAGTCTTTGAAAAGCTAGCCCCACTGATCTCCTTCTTAATCTTCACAAGACAAACAAAATAAATTACTTCAAAATAAATATGCAGCTTTAAAAGCAAGTTGGATAAAGCACATGATGCATTTTTCTAGAAGTTAAACCATCTATAAAATTTCTTTTATTTTAAAAATGTAGGACATTTGTTCCAAATAATACTCATGGTACATTTATGGGTGATTCATAAAATAATTTGGTCACAATGAACTTATGCCCTTTTTTAGCTCACTTATATCAAATGTAATTAGAAGTGAATATTTTCAACCAAAATGCAAGTTAATTCAGGCACTCTATGATAAAGATCATGATACGTAGTCTGTATCTTTTGAACTTGAGAAATGCATCAAGTATAATTAAATGCTATGATATAATCATGCCTAAAATTTATGTGTTCTGATAAGATATCAAGCTACTAAATATATTTTAACATCTAGGTTTTTGGGATAAACTGATCAACATTACAAATCATAGTCTGAAAGAAATACAAGAAGCAGACATATGCAATAAAGAACTACACAGACGCAGATTTATGAAACCAAAACAATCAGAAAATAACCTACCTAAGGAGCATACATCATTAAGAACTACTTGATCAGACTGGAATTTAGAGATAAGAAACTGGAACTGAAGTGGAGCAGACTACAGGACTAAGAACATCCTGTCCCTGATTAAACAAGCCTGATCGACATATCTTCACTAATACCTTTTCTTTTGTTTTGAAACTGAACCACCATAGCAATTCTCCTAGAAGATGTAACCTCCCCCTTCTAATTGATTACCAAAGCCCTCTTGTGGAAGACGTTGGTGCACACCCAGATGAAATTTCTCTCATGCCTTCTCCTGAACTCATATTTCCAACCAATAACCCCACTATTCCCTAACAAGTGAAATTTTTCCGTCTCCAGTAATGCAATACCCAAATGATAATACCCTCCCTTTTGATGAAGATTTATACCGACAATGACATTTGTGGCACAGAAACCACTCCAGAATAAGCTCCTAGATATCACCCGGTATTATTAAATGCTATGATATATAATCAGTTTTAGATTATGCACAACCTTGTCGGCCCATTTCACTCTATTTAGAACTCTAGAAAGGAAATCCCTAAGAAATACTACTCCTAACCAATATGTACGGAAAGTTACAAAAGAAAACCGAGGTATTCATGCATAGGCCAAAATATTTATGAACATGCACAGCTAGGAAGAATCAAAGGGAAGGAGAAACTCACAACGCTGAGGACCTGGTTCACCCTTGGTGGCGAGGGAATCAAAATGGGACCCAGAAAAACCGGTGTTACAATCCTGACGAAATCCTCGGCCTGGTGAGTAAGGAATGAGAGCCACCAATAATGGTGAAGTTGAGCTTCGAGAGAGAGGAGAAGCATGGGGAAATGCAGAGGCGTTAACATCGGCCCACCCATCTTCGTCGATTGCAGCTTCCTGCTTCACTTCTCCGGACATGCAAAATCGAAGGACGCTCGAGTGGAACCTCCAGCGAATGAACCCCAAACCAGAATTTTCAAACAATGCTGAAGTGAAGAAATGCTTTGAGGATTTAGGAAATAAAAAGCTCCATCACAACGGAACTATTTCTCTATATTGCTTCGCTGATTTAGGAAATAAAAAGCCCCATCACAACGGAGCTGTTTCATCATATTGCTTTCTGATTTAGCACTCCCGGCCCAACGGTACTTTTTTTGGGTCAGACGCAACGGAACTATGGCTTCGTTGCTTCGCGCGCCACAATGGAACTATTTTTATTTTTTTTGGCTCGAACGGTACTATTTTTATGAGGAAGCATTATTACATTATTACACGACAATATAAAACATTAAAATCAATTTTGGAAAATTCTAAAAAAATACATTAGGAATTATAAAAGGATGATTTAGTACATCGAAATTGGAAAAGGATAAATCAGTATAGTGTCAGACGGAAGGAGGAATCTGGGATTTTGAAATCTCGATGAAATAAAGAAAATGCCCTTCAGCTCTCCCTCCCTCCACTTCAGAATAACAATATGAGCTTCTTAATTAATTATGAATTATACATTAACAACTCCAATTTCTTTTTTCATAATTAACAAGTTTCAGGGCAAATAACATCATTTATATCTTTATTAACAACAACGTATTTTACATTAACAACTTCACTTTCTTATTTCATAGCTAACAAGTTTCATGGCCAATAACAACTCTTTTCTCTTTATTAACAACACCGTATTTTACATTAAAAACTCTATTTTCCTCTTTCACAGCTGACAAGTACGGACTCTTTTGGGGGGATTTTGGTGTTGTTGATGTAGAATACGGAGTTGTTAATTAAGAGGCCTATATTGTTATTTCGATTGAGGGTTGAAGGACATTTTTGTCATTTCGTTGATATTTCAAAATCTTAGATTCCTCTTCCTGAATGACACTATATTAATCTAATCTTTTCTAATTTCGATGCACTGAATTATCCTTTTACAATTTCCAATGTATTTTTTAGAATTTTCCCAATCAATTTTATTACGAATGGCAATCGGGCAAAAACAAAAATTACTGCATGGAAAAAAAATAAATTTCATTACTGATGCTATTTATAAGGTATTGTCGGTGATTAATTTTGTATTTTTCTTACCAATATTTTGGGTGATTGAGCAAATCATTATAGTGTTGATTTTTCATAATACGACTTAATAATCCATTTTTATTTTTATTAATTATAAAATATAACTATCATTATTAAAAAAATTACAGTTTATGAGATTAGTAGTTAAAATTCTTTTGGAATTAAAAAGAAATGTCATTATATAATATTATAAAACACTTTATATTGTGGACAAAAATATTTTTAGAAGACATTGTATAAATGGGGCCAAAGAGCATACTTTCATATAAAAATGTCAATTAATGGTTAATAATTATCAGAATATTTCACAATTTTCTAATCAAAATTTGTTTTCACAATTTCTAATTTTCAGTGTCAGTGTGCATCATACAAAATCTTAAAATAATTATCTCATATGCTTGGTAATTTATACTACCATTATAAACCTTTTTATCAGCAATAGCAAATTTACTGATCGATATAGATTATAATGGACAATAAAAGGATAGGATTTCGGTGGCAAGATAAGGGTTAATGTGTAAATTTTTTTCAAAAGTTTTTATTAAGGAGCAATGTTGCATTAGAAATTTTTCAGGTTCAATGTCACCCCGGAAGTTTTAAAAGGTAGCAATGTTATCCTATTTTTGTAAAAAAAACTAACGTTGACAGTTAAAAAATTGACGTTAATCGTTAGCTTTTTTAATGAAAATGGGCAATATTGCTCTATTTTAACAATTCTGAGGCGACATTGAACCAAAAAAAACTTTTAGGATAACATTGCTCCTCAGCGAAAACTTTCGGAGCAAATTTGCACTTAGCCCGCAAGATAATGACACCCCATTGTTATACGTTTCCAACTTACAATATTGTTCCGAGTTACATTTTAATTTGTGCTAATTATAAACTTCATCAAACCCGCGAGTTCACACATCGAATTTACCATTTTTACATTTATAGCTTACAAAATTGTGTTAATTCATTTTTAAACTCGTACCAACTTTTTTTGTTTGATCATGCCGAGTGGTTTTATATATAAATTTCTTTGTTGAATATGATAAATTATAAATTTTGATGGATTTAATTTTAATTATTTAGATTTAAAAGATATTTAAATCAAATTATTATCATTTTTTATAATTTATTTATTTAATTATATACTATTAATATATATTTATTGATAAGAGTAAACTCTTACGAGTTTACAATATAAGTTTACATCCCTACCATAAACTTATTTAAACTCGTGAGTTTGACAACTTTATCATTAACATTCCCAATTTTGTCACAAAATAAAAACTCTTCCAAAAATAAATAATTAATACTCCAATTTCAATTTCAAGAGTGTCTAGTATATACAGCATAATTCTTAATGTATAAATTATATAATTAATTTACTACAATTAAAAAATTAATAAAGTTATTATTTATAAAAATGTGTTACTTTTTCAAAAATAAGCTCTTTAATCATTTACATGGTAACTATCCATTAATGAAAACTCCTTTAATATATGCAATCAATATAAATAGTTTAAAAAAACACAAGAACAACAAAAAAATCGAGATCCTACCTTTATGACTAAAGTAAGCCCCTAATTAATTCTTACATTTTAGGATTAGAGGGAGTATTATTCTTTAAGATGGGTAGAAGGGAAAAGAACTTTTTTTGCCATCGAGAAAATAATATACTCCCTCCGGTCCTAATTATAGGATAATATTTGAGAGTTGATATTGGTCCTAATTATAGGACAAAATTTTAAATTTTATCAATTTCTTCCCAAAATACCCCCATTGTTTTAGATGATGGTTGGATTGCCTCGTATGACGTTCGATACCATGAAGTATCAAACATACACCAAATAAAATAC
The DNA here is from genome assembly GCA_963855925.1 of Inga laurina. Lineage (NCBI taxonomy): Eukaryota > Viridiplantae > Streptophyta > Magnoliopsida > Fabales > Fabaceae > Inga > Inga laurina. The sequence goes on along the minus strand of OY979702.1, from coordinate 1,546,133 downwards.
CATGAAAGTAAACACAGAGAGGTGGAGAGAGAATACTGATTTAGATAATGGTTGGATATTGCCTCATGGTAGACTCCTGTAGTATTCCTAAATCACCCCTATTAAATAAGGACATTTTTGGAAAATAAATAAAATTAACTAATATAACTACTATCCTTAATTTCTCAAAAGTTAGGTAAATATGTCCTATAATTATGACCGGAGGGAGTATTTAAGAGGATAGTTGTATATGATTTCCCAATTATAATTATAAATTGGGTTTTTCCCAATTACAAGTATAAACTAGGTGTGCTTTAGATTTTTGGTCATTCGTCTCAGGTCTCTTTCTACTTCTCCTGTCATCTTTTAATCAAATTTGTCTCCTCTTGCTTCTCTAGTCATCTATATTCACCTTCCTCTGCTTTCCTTGGCCATCTAACGTCCTTTGTGCATCATCTCCTTCTTTATTTCTCTCTTTATCTTCCTTCCTCTAGTATCTTTGGCTTCCTCCGTCTCTAATCGCCTTCACCTCTGCCTTTGTATTGGTCCTTGGTCGTTTGACTCCTCTCTTTTTCTTGATCGTCCCGTATGTCAACATATGTTTCCATTTCGATAATCGAAGTGTAATAAAGACAAGATTTCGTAGGCATACAGAAAGGTACAATTATATTGATATAACCACCGACTTCGACCTTACCTCAAGACACGTGCCAATCACTTCTCGGTGTCTACGCCTTTGCCTTTTGTCCCACTGGCACCTACTGAGATGTTTATTTTAAAAATAGGGTAAGATTTCAAAGAATCCCTTAAAGACATACGATCGACATATAAAATGTGAAAATTAAATATAAAATGCACCATATTAGGCAAAAATGAAAGTTCAATTTGATTCACATATAATTACCTCAACTAAGTCATCGACTACAGCTAGGATTTTCGATAGTGTATCTCAATTGAGTCATCGATCATAGCTAGGATTTTTCGATATACCGTTGTTGGGCAACGAACCACAACTACATACTGTGCCTCTAATACGAAATCATATAACAAAATACAGTAACAAATACATACAATTATTCACATAGTGTATGAAGGATGGTAGTCCCTACCTCAGAGTCTTATCGGTCCCTTTTTAATGTGTCTCGTAAAACGTGCCGTTTCGGCTTCTGACTCGGTCCTAAATATTAAATGTACAAGAAATAGGTCATAACCTATCCAAGTATCATTTTAGACTCTTCCATAATGTTTCTTGTGGTTATATTAGTCTATGATGAAAATTTACCAAAATGTCCTCGAGACTCGTACCCAGCCCGAAGGCACGTTTTCCCAAAATTTTGAATAGGGATATCCTGACGTATTTTCGCCCAAGGATCCATTTCTGGGCTCAAAATCACCAAATTTTAGTTTCAAATTTGAAAATACCCTTGACAACCTCGATTTAGGATTTTAGGGGCGTTTTCGTAATTACGTTTTTCTGGCCTTTTCCGAAAAAGTGACCAATTGTAACCCCACCTATTTTTTGCCTACTGAATCCAATGTAACCATATATTTCATGAAAATCCATCTCCTTCCCCTATATCTGGTCTTGGCCGAAACATTAGTCAAGAAAACTCTTTTGTGTTTTAGCTTCCAAAGCTTGTTCGTTTCCACTTTTAATCCCTTATTAAGTTGTTTAAACACATTCTAACTATGATTTAAAAAAATCTGGGCAGCATAACCCCTTAGAATTAGGACTTTGCAAATTTACAAACTTGACAAAAATCACCAAAACTAACCACAAACCTTAACAACAACACTATGCTATAATAGATTTAAAGTTTGTGAGGTTACCTCTTGAGATCTTGAATCCTCTCTCTCTAGGCATCTCTCTCTCTCTCCCCTTGAGCTCAAAATGTGTCTTCAAAATCATAGATTCCATGAAGAAGAAAGGTTTAGAGAAGGTTTTTAAGTAAAATCATAAGAAAACTCTTAAGAAATCACACTTACCTTAAACTTCTTCTTATTCCTTCTTTCTAGAACTTGAGAGCTCTCTCTCTTTCTCTCTCTCTTCTCTTCTTGTGTTGAACGAAAATGAACAAAGGGAAGAGGAAGGGAGTGCTTCATAAACTTTCTCCCTTCATCCTACACCATTTGATTTCATCAAGAGACCATAATGTGACACTTGTCACAATCCTTCCTTCCTTCAAGTTTATATCATAACGCCTCCATTTAGCTTTCTCATTAGATTTGAACTAATTTTCCTCCCCTTGGTTGGCCTCACAAAACCGTCCCCCTCTCATACTCACTAACCAAGTTACTTTCCTTCCAACTAAAACACTATACACTCAACCATGCACTCAAGTTACTCCAACCTTACACGCAAGCAAATTTCACCCTTACACTCAAGATAATCCTTACCATCATCAATCATAATTGCTATATTCATATAGCATTATTTTAATGCAATTGGACATGTGCTCATCTTCATAAATCATAACCTACTCCACTCTTCATATGATAATGACACTTGGCATCTTTAATTCCACAATTTACACAATTTTTAACACATTTTATTTTCAATTTTCGGAATAATGTCAATTCTGATAAATTTTCTGCCCTAACTTTGAGAAATCATAATTAAATTTGTAGACATCATTTTGGAGTGATTCCAAAGGTATGGAACCCTTATTGAGTATAGCTTCAAGGAAAAATATGAACTTTAGCCAGTTGGGAGCATATCATTCCCATATTTCATTTCTTTGACCGCTGCTCTAGAAACTTTCCAAATTTTCTAGAATAACTTCAAAAAATCATAACTCTTAATCCACTGGTCAAAATGGCTTATAATACCTATCAAATTAAATCCCTGGATGTCTATTTCATCCTGTAAAATTTTTGATCATCCAAAATCCCAAGATAATCTCACTACCTCACAGAAAATTTCAATAAAAGCATAATCACATTATCTAAAATTCACCATTTTACTTTCTTTAATATCCCAAAAATATAAGAAACATTAGGGAATAAATTTGGACCTCCTGTTAAACCAGGGCTTGGCAGTCCACTTATTTCAAACTTATTCACTAGCTTCAAATCATAAAATTCGGGGTGTTACACCATATCCACAAAGCTTGTCTCCCTCATGTTTTCTCACTCTCATCTCCTCCCTCTTGTCAAGTTGTCCCTCTTATCGGCTTATAAATTAGTAGAAAGATTGCTTGCACGTGAGCACAAATGTAAATCATGCCATCATGCTACTTACAAAAGAATGGCCAATAATACACACACATATATATTAATTACTAATTATTAAGTTTTCAAAACGCAACATTTCTAAAGGAATGTGAAAGATTACGGCAATGTGAGGGGGTTGTATGGATGTGCATTCTCTTTACTATGAAACTTTGGGTATTCAATAGTAGTGATTAATTACTGCATGTCTCAAATCAGTAAATGTTTTTTTGTTTCTATGGGCATTAATTATAGATGTTTCATCTTCCTTTAATTTCTGCTAACACATCTCCTAATGTGACTTTACCTCAACTAAACAGTTTAGACAACTAATTTGACATTTGGGGTTTGTTTCATACGAGGAATTTGGAGTAAAAGGAAGGAGATGAAAAATTTTTATGAGTTGAATTTAAAAAGATTATAAAAGTGAGATCAAACTTTTTTAATAAATTTTTCATACTCTTTTATCTTACATCTTCTCTTTATTAAATTTTTTAATCCCACTTCTTCAATTTTTTTAAATTCAACTCACAAAAAATTTAATTTTCCTCCCCTCCCTCTCCCTCCCTCCTTACCAAAAATTTTGTGAGCAATAAAATTTGTTTAAAAAATTAACGCCATTAATAAAGTGGTATCTTAATCAAATTTTTTAGGTTAACATGCTATTGAAGCTGTTTCTACAAGTTTTCTGGTAATATAATAGATAGATTGTACTTATTTGGTCCTATTTATATGACAAATAAAGAAAAAGAAATTTTTTGCCATATTATTAAATCATTTCATTAAAATTTTCATATAAACACAATTTTATCATTAAGTCAATTCAGTTCCTCAACTTCTTATTAGTTTACAACTTAGTCATTAAAAATTGAAATATTGATCGCAACGAGTCATAAGTATAAGTAAGGAATTAAGTAATAATCGGATTAAAACTTAAACCACTCGTAAGATGAATTGTCCGAGAAAAAGAGTTGTCGGCCAAACATGCATCGTTCCTGCATACCAACATATTTTGTCAACAACGTGAAAGATGAAGAACATGTGCGCAAAATTGGAGCAGAGAATTAATGCAGTGCAAGAACAAAATCAAACTTTTTCATTTTACATATTTTTTATAATAAAAGAATTGAGTATTTTTCTTAGCATAATAACTTGAAAAATTATAAAAAAAAATACCCGTCTTTTAAATATTAAAAATTATTAAAATACATATTTAATAAAAGAGGACACAAATTTCAAATTTCCTAAATTAGAATATTTGATCAAATTAAGGGTTAAGGTGCTAAAATAATCTTCAACCTTCATAAAAATTGTAAAAATAACCATAAACAATATTTTAAAGAAAAACAACCATAAAAAACATGAAAAATAACCATAAACCATATTTTAAGAAAAAAAACCATAAAAAACATAAAAAATAACCATAAACCATATTTTAAGAAAAACAACCATAAAAGAGAGCAAAATGCATAACTTTGTTAATAAGTGTTCCGTTGATAGTCTATGAGGCAATATTTGACCTAAACTGGTGACAAGGATGCTAACCAGTGTTATTGGGGTATACGTGGCAGCTTGACCCGGAAAGGGGGAAAAATGAAGTCTCATTCATTGTTGAACCAAGTCTTTGGGTGTGTTTGGTTTGAGGGGAGAGGAGGGGTGGGAGGGAATAGGAGGGTGGGTAAATTACCTTTTTGGGTTAAAGGAATTTAATTAAATACCCAACACTAAGATTACTTCATCGAATCCAAATCATAACTATACCATGTATTTCCTTCCCTCAATGCAGTTCATTCCCATTAGTCTACTACATTATTTGTTTTTCATATCCTCAGCTTTATTATTATTATTGTTGTTGTTCACATTTCCCTCTTAACTTTATTGAGAACCTACCATATGAAATCTGCAGCCTCACAGTCACACCATTAGGCTTATGCATATAAATGATGCAGACAAGACTAGCTACTATCATGTTTAACATAATTGCCGGTTGGCATTCTTGCCTTTAGGTGCTTTTGAAGAGCTGAAGTTGTACTTAATTGAAATTGTTATTAGATTGATGTTGCAGTCACATTATATGATGTTTCTCCATGTTGTCTTCAATATGCTAATTGTTTTTTGGTAGTTTTTGTTGAGGATGTGGCACTCATGCTAATCTTTCTCTTGGTCTTTGGCATGAGTTCTTCCTCCAGTCATTTCTCCTGGAAAACTTAAATTCCTTTTTGGATGCAAGACTTTTTAAACGTATGAGCTACTGTCTTGTACATTGCCAAGCCTTTATAGGTTGTGCGATTCAAATCTCAAAGTTCCCTAAGAAAATGCAGGGTAATTGTCTCTAAGGTTGATGTCTTTCTCTATTTGAATCCTAAAATACAATTAAGCTGGAAAACCTATCCCTCTTCGAGGTTCTCATCATTTGCCATATAAATTGTACAGGAACTTTGGCCTGTTTTCTACCCTGTACATTATACTGCAAGGTTTAGCTGAAGGCTGTGAATTGTTTTCGTTCATGGTCATGTGCAAATAAATCATGAATACCTAGGGGGACCTTATTGTGGGTAGCAGAAACATTCAGAATATGGGGCAACTCTTGAATATGGAGGATCATTATGACGCACAGAATTTTTGGGTTCAATATAGAGTCCTCATTAATTAAGGTTAGCTTACACATTAATCGATTATGAATAAAGTTCAGATTCTCTTTCCAGTCCTCTTCCTCAAGTCCCCCTCTGCATCACTCGTTAAGTTTGAAAATATAATTTAAAGAAAGTTGTGTACCCAGAGAAGAGGTTGTAAAATGTTTCTTGAAATTTAGATTTAGTATGTGATGCGCTCGGAGCTTTTTCTTTCTAAACCCTATTACTTTTATATTTGACTAGTTTTTTAATTGCTTTCTGGATATTTGTGGTTCATTGAGTTTTGAACGTATTTCTGAAAAATATAAGCATGGTAAGTGACCTATCAACTTAAATATCTATATTAATGCACATATGTCATATTATAGCGGATCAGCTAAATTTCATTGGCTTCAAAAATTTCATTGGCTTGATTGTTATGGATTTAAGCATACGATTTAACACATCAATATGTAATTTAAATTTTGCGTCTGAGTCAAAGATAGTGAGCCTGAAGTACATGTTCAACGCTTGCTGACTAATAATGACTAATGAAGAGTGAGTGGCATGCTACTGTACTATTCTACAGGATCCTTCAAAAACTTAGTGTGCAAATCGGCCAATTGCTTTATGCTGGCCAACACTAAGTCTAGCATATGGTGAATAGGAGGAAATAGATGGCTAGATAGAATTTATGACTGAGGGAGATGGCTATTTTATGGTGAAGCTCAAAATATAAGTACAAGCTCATTTGCTATATATTCTAATTGTATGGCTTATGATCTAAATTTTTATGGTTCGATCTGACAAGGCAGTCAACAGACCAACCTGCTTGAATGATATAAAATAGGTGAGAATTGTGGCCAAAACTGTTAGAACAACTGCTGATCTTTGTTTCTCTCTGAACTGTGCCACTGTGGATTTTGATAGTTGGAAGTGAATGCCATAAATCATGCATATAAATGAATTACAATGTAGGAGTATATCTAATGTATCCATTAAATAGTGCTTCATCTTAAAGTTGTTCTTTTTTAGTGTTCACCTTGTAAGTGTGGAGAATTCTACTACAAATATAATTGCCAGTTGGCCAAGATAGAGCAATTGAAGACGCATTGGAGGTGTTGTTTTATTTAGGTAATTTCAAAATGCTCATTCTCTTTCTTAATATTAAAACTATTATAAAAACATATATTATTACTTGTTAATGTTTGGATTGTAGTTAGTTTGAAAGTTATAAAGTTTGTATGAAGTTATACATATTGCTCTTCACTACCTTATTTCGCATTTTCATTGGTATCTCCATAATCTCTGCAAAGAATTGGGTAAGATTAATAATTATGGATTCTTGTGCCCACATTCTAATCAATCATCTCGAAACAATAATGTAAGTGAGAGAACGTCATATATTGGAAGGACAATTAAAAAAGGGAATAAATAGTGTTGGTTTGCACCATTTATAGAAAGATATTTATTTTTAATTCATCTATCACTTTAATAAAAACTTTCTTAACAACATAATATTAATATGAATTCATATTGTAGTAATCAGTGCAGACTCGCTGTTATTTGCCCACGTGAACATACTATATATTGGTTATGCTCTTTACAATGGGCAATGAGTGAAGATACGAAGTGGGTGTTTGAAACGTAAGTTTTTTTGTAAAACTTTATTCTATAATATTTGAATATATCATTTGCTTACAATTCTTTAATAATAGATCTTTGAAGATGCATTCTATGTTGATGGGAAAGAATGGTCAAAGTGATGTCAATTGGGTCTTTTTGAAGGTAAATACTTTTAAATTTAAACAATGGATTGATGAATTATATTATTGGTTTACTGAATTTGATTATTTTTATTTGTGTACATTCAAGTGCCATAAAAAACTCAAAAGTTGAGTGCGGATATTATGTGATGCGGTATATGTATGAAATTATCACTGAGGGCATTACTAACTCATTTAACAAGGTAATAATATATATATGTCATAATTTTAGTTTAAACTTTGATTCTTCTCATAATATTGCTTACCTGTAGCTTTTTTGAATTTGCAGCATTTTCGAAGTTTGGAGTCATATTCTAAAGCACAAAATAAGAGAGATATATGACATTTGGTCTGAATACTTTCTATATTTAACAAAATTAGAATAGAATGATAAGTTATACATGGTTCTCTTTTGTAATTTGATAATATTAGATACACACTTTTATTTTGACTATTTATTTATGTCATAAATTGGTTGCAAAACTTACATTATTGTACATTTTTTCGGTCAACATTGCATTGTTGTACATTGGCTCTATATGATAGTAGGTTATCGAAAGAAGAGTTAATATATATAAGTTTATCTCTTTTTTTAAAAAAATTATATTACAATTATGGCGTCAGTTATGGTTTAGCGCTTTTTTTAAAAAAAAAAATTTATATTACGATTATGGTGTCAGTTATGGCTTTTTTTAAAAAAGATTTATATTACGATTATAGTGTCAGTTATGACCATAATTGACACCATAATTGATAATTATGGCATCAGTTTCGATAAAAACAAACACCATAAACAACCAAATTATGTTTCTATTATGGAGTCGGTTGAGTATAAGCAAAATGACATAATCATCTATTATAACGTTAGTTTAGTTATAATGCGATGTTATAATATATTCATTTACGGCGTCATATTTTGAGCAACTGACTCCGTAATATATTTATTTACGGCGTCATATCTTAAGCTAGTGATGCCGTAATATACATTTTTGCCTACGACTAATTCCGCTACATCCTATATGTTGTGGCGAAAATGCAATTTTACCTGATGCCAAATTAACTTTTTGCACTAGTGAAATTGATTATCACAATGGATAGATATAGTTCTATTCTTTCCTCTTTTTTCCAAAGTCTTATAAAACTATCCTTCCTCCACTGCATGTGCCTTTTCATGAACATTGGTGCCTGATAAATCCCAAATTTTATATATTTTATCCCACCTTATTCATTTAGTTTGGGGACTATTTTAGGCTAATTTGAATTTATTAGATAATATTTGAATTGTTAGCCAATTTTAGGAAATAAGATAAATATGATTTAATTGTGATAATATTGGGTTTAAATTGTTAATATTTTAATTGCTTATCTTGTGATTGGATAATATTTCTAAATATATGATAGATCACGATTTTATTTAATTCTTGCAGGTCAAGGAAATTATATTAGGAAATCCTATGGTGCATAATTATTTTTGGAAGTTTAATGAAGATCTAATGGTTAAGTTTGAATGGGCTAATTCAATTCTATTGGATTCAAATTTTGTATCATAAGCTTTCTCATTCTCCTATAAAAAATATCTAGCAGCCACATGGTTAGGGACGTTCTCCATTAAGAGCCCATACTTACATTTCTCCAAGGAGTTAGGAAGATGGTCATGGTAGCTTAAGCTAGTTGGAAGGCCACTTGGAAGGAGCATGGAGAAAGCTAAAGCCTAGGACTTACACTTGAAAACTACAAGGGAGTGTCTTTCATTTTTATCAATTTATTTCAAGACTTGAGATTATTTAGCTTTAGATAATTTTGAGATGTATTGCTTGAGAACAATCTAGTTTTAGATTGTAGATATATCTTTTTTTGAATTGGATTGATGTTTGGAATGTTTTGTGTTTGAGACATTTGTCAATTGAATTATTAATTGAGTTTTCATTATTAATTTAATCGTTAATTTGGTTTTTCCTCTTGATTGTTTAATAGGGTTGGTTAATTATCTAGTTGTTTAATTAGACAATTATGACATGATTTCTAGAATTTATTTAAAATTAATTGGGATTGGTTTTAATGGGTTTAATTAACTAGCTTTTATTTCATTATGAGTTTTCTAGTGGAGTAAGTGTTATTGAGCTTGAGGGTTTTTCAAGCTTCAATCAGATGATTAAATTTATTAATTCCTCTCTTTTATCAATCTCCCTTTAGTTTAATTGATTAATTTGGGCTAAGAAAGCTAACCCCATGTAAATCATAAGTTGGTCTCTTCACCATATTTGAATAAAACCTTTGTTATTTTTTCTTATTGATTTTCTTAGATATTAGTTTATTTCTTTTCCTTATGATTTTAATTTCCCTTTTCCTAAGGAACCCCCCCAAAATTGCATTTGCATTCATTTAGGTTAGTTTCATTCTCACATAGGTTTTAAAGTTATTTACATCTTGCATTTAGTTAGTTTAATTGCATTTAGGTAGTAGAGTCTTGCATTTTAATTAGGTTCATTCCATTACATTTTTCATCACCTAAATTCAATTCTATAGAAAACCCATAGATTGCTCATTGGAAGAATGACCTAGATTGCCACTATATTGCATTAGTAGATTGTCGTAGTTATTAATTAATTGTTTTAGTGATAGAAGTGACATCAGTGCCTTTTGTATCATGAATCATTAACCATGATCTGATCCTCTTCTAAGTGAAGATAATCCCCAACCGCTCAAAATAGATTTACTTTTTATGATTTATTAAGAATCTTTTTCAAGTCTTTCTATGAAAGAGGAAGTGCTATCTATGATTGATGATACAAAAATAAATTCACCTACGTGCATGTTGGTTTGTTTGAAATTATTCAAACCATGTTTAATTCATATGCTTCTATTCTATAATTTATTTTCATCAATCATTTTGATTAAAATTAGAATACAACATGACAATTATCAATTCATCAAATTGACCATATTATTTCTCATGATAATTATCAATTTTGTGAATTCAAAATAAACTATGCTTCTTATCACTTTCTAATCATGGTTAAAAATATCCCGTTGTTCCACAAGCCAATAAACCACAATTTAAAACAAAATAATTGCATCATACCAAATTATGAATAATCTTCATGAATCTATATAATCCATATTCAATACAGAAAGGCTAATAGATACTTTTCTGTCTCGTTAGCCTCAAGCCAAATTAATTCAAGATGACTTCTTTGTAAAGTTGCTGGATTAAACCTTTCATTTTCCTCTTCCATTTAATGGAAGATCCTTTTAAATGACAAAAGGTGTGATGCAAGTCGGCCCAAGATTTGCACTCCACAGTAGAAAATGAAATGTGCACTATCAGAATTATTTATTTCTCTCTCCAAATAAACGTTGCCTCATTCAAACTTGGTCATACCTGCATCAACGTGATCCAAATCTTTATTTCAACTTCACAAAGTTTTGTGGTCAACTCTTTCAAAGATGTCATTTGTATTCATGAAGATAAGTCTAAAGATTGTTGGAGGGGCTGGATATTTGAGGAGTATAAGAAGAAGAGATGAAGAAGAAAGTAGTGTATGATGTCTTCAAGACGTGAGCAATATTTTTCTTTAGGCTTAATTCGAACCCACTTATTCCTATTTAATAGGGTGTAATTTGAATTGAAAGGCGAATTTCTTGTAGGATATAATGAAGACTCTTGAGTAAGGATTGTACTCACAACACTCAAGCCAAGATAACAATATAATGGCTTTTACAAAGTGATAATTTGATTTTATTTTTGTGTGCACTTAAGAATAAAGCAATGAGTTTGACCTCTTGTTGTGTGATTTCTGATATGATTTGTATGTCACAAATGAAGTGATGCTGCATGGTATTTATAAACTATAAAGTGATGTATTGAAGTGATGTCTTGAAGTAGTGTCTCTTGAAACAACATCTTTTTAATCAAAAGTTATAACCATATGTTAGATTCATAAACCCTTATAAACCAACATAACTTAAATCACCAATGATTATTTAAAATAACTTTTCCATAAAGAGTTACACCTTTATAGTATGTAGGGTCTTCTTGAAAAACCAACACAACCTTTCACTAAGTAGTAGTTACCACACTTTTTTTTAAGTGTCTTTAGAAACTAAAGAGACATGACCTTGGTGACCTTCAATTTTATAACTCCCTACAAGATACTTCATATAAATTCCTTAATTTATAAGGACAAGACTTTTCAACAAACATATCTCTTTATTTTAAAATATTCCAATGATAAAGGTTTATGCACAAGTCCGAATCCCGAGAAACTATTTGTTGGGAGGGCTTTAACCTTAATTTTCTCTACCCAACCCAATAACTAAAAAAAAATAATTAAATAGATCCAATACAAAATAGACCAAAAATTTTCATTTTGTATTTATGCCATTTTTCTTCATCCACGTATATATCTCAGAGCATTTAGAACACAACCAAAAATCTGGAAATTAGAAAAAAAAGAATCAAAGAGATTAGAAGGAGAAGCCTTCAAGGTTTGATATATAAAGTATGGACACAAAAGAATCTGGAAGCTAGCTTGCTTGCTAACATATCATATACTTTGAGTACTCTATAAATTAGTATTCTTTCCTTGATATGCCCTTCCTTGTTGATCCTCCTACTCTTTTCTTCAAGCCTCAAAATTGGACTTTTGAATTAAATGCTGGCGAATGGCGAGTTCTTGTTTGTTTGAGATTTCCTTTTTCAATATGCCTTTAATGAGCAGCCATGAGATTTCATAGCACACACTACTATCACGCAACCAATCCCTGCTGCCTCCCTTTCTTTCTTCATCAATATGCTTGGAATCTTAGTCATTTAGAGATTATTTATTGTCAACTTTTTTTTAAGTTAAAAAAAAAGTAAAAGAAAATGCATGACAGATTCGAATATGTGTGTGTGTATGTGTGTATATATGTATATATCATACCGGCCTGTTCGATGATATGGAAGGGCCAACGATCCACGCAAATCATAGTGCAACGACGCATAGTTTACATAAGAAACATACTCATGGCTTTTGAAGAACCGAACACTAGTGGGGGTACTCCACTGATGATGATGATCAGGCAATTTTCCTAGGACTACTCGAAACTCTTGAGCAGATTCCTCCTCGGCAGCAGCCAACTGATGATGACTATGATAACAACCTTTGGAAACATTTCGGTAATATTCAACATTCTTATTATTACAGTTTGGATCATCAACTAGGGATGATCTTCTAGTGGGCACCCATGTCTGAAGAAACATGTTGGCATTTTTGGTGTATTCTTTTAGGTACCCAACGGCAAGGACTAAACTTTCTTTGTCTGAGGAAGATGGTCCAGGATTTGCCTTTGGTCTGATCCACCATCTTTTGCCGACTTCAGTGCTTGCAACCACAAAGCTTTCGGATTGGAATAATAATGGGAAATTATTACTTACCTCTGATGATTGATATTGTTGGTGGTAGATTTGGCGGTGGTGGTGGTTTGAAGTTTGAACCGCTCGCTTTCCTTTTTGACTCATTTATACTGGAATTCTTCATAAAAGGAATTGAGTGGATTCCGTAGGATATTTACTCATATGAAATTAATTTGACAGACGAGGAACTTGCTTCGAATTGCCATATTTAACATTAGTTCCTATTTCCTGCGATAAGTCGCGTGTGTTTTTTCTCTGCTTTGATTTTTGATGGATGTAGATTTTTTCTTCAAGTGAATTGTGATTTCTTGGCATAATGTAGATACAGAATTTATATTGTATTATACTATTATTGCCTTCAATTCTGATGGATGTTTCTTAACACACATGTAGGTCTTAGGCATACATGGCGGATGAATATGTTCCACAGTAAAGTTGCTTTTGTTGAAATTTGAAGGATGCTGGTAGGGGTATTCTCAGGAAGGGATGGGATCGGGAAATGCCATTCCCAATCCTGATCCCGAGAAGGGTTCGGGAATGATTTTCATTTTCAATCTTGATCCCGAGAATTTTCCATCCCTTTCTCGCTCCCGCTCCCTTTCTTTATTGTGCAAAGGGACGCAATGTGGAAATTGATATCACTTATCACTCTGATATCCTTGGGTTGGTACTTCTTTCGAGTCTTAGAGGCCTTTTTATTTTTGCTTGGGCTTGTACTCCTTTTTAAGTCTCAGAGGCCCTTCTTGCTTAGTGGAAGACGCCCTAAAAGAATTTTTTGCTTGGGCTTAGGCCCCTTATTTTCTTGCTTGGGTTTGTACTTCTTTCTGAGTCTCAGAGGCCCTTCTTGCATGGCGAAAGATGCCTTAAAAGAATCTAGCATAGCTCTCAAATCAAACTTGGCTCTGATACCATATTGAAATTTGAAGGCTTATATAGATGCAAAGGTAAATTAAGAACCTATGAAATATTATTGTGAATCCTTAAAAAAAAGAGCATATATATGGGCGTTTATATCACGTCCTATTGTTGGCAGACGTTGTGGTAATTTTATATTCTCCTTTTCTTCTTGTTGTCTGTTCTTCTACAGTGTCTCCTTAAATACTAAATACTCCCTTTTCATTTTGCCTTTTTATATAAAAAAAGAGTATGCAAGGCTGGTATGCCGTCCAAGCATATGCCCCAGCTTCTGTTGTGACCGTGATGACCCCAGTCTACAATCGGCCTACAACATATTTTTCAAGGGTTCATGCAGCTGCGGTGATAGCAAATGATGATGGACACTTGGAAGCTTTGTACTATTTGGCTCACAAGGTGATCGGACAATTGATCGGTACTATGTGCTAGAATGTAGACGTTGGACAGAGGCTCTCCTAGTTTCGATGGACTACACTTTCTTGAAAACTTGTTTTCAAATAGGGCCTTCAGGTGCAAACAATCTTCCACGTGTGCAAAAGATCTTCTCTTGTGTTCAAACAATCTTCTCCCGTGTTCAATATATCTTCCCTATGTGACATTCCCTTGTGTTCGAACAATCTTCCATTATGTGCAAAAGATCTTCCCTCATGTCCCATTTGATAAATAAGTTTCTAATGAGGTATTTATGGGCAATTCTCTCCTTTTATTATATGTAATATAATAATAATATTTTTTACATAGCATTAAATCTAACTCATTTAAATATGATCCAATAGTTGAGACATTAAGTAGTTAGTCGAAACACTCATTTCTCGTGTATGTGATTGATAGACATTAATTTGGGCCCCCAACCCATCCTTGAGGACAGCGTAAGGGTACTGATAAGAAAATTGTAAGACCCTTATGTAATTTCAACCTTTTTCAGCAAAATATAAGGCCCTTATATTATTTCGACCTTTTTTAGAGTGTTTGCTCGTAGTTTGGTAGGCACACAGGAATAGCATAAATATACTGATAATATTACAGGAATTCCCCACAGAGATCGTATATAATGCTTACAGACTTAAAATATAATAAAAGCCTGCAGATAACCAACTGCTTCTCCTAGACTGAAACGGAACCTTCTATATTTTCCTCATGCAATCCTCTTCTCTGATTTCATCACACCTCATGTGCCCGTCTGTCTAAATGGTTGGTTAAGGGAGGGTGAAATTTGAGAGAATCTCAATATTAAACAATTACCATAATGCATACATAATAAATGCTTAGTGCATGACATGTAAGCCTTAACTAGATACATGACATATAATGACATTTCTGCATGTTCAATGTTTCGCGTAATATACTCATGGCCATGGCATAAACAGAAGCATAGTTTCATCATTCAAATATGCTCTACACAATCAAGTAAAGAAATCACATACATCACTACACAAGCATAAATATCAAATATAAGCAAGTAGGGTAAGTTCACTACCTTAATTGCCCTTCCCTGATCCACTGTTTGTTCCATTGTCTATTTGATATCCTGTGTCCGGCTCAGGCTACTGCCAAGTCCTAAAATTCCAAATTTACAATAAATGAGTTATTACTCATTTATGTATTATTCTAGACTCATTTTGTTGGTTATCCTTGCTTAAAAACGCAGGATGACCAAAATACCCTTAAGGACCCGGTTTAAGCCCCTTTACACTTGGTCCATATGTACTTTACCAAAAATTATGACCTGGACTATTCCTATACAATTTCACTTATAAAATCTGTTTTTGACCTCGGATTTGTCAAATTCATGCTCAAATTACAGAATTACCCTTGGCAAACACAAAGTTAGGGTTTTAGAGGTAAAATTGTCATATCACACCCTAAAGGCTTCATACTTCATATTATACATGTTCCCTACACAATTTTCCATTCTAAACCCAATGGAATCATCAAAAACGCCAAAATCCAGTCCCAACAGAGTGAAAACAGCTGCTGCATGAAATTCCATAAAAATTGGAGTTTCTTGATTCCATTCCATTAATCACATTCCTTTCATCTTTAATTACTTGTTTAACTTCTTAAACACATATTGAACATGGTTAATGGTAATTTGGGCAGCACCTCCCCTTAAGATTTGGAATTCCCAAATCACAAACCAAGCCAAAAAAAGCCACAAATCAACCAAAACAGCAACAACAACCTTGAATCTAATAAGATAACAAGGTTTATGATTTACCTTTGTTTTCTCTTCCTTCTCTCTCTAAAACTGTCCCTCTATCCTCCTTCTTGCTCTTGCTTTTGCCTTGCTTCATGTGTATTTCAAGAGGGCATAGAGATTAGAGAGAGTTATACAAGAACTAGAGAGCTTATACACTTTAATTTCACACTTGTTTACCTTGATTCTTGTTTCTTGTTTCTCTTGAGTTTTCTCTTGTTCAAAGCTCTCTCTCTCTCTCTCTGGCTATTTCTTGTTTGGACGTCAATATGGCCTAAGGAAATGGATAAATGATCCATTAAAATATCACAACTCCACCTCTTTAGAAATATAATATTTAATTGCAATTTTGCATATGCCAACTTGCTTCATCTTTACCTTCCTTTCCTCTCTCCATAATGGCGTATAAAGGCTGTTGAAGGGACCAAATAAGTCTCTTGAATTATCTTCATCCACTTCTTGAAATTAATCTATAAGGGCCATTTAACACTTGCTTTACTTTATTGGCTTTTCAACCACAATTTGCTTGGTTAAAAATGCACCATTTATGTTCAAACATTTATTTTCTCTTTCCTTCCTCATGTTGGACAAAATTTAGGGTCTATGGGAAGGGATAATGATCTAAAAAATATCCCAATTCCACCTCCTTACATATTATTATTGTAGTTGAAATTGTTGACTTTTCAACTACACCTTTTTACTTGGCCTAGAATGCTTCATCTTGATTAAATGTGAGCCAAGTATTAATTCTCTCTTTGCTCTCTTGTTTGGACTAAATGATGAGGCTTTGGAAGAGATAATAATTCTTCAAATATCTCCTTCCACCTCCTTAAAGTATATTATATTTTATACTAATAAATCACATGTTTCTCTTTTAACTTTTCAAATTTCATTCACTTGGTTTAAAATGCTTTAGCTTTTGGCATATCTATCCCTAATATTAATTTCCCTTCTCGCTCCCCTTTTTGACCGAAAGTTCTCCCAATCAAAGAAAAAAAATAAATGGCTCCTTGTTTTATTAGCAATTTACCATTTTGCCCATAGATTTTTGCCATTAACTTCTCAATTTCGTATATAGACTAAAAGCTGACAGAATTTTCATCAAACTTTGAAAATTCATATATTTATTTATAGATAACCAATTGAAGTGGTTTTAAAGGCTATGTGACCATTATTAAGTCTATTTTTAAGGAAAAATATTTTCTTTAATCAACTAGATGTTCAACATTCCAGAATTACCATTTATTGGACACTGCCACATTAACTCGCCGTTTTACTTGAATAACTTGAAAAATATATAACTCTTAGTTTACAGGTTCAAATGATCTATATGACCTATCAAATTAAAGTTTGATAAGTCTACTTTCATTCTAAAAAAATCTCACATTCATTGGACATCATTTGCCTATTCAAAAACATCACACAGCTAGACTGCCACACAGGAAATCACACTGGCAGAAAATCCACATTTTACAATTTGTGTTTCAACTTAATCATGTTGTGTGTGATAACTAATTTCCTTGTTTTTTCATTTCATGTGCTTTTAATTCACCATTTTATTCCCCTTAATATAAGAAATTTTGATGAATAAAATTTGGAATGTTACAAAAATAAAATTGATTAAGGGTCATTTGAGTCTTTACATATGAATTGTTGTACTTTTCCGTCTTGTTGCATTAATCTCGTGTGCATGGTGTTATGCCGGAACGTTCCATCTTTTGCAGCTCTAGGCTTACGCAGTAAGTAATATACGAATTCCTCCCTCTTCCCTCTTCTCAATTTCTTCTTTTCTGTTGTCGATTCCTCTACTCTTTTCTTTCTTCAATTGCTAAGTAAATATATAAATGATTTAGGGTTTTTGTTCGGTTTTTTTACCATAACACGCAGTTGACCCCCTCAATCCATGCGGGCTTCTGAAGCTCTCACTCAACAAATGCATATATATATATATATGCATGTATATATTATCCGCCGCCGTCGTGGCGGCCAATGTCCCAGCCTGTGTGATAGCTCAGAGGGTCCCACACATCCATGAATGGCGTTCCTCACTGAGCAATCGCATGATAGCTTGCCCGGAATCAAGCTTCACGGAGTATGGCATTTTATACAGTTGATAAGGAAGAGAAAGAGAAGCGTAGGGAAGAGAGCACCGCTGATGGCATGTCGGCGGCATTGTATTCGGAAGGCCACGTATGATGATAGCAATGTCCCATATTGTTCAGTATTGTGCCACCTGGCAAGCAATGGTAACTAATATCTTCTCTGGCTCACAAGAGAAATAAACAAAGAAAATATTGCGGACATTTTTATCATAAAACTGATCCTTCCATTATAATAATCTGTAGAGAAACTGAAATATTACATTTATAGATAACTTGTAGCTTATAATCTACCTCAGGGTAGGAACAATAATAGTGCCTTAAAACTCTCAAAGCATTCGACTTTGACAATGTCATTGCTCAACATTATATTGTATTTGTAATTTGTATTGCGTCCTGCCATTCATGACTCCATGGCTAGTTGTCACAGTGAAGGATGTAACAATATAGAATTAATAAAACTACTTTCAAGAATTAGAAAGAGGGGAAAGAATGTCGCCCATTTTACAATATAACGTGGCCTACATGTTGTTAGAACAAGCGTTTCACCCAAGAGGGGGGGTGAATTGGGTGATACTAAAATTTCGTCGGAAATATAAAACTTTATCATAGGAATTAAAACAGTAATGAGTAAGGAGAAATATCACCGAAGTGTGCACTGGGAGTTATACTGGTTCGGTCACAACCACTTTGACCTACGTCCAGTCCTCAGATCATCTCTGAGAGTTTTACTATAACTTCCAAGATTCAGTGGGTTCTTGGCACCTCAGTACAAGCAAGTTCCTATACCTGGACACTCGCTCCCCCTTACAAGTTGCAATTCAATCCCAACTCAAGGTTCCACAACCTTAAGTTACCTCAATAACAAATATTGAGTTTGAATGAAATATCTCTCTTACAGAGTGAATAAGAATCACTGAAGCATAGAAATATAATTTCAACGTGAAAACAGAGCAATAAACTTGATAATACGTTTGTGTGTGTGCTTGTTATTTTTTTCTCTGTTTGGATGTTCCCATATATATAGATATGTTGGTGATGACCGTTGGAACATTTTCTTTCGTCCGTTGGAGAGTGCGCAGCCACTGTTGACTTTTCAAGTTTTTGAAAAATATCCGTTGGCGGTGGTTGGCATTTGAACGTTTCTTTTGACTTCAATCTCTTGAAGTGTTTTCTTCATTGTTTATCTGTAAATAGACTAAGAATACTAATACAATGAAAGATTAATCATATAGGAAACAAATCTATGAACGTTTGAATGATTTCAAAATTTCTGGGTAAGCTTACTCGAGTATCTCCTCGAGTATTGCTTGAATGTTACTCGAGTACCTACTCGAGTAACCTCGGGAAATCTTTGATCAATTGCAGGTTAATGAATAAACATAAGATTACTCGGGTAGTGCCTGGAATAACCAATTTTCAAACCTTTGGAAATACATGTTTACTCTGGTACCTACTCGAGTAATGCACTCACAACTTTATGAGTTACTCGGGTACCAACTCGAGTAAAACTTGAAATAAACTTTTGGTTACTCGATGCTCTACTCGGTTAATGTTGCAGGATTTCAATGTCGAGAGCACTTACCTCATTACTCGAGTACGTACTCGAGTAATGCACTCATTGTTCCATAGGTTACTCGGGTACCACCTCGAGTAACTGTGCTTTTTGTTAATGACTTACCCGGGTAAAGACTTGAAGTTGTCTTTGAAAATATTCTGCATACTCGGGTACTTACTCGAGGAATCTACTTAAATATATGCATACTGGAGTAAGGACTCGAGGAACATGAAATAAAGAGAGATCAAGTTAATCGGGTACCACCTTCAATTTTTTGCTTATCTTTGTGCGTTACTCGAGTACCTACTCGAGTAATGTTGCAGTGGTACAAAGTGCCGAGAGCTCCATCTTTTCAGAAACAGAGTTACTCGAGTAGCGCCTCGAGTATCGTTGGCAACCTGAAGGCAACTGGAAGTTTTTTCACATGGTTACTCGAGTAGCTCCTCGAGTATCGTTGGCAACCTGAAAACTTTTACACTGTTACTCGAGTAGCTCCTCGAGTAACGTTGTCTGGTTACTGGAAGTTGTCTTTGATTACTTCAAGTTTTGTCTCATTACTCGAGTACCGCCTCGAGTAATGCCTTAGAAACCTTGCTTCTGATCAAGTTTCTCAGCTTTATCTCTTGGCCTCTCTTCATTACTTCCATGCTTTCCTCAAGTAAAGCTTATTCCTGTCATTACTTAGTTCAAGCTTGATTATTAAACATTTCCTTTTCAAACCATTCTTTTGTTATCATCAAAACATGAGATCTAACACATGTTTCATATAATTATATTTCCAGTACTTCTAACAACAGGTAAAGGAAAAAATAGGTAAGAATCTAACTACTTAGAACCCCAATCATCCACAGCATTTCACACTCAAATCTTTAACACTTCTCAAGCCAAACTGTCAAGTTTAGCTGTTTGTGAACTTCCCTAGGAACTAATAAGCTATCAGTTTGGCAGTTTTTGCTATCATCTATTTTGCTGTCGAGTCACGAGCTTCCTAAGAATAACATGATTATAGAAAGCAAGCTTACAATTTCTTCAGCACAATTAAGGTTTATGCACAAGTTCGAGTCCCGAGAAACTACTTGGGAGGGCTTTAACCTTAATGTTTCTAACCTGACCCAATAACTCAAAAAAATCTACTTAAATAGATCCAATTAAAAATAAACCAAAATTTTCATTTTGTATACATTCCATTTTTCTTCATCCACATATATATCTCAGACCATTTAGAACGCAACCAAAAATCTGGAAATTAGAAAAGAAAACCAAAGAGATCTAGAGGGAGAAGCCTTTAAGGTTAAATATATAGAGTATATAGACACAAAAGAATCTGGAAGCTAGCAAGCGCGGTAACATATCATATACTTCGAGTACTCTATAAATTGGTATTCAATCCTTGATATGCCCTTCCTTGTTGATCCTCCTGCTCTATTCTTCAAGCCTCAAAATTGGACTTTTGAGTTAAACGATGGCGAATGGCGAGTTCTTGTTTAATTTGTTTCAGATTTCTTTTTTCAATATGTCCTTTCCCGTCTGCAAGAGCATCCACCAAAGGCCCATCCAAAAAGGTAGAGTCAACCTTATATTGGAACTCTTCCCTCAACAACATCTGCATTACACGAGTTAAATATCATTCTATACACAAACTTAATGTCACTAATATAAATTTTGTGTAGAATTCTTTTCAAATTATGCATATAAGAGAAAAAAAAAAAAAGAAGGGAAGATTACATTGTAATGTTAGACTTGCCTTTGGTATTTCATTGATTCGATAATATGATTGGGTCATTATTCTCACTCTCAACATCGAAGTTTCCTTTGAAGCCATGCCAAGCATTTTACTTTGTTTTTACAAATTATTTGCTCATGTAAAATGTGTTTTAAAATATTGTCGTTGAATTCTGATGTGTGGTGTTGAAGGTAAGCTGACATGAATATTGGGTATAATTTTCAACAAAGAGATGATGATTTTAAAAAATGAGAAAGTATAGGTTGAGTTTTGGCAATTCTGTGTGTTGTGTTGTTGAGTTTATTAAATATATATGTGGGCTAAATCTTGGCAATTCCGCGTGCTATGTTGTTAAGTTTATTGAATATGTGGCTAAATTTTGTCAATTTTATGTACTATCCTATTGAATTTATGAAATTTGGGGGTGAAATTTTTTTAATTATATGTACTATGCTATTGAGTATATGAAATCTTTAGGCAACATTTTGTCAATTCCAGCTATGTGCTACCAAGTTATGATGTCACCAAACCATTTTTATTTAAAATTGACAGCTACACTATATCAAAATAATGTAAAAGTAACAGCTAATTAATTTCTCATTACACATATATATGATATGATAAATTATCTTCAATAATGATTATTATAATAAATTTACTAGTTGTATTATAAAACTACAAATTGCAAGCAACAATCATTAACATGTTAATAATTCCCAAACAAATTTATCTAAAATTGTGAATAAGATTGTAATTTTTATAGCAAAAAATATAAGAAGGCCAACATGAGAAATGAAATATATCTATCGCAAAACATATTTTTTTTACTACATAAAACTGATTTATAAGTTGAGAATTATATTACTTTTCTTTGATTTTGTGCTAGTGAATGAATGTACTTGAGCATTCTAGGAAATAAAATAAGTACTATTATTATTTTTTATTTTCTTTCGATACAGAATCATAACTACAAGGGAAGGACCGACAAAAGACTAGAACAGTCAGTTCAACAACGCCTGACTGCAAGCAGCTGCGTCCATAGCCAATATACAAAAATAGGGGGGGGGGAATACAAAAGTTGTCTTAAAGCCAAAGCATATCGTTCGATACAATCCAGGATATAAAATAATTGTTTGAAGTTCGACTTCGTGGAATCTTCATCCTGTAGAATTTTCTTAGTTTGATTTATTTTAAGTTCGAAATATATATATATATATATATATTTAAAATTTTAATAAATAAACAATACTATCTATATAGATATATTAATAAACATAAACGACAGTAAATTGATATAGTCTATTTGATTAGGATGGATGAGTTTATATCTAACACTGAAACCATGTCTATATATTAAATTTTATAAAGCTATTATGTTTTTCTTAATCTAAAAAAGTGTTGCTTGTAGATTCCATCTATTTAACCATCTCTTAATGCTATTGTTTATGATTCGTAATTTTATTTGGAAAGTGTCAACATGACTTAATTCAAGATACAAGAATGTGTGTCACATCCATGAATACAGTAGGTCATTTTCGTTGGTAATTAGCTGAACAAACCAACATGTTATTTATTGAATAGATTAACATGAAATCTATATTTGTTTATCAATATCTATATAGTATAAAATTTAATTATACGAAGTGACACCTCATAAATTATAAACAATGTAAGTTATTTCTTAAACAATACAAATCAGGGATTTCGTATCTATGTAAGTCTATAAAATGATATCAAGTCAAGAAATTTGGTAACTTATTTTATGAATATCTCCAAAATTAATCATTGTGTGTGTGTGTGTGTGTGTTTTATCACCACTATTTGTTATTAGTGGATAATTTGGTAACTTATGTTATTATCCTGTTAAGTGTAACCCCCTCACGGTAATCACATCCGAATTTCAAAAATTAAGTGAAATAGAGACCAATAAAATCAAATCAACAATTTATAATCCCTCAACTCGGGATGAGGTATTTCAAAATCGATTCAAAAAGTATTAATTCCGGGTCTCACATTCACATGCGGATATAACTACTTGAGAAATCAAATTACATAAGAAATATCAGAGTGCGGAAACTAAAATCCCGGCAAACCCCCGGGTTAATACATATATGATATGGGTTTATGAGTTTTCCCATGAAGGGGATTACACGATCCAAATAATTATTTACAACTCTTTACACTTTGGCAATTCCCAAATCCAAAATGGATATAACCAACTATCCCAAAACATGAATGTCCCTAAGAGACCCTAACCACTCCGGGTTGGTCGCTTCCCCTTTGAGCCACTTGCCCTGTCTGAAAAAGTTAGTCATATGGAAATAATGAGATTCTTGAGAATCCCAGAGCAACAACTCACTCATACAATATATAAACATAGAGCATGCATGTTCATCATAATCAGCAGCTTCACAATGATCTCTGGCTCACGCCACATACGACAGCACTCACGGCTGTAATCACAATGCACTACGCCCACTTTCGTGGTGAACACTATGCCAGCTTTCGCTGTAATCACTATGCACAACGCCCGCTTTTGCGGTGAACACTATGTAGCAGCAACACAAAGCACAAAGCACCATAAAGCATCTCTAGGCACGGTGTATCACTATGCTCCACAAAGGATCTCAATGCACAAAGTATCACAAAGCAGCAGCAGCAACATCCACACAATGAATGACAGACAAACATACAATACATTTACATAAAGCATAAGAGAGAAGTCGCTACCTGTATCTTTCCTGACAATCTTGGGCACAGTGGGCTCACGCGTGCGGCAGATGTCAAATCCTATACCAAATTAGGGACAATTGATCAATCTCTTTTCCAATTACTTTACTTAATCCCATAATACACTAAGTTGGTTATCATTTAGGACTCTTAAGAGGCCACAAATGACTCTAATGAAAGCCCTAAAATGTTGGGAAACAATAGGTTGAAGGTCACATTTCGAAAACACTAAGTGCTGGAACACAGGCTTGGGCCCCGGCCCACCAATCCTTGGGCCGCGGCCCAAAACAGGTCAGAAAGTCTTGGGCTGCGGTCCGCCACTCTTGGGCCGCGGCCCAGAAGTTTCTGATTCTGGGCTGAACTTCGAAAAACCATAACTAATTCTAGAAAAATCGAAACGAAGTGATTCCAAAGCCAAATGAAAGGTATATAAGTCCTCTTTCAAGGAAAAATACAGCCCTTCACTGGGAATCACTACAAAATTACAGAATCACCAAAAACTAACCACTACTCCAAAATAGAGTTCTGTTTCAATCCCAAACTTTGGACAACCATATCTCACAGAATTCTAAACGAAATGACACAAAGTATATACTCATTTTGAAGCTTGGGATGTGAACTTTAATACTGGAAAGTTTCACAATTTTCCAATATCATTTGGTCACTCAAAACACTCGTGCAAAAAGACTGTGCAAAACAGAGCTTAAACAAGATAGATTTCCAACTTTTCCCCAAGTGATCCAAATGAACCTAAAATCACTAACCAAGCTTATCCCCACACAAAATCACTCAAGGAACACAATGGTGACTTCAAAATGACCAAAATCATCACCCAATCACATGCCCTGTTTTTGCCCAATGTCCAAAACCAATATAGAATTCTCAAACTTCACCTCTAAGCTTCAATTCAATACCATTTATTCAAAACACTTAACAAGGCACTAATTCCATGTCAACAACAATTCAAACACCACAAGACCCTAATTTTCGAAAATGGGTCCCAAAATTCCAGAAATTCCAAGTTAAATCATTGGGCACAAAACTTATATAGAAAGGTTTCTTAAACTCACCTTAACAACTTTCTCAAAGCAAGTTCTTGATTCTCCCAAGTCCAGAATTTCGTGTGGCCACCAACCACCACCAATGGGCAAGCTACAACCATAGAAATGTTGCTCTCAACTCAAGGATCAACTTTAATGAAGGGAGTTTAAGCAATAGAGATCATTTACCTACTCGAAAATCAAGCTTTCTTCTTCTCTTCCAAGCTCAAACCAGCGCCAGAAATGGAGGAAGGAAGAGAAAAATGAGAGAGAGAAATGGAAGGAAGATGATGATGGAGACAATTCTTTCTCCCTACACACACACAACCGCACAAGAGAGAGAGAGAAGAGAAAAGTGATTTTTGTCTTCTAGTGCCACATCCAATGGCCATTCTCTTGCCACATGTCATCATCCACTCACTCCCTTATGAGCTCACCAAATCACAACACATAGGATTCCGACCCACGGTCAAGGAATCACAACCATTGATCTTAAATACCATATGTATTTATTTTCAAAATTCACATTACATTAATCATGATAGTGCTTAATTACACTAATTACAATGATTTTCATAATCATTAGCCCTAATCACAAATCGGGATATTACATTAAGAAACTAAAAACATGCATCTATTAATGAATAACTTGTAGATTATAATAAGAAGCCATGATCGGAAGTGATATACCATATAAAAATTTATTGTGTCTCTTTAAATATTAGCTATCATGCTAAATCCTTTTTTCCTTAAAAAAGCAAAAACAAAAGAAGTGACTTATACAGTAACACAAATCTTTGTGTTTTTCTTATATTTTATATTAATTGATAAGATAGAATGAAACAAATTATGGAAGTTGAATTGGGAACGCATGCATCTTGATCTATTCCCTGCATCTTACAACTGTACACAACAGCTGGCAATAAGAAGATGATGGAAATACGTAGGTAATGTTTGGCTTGGCAATTTAATATAACTTTACATTTCTAGTTTCTAGTTCATCTAAAACAAATCTAATAAAAACCAAAAATTCTATTGCGGACATATTCCATTTTTCTTGGTCCTCATATATACTTCAAACCATTGAGAACATAACTAAAAATCTGGAAATTACAAAAGATTCCACTATTAATTTAAAAAGAGCAACAAATATTAGTAACGGTTATATAACCACTACTAATTTCAAAGGAAATTCAAATTTTCTGCCAAAAATTTAATTCGTGTTTTAAAACGGCGTCTTATATTAGTAGCGGTTATTTAACTACTACAAATGTTACTAAAATTGAAAAAAAAAAATACAATTATCTGTTTCCGATTATTGAAGTCGTGCTAAGAACTTCTAATTTGTTTTTCTATTAGATGAGCTTATAGGTAGAATATGTATTGAAATATTGAGGTTGAATTATTCTTGTATATATAGCTGAAGGCCTATGATGACACAAACACAGGATTTGATTTTCAATAAAGAGATGGTGATTTGGAAAAGGGAGAAACTGTTCGATGAATTTTGTTAAATTTGTGTGTTGTACTATTATATAGGCAAAGATTTGTCAATTCTATGTGCTATATATAATATTGTGCTTATAGTATCTGTAGGCAAAAATTTTCGAATTTTGTATGTGGTTAAGTTATGGTATTACAAAACTACTTTGCGAAGCTGAAAGTTCCACAATACCAAAATAAGTAAAAGTGACAGCTAATTAATTTCTCATACATGTGTGTGTGTTTGAAATTACTTATAATAAATTTACTATTGTTTATTGTATAAACTTCTAGGAACAAACGTCAATGTGTGAATAATTTCTGTAAAAAATTATTAAAATAATCTTATTTTATTGCAAAAATTTAAGCACAAGGAAATGAGAAATTAAACATAAATAAATGTAAAACATATTTTTAATTCATAAAATTCATTAATAACAAGATTAGAATTAATTGTATTTGATTTTATGCTCTGAATGAATCAATGTACTGGGGCTTTTTAGGGTTGATAAAAAAGGTATTTGAGAATTTTAGGAAATAAAATAAGCACTTTTTTATGTTAGATATTTTTTTAATTGGAATCCTGATCGTTATTGTGATTTTTTAAATTTGTAAACAAAAGATGGAGTAAAAGAAAATAACAGATTTAAAATATATTTGTACTTTTAACCAAAAAAGAAAGGATTGTATCTAATAGATATGATAATAAACACATATGAGAATTAAGTGATATAATCTATATCTATAATACACAAGGTTATTAAAGCCTGAATGACCACTTAACATGTTGGGTATTGGGTCAAAGATCAGTGGATCAGATCAAGAGTTAACCACCTAAGATTAGACCCATGAGGAATAGAAGATTGAGAAACAATTTTATATATCATATCATTTCAATACTTCGAATCACAAGTAAAATAATCATATTCTTGAAAAAACTTCCAGCAGCAAAAGGGAAAAATCAGTAATCACATAGCACTGGGCGACATCAGAAATTTGGTGACTGTAAAAGACTAAATGGAGTAGAGGTCAAGCCCAAGGTTATTATAATTTATATCCCCTCACTCCCAAAATGGATGTTACAAAACAGAGCAATAGCAAGCCACAGCCATTTTGAAGCAAGAAGAAAACAATCAAACAAATGAAAACAAACTGTAAACTCGAAGGAAACAGCGACAAAGGCTGGGTTTGAAGACCCAAAGTTTCAACCACCCAACGCTTCGTCTTCCACGGTTTAACCCATAACGAACGGTGACGAACGGCAAAATCGCCTCTGGACCAGCGACGAACGGCAACGGGAAGTGAAGAACAACCAAAAGCTTCGACCTTTAACCCAGGACGGTGACAATTAGGGCTCATCCGAGCACCAGAAGTTTGGCGCCATGGAGGGGGAAATTAAAAGCTGCAAAAGTGATTGTTACTTTTTTTACAGGAAAAAAATCTTTAATGTAGATATTTTTTATAAATAGACAATAACTATAAAGAAAATTAAATAAAACGATGCACTAGATATTTTTAATGGATATGATATATAATATAATTGTAAAAGAGTTGGAAATAGTTAATTTGAAAGAGAAGAACTTGTATCCATAAATACTATATAGATCATTTTCGTAGATAATTTAATAATGACATTAACCAAAAATTTATGTTCATTTAACTATATACATAATATAAAATTTGTAAAAATTACATCCTTAATGAGTTATAAAAATTATAAATTGATTCTTAGAATACATTAAAAATACATGGATTTGGCATCTAATTCAACTACATATATGATGACAATTCAAAGAATTTGGTAACTTATTTAAAGTTTATCACCGTTATTTGTTAATAGTGCATTTTCGTTGTAGCCTTTCTAGAATCTAAAAACATACGTATATAAATGAATAATTGGTACATTATATATAGCCATGATTGGAACGGATATACCACATAAAAATTAGCTGTCTCTCTTGAAACATTAGCTGTCATACTAAATCCTATTTTCTTAAAAAAAATGCAAAAAACAAAAGAACTGACCAATACATTAACATAGATCTTTGTGTTTGTCATATATTTTATATTAATTGATAATATAGAATAAAAAAAACTTGAAATGTGTCTTGATCAATTCTTAGCATTTGACAACCGGACACAACAGTTAACCGTGTGAAGATATGATGGAAATACATAACGTTTGGCTGGGCAATTTGATATTCTCAATTGTTTACAATTCTAGTTCGTCTATTAAACAAATCCAAAAAAACCCAAAATTTTTATTGCAGACATATTCCGTTTCTCTTTGCTTGCAGATATGTACTTCAAACCATCGAGAACACAACTAAAAATCTGAAAATTACAAAAGGACACCGAAGAGGTCTAAAGGGAGAGAAACCTCTATGGTATGATATATAGATTATATACATACTGATGAAGAATCTGGAGGTTCAAGTAGAAACGAGAGAAAATACTGTTTTCTTTCAAGTCTCAAAACATAGCATGGTGTAGCATCCACCTCTTATGGAGTTTTTGATATAAGGCCGAATGGCGAGTTCTTAACGAGCTTAAGAATTCGTTGCTTAAGATGACCTTGTATAAGGTGAAAACACCTTCCCCCTCATGAAGATCATCCATCAAAGGCCCGTTCAGAAAAGTAGAGTCTTTATCAGAACTCTTCCTTCGGCAACATCTGCATCAATTACACAAGTAAAATATCATTCTGTACATAAAACTTAACATACGTTTTTGTGTAGATCATGTTTTCCAATTTATGTATAGTGCAAAGATCAGGAGGAAAGAACAATCATAGAGTGTTAACCTAAAATAGATAAAGTAACAGCATTAGACTCACCTTTGGTACTCCATTGATCTGATAATATGGTTGGACCATTGTTCTCAACATTGAAGTTTCCTCTGAAGTTATGCTAAGCATTTCTATCGGATTTGCTCATATGTAGAATGTGTATTGAGATATTATGGTTGAATTCTTGTATATATAGTTGAAGGTATGATGGCCTAGACAGGGATACGATTTTCAATAAAGAGATGGTGGTTTTGGAAAGGGAGAAACTATTTACTACTTCCTTTGTTTCTATTTATAAACAACTTTTTCTCTTATAGGACTGATCCATTTTATAAACAACTTTCACTTTTTGTCTCGAAATATAACCTTTTTTTCCCCTATTTTATCTTTATTAAATGTTTATTCTCTTTCATATCTTATACTCATTATCTCTGATACTTTTTATTTATTCTCCCTCCTATATTCCTTTCATAAATAGGGGTATATATGGAAAAAAAAATATGGCACTTTTAACACACTTATTGTTTTTAACTATCAGTTCCTTTTACACAATCAAAAAGAAAGTTGCTTATAAATAGAACTTGAGGGAGTAAAATTAGTTAATTATGTGTGCTGTGTTGTAAAAACTATGGGTATAATTTTTTTTTTAAAATTCTGTGTGCTGTTGAGTTGTGGTATTACGAAACCACTTTTTCAAGTTAAAATCTGCAAGATATCTCTTTTTTGTTTTTTTGAAAAGAAATTACACAATATCTAAATAAGTAAGAGCGACAGCTAATTAATTCGTCACACTCGCATATATGAGAAATTAATTATAATAACTATTCTCGCCTGATTTTACTATAAGATCTATTTAACTTATTTGAGTAGATTTATGATATTACTTAAGTTAGATAATACAATATATCCTAAAACACCTTAAACATTTTCCTTAATTCCCTCCGTTCCTCTCCTATTTTATTATTGTTGAAGGAATATCAATAGGATTGATTTGAGGAAAAACTATTAAACATGTGTAAACTAGGTATTACATTTAGAACCAAAATTAACTCTCTGATCAGAACCTACATTATGGATGATATGAGTATTATAATAAATCTACTATTCAATAAATTTCAATCCGACTTTTTAAAATTATAAAATTTATAAGAAATTGCATTGCGTATAAGTTACAAACATGATAGATTATTTCTGAGAATACATTGCAAATACATGGATTTGACATCTAATTCAAGTATATATTTGACGACAATTAAAAAAAAAATATTTGGCAACTTATTTAAAGTTTGTCCACAATATCATAACTTCGTTTGGATTAGTTCAAATCGTAAGGATGGGGTGAGGTTCATACTGTAGTGAAAGATTCAAACCCTTAAGCGTCTTAAAATATTGAAATATACAATTATAAATTATAGTTAGTTTGTATATTATAAAAAGCCATGCTTGGCATTGGGATTCACAAATAATTTTTTTCCCACTGTTTTCACAAAATTATTTTTCACTTTATTTATAGTATTTAGAAAAAAATCTTTAATGTAGATATTTTTTATAAATAGACAATACTTGTAAAAAAATTTAAATAAAACGATGCTCTTGATCTTTTATTGGATATGATATATAATTTTATTCGGAAAGAGTTGGAGATAGTTAATTTGAAAGGCAATAACTTGTATCCATAAATACTATATATATCATTTTGGTCGATAATTTAATAATGACATTAACCAAAAATATAAGTTCATTAATCTATATACATAATATAAAATTTATAAAAATGACATCCTTAATAAGTTATAAAACAATATACATTGTTTCTGAGAATACTTTAAAAATACATGGATTTCGCATCTAATTCAACTGCATAAGTGATGACAATAAAAGAATTTGGTCACTTATTTTAAATTTATCACCATTGTTTGTTAGTAGTGGATTTTCACTGTAGCCTTTGTAGAAACTAATTAAAAACATACATGTTTGAATGAATAATTTGCACATTATATATAGCCATGATTGGAATTGATATACCATATAAAAATTAGCTATCTCTCTTGAAATATTAGTTGTCATACTAAATCCTATTTTCTTAAAAAAATGCAAAAACAAAAGAAGTGACCAATACATTAGCATAGATCTTTGTGTTTTTCATATATTCTATAGTAATCGATAATATAGAATAAAAAAATATGAAATGTGTCTACACCAATTCTTAGCATTTGACAACTGGAGACAACAGTTAATTGTATGAAGATATGATGGAAATATATAACGTTTGGCTGGGCACCAGCTTCTACCCTGAATCAGAGTTGTTTCATTACTGGAGAGATTACCTCAAGGTCATCACCCTCCCAGAATTCATTTTCCCCCACAAGCCTCCTGGTTTCAAATAAGTTCATCTTCAACTCTGTTTTCTCATATACTACTATTTCCTCCCGTCCTTAGTATAAGAGCCTGTTTTTATAGAGATTACGAAAGCTAGTTAACAAAATAGCAGAAACTGCTTTTCCTACATTGCTTTTCCAACAATGAATTTTGTATCGGTTTACGTGAATATACTTGTTAAGCTCAAAGAGGCCCAAACTGATATATACTTCAATGTTCTTGTTATAACCTAATGATCCACAGCATATACTGATATATAATTAATGACTCTGGGATTTGTCTCTAAAAGTTTTTGTTGAGGAGCATTGTTATCTTGGAAATTCTTTTAGATTTAATGTTGTCCCAAAAGTATTAACATGGAGTAATGTTGTCTTTTACCGTAAAAAAGTTAACAGTCAATGTCAATTTGTTAACATTTAATGTTAGTTTTTTAACGGTGTGGGGTAATATTGTTATGTTTTGAAACTTCTATGTGACATTGAATCTGAAAAAACTTTCAGAACAAATTTGCACTTAACTCTAGTTTATTTAGTTCCATTAATCCTAAAAAAAGTCAACTGCCTTGTGTGTGTGTGTGTGTGTGTGTGTGTGTGTGTGTGTGTTAAAGACATACTTGGATTGACCTTTGTATAATCACTCTATGTCACTGTCTGTACAGGGAAGTAGCCTATGGTTATAGCAGCAAAATAAGGGCGGTGGCCAGGACTTTGCTCCAAGGGATATCGGAGAGCCTCGGATTAGAAGCCAACGCCGTTATAGAGTCCACCGATTTTGATTCTGGTTTGCAGATTTTTGTGGTCAACCTGTACCCTCCATGCCTTCAACCAGAGCTGGCCTTGGGAATGCCTCCTCACACCGATCACGGCCTCCTCACACTCCTCTACCAGAACGGAATTGGAGGCCTTCAGGTCAAGCACGACGGTAGGTGGGTCAACGTTAATCCTCTCCCCAACTGCCTCATTGTCAACACTGCAAATCAACTTGAGGTAACTTAAGTGCATGTTTGAATTAGCTTTCAGAGAATAGCTTTTACGATTTATGAAATAAATATGTGAGAAGAGTTTTATCTCAATTTACGGAAAAGGGTTTTTGAAACTACGGTTTAGGGCTCACCCAAACACACATTAATGCTTCAATTCCCTAATACCCACATTCACGCACAATTTACAAACCACACGGGTTAAAACATTGATATTGTTAATGAACTAGGCGGTGAGCAATGGAAGGTACAAGAGCATCTGGCACAGGGCGATATTGAACAACAAAGACACAAGGTTAAGTATAGTGGTGGCGAACGGACCAGACTTGGAGAAGGAGATAGCACCGGCGACGGAGCTGGTGGGGAGAGAGGAGGGAATAAGGTACAAGAAGATGAAGTACAGGGAGTACTTCTTCAAGGTTTAGCAGGTGACGAGGTTAGTGGACACAAGTAGATTGGATAAGGTTCGGATTGATCCTCAAAACTAATGTTGTCAACACTGCTACTAGCAGCTCATGTGAGTTAAGTTTGAGAGTGGCGTTTTATTGTCTGTATAGCTTTGTGGTTATTGGTTGGAGCAGTTAATGATTAGGAATTTAGGATTTCAAATCAACATATTTGTTCTTCAGATTTGAAGTTATATGTACAATTCACCTATACATAAAGAATCAGCAGACAAAGGCACATTTTATGCTCTGCAATTTTACCTCAGATCCTCATATCTGGCAGTATAGGTTATACTCAATATGGCGATGGTTTCTCTACTCTTGAATGTTCTCAGTTTTTGTCTTTAATTATTCTTCGTTATAGGGAATGCGTTGTTTCAAGTGATGCAAAACATGTAAGTGGGCAAGGAATGATGTGATACTGATATTATGGGCGTCAGATTAGTAATGGTCTCAACTCTCAAGTGTGGAATAAATCAGAATGAATTAGAATGTGTGATATGGTGTTAGGAGCTTCATTGTTTTTCAAAGGTTTGGGCTGTAACAAGATGGGCTGTTTATGGTACAAAATAATGTTCCTCCGTGCTGGTTTACTTTTATGTTCCCAAGTGCAATCTTTTTCTTTTTTTGAAAAAGAAACTTGGCTCAACATTGCGTTTGCAGTTCCCTGCTACATCTTCATTCTTCCACCCAGTGGATCCCAAAATATGAACATAAAATGGCATTCTCTATTCAGCGATATGTATATTTGGGATTTTTTTTTTCATCCACTTCAACAAATCCAGCATATAGTGCCATAATTATCTGAGAGTTAGGCCTTGGACCCTCCTAGTTAAGTTATTCATATAAAAAAAAGTGTTAACTTTCCGAAATTGCAATCTTTGATCATTTGTACCGTAATTGATCCTTAGTAAAACTCCATTTATATTTATATGTACAATGAACCGAGATTATCTAAGAAAAATTATAAATATAAAAGATAAAGAAGAACAAAGCCTTACATTTATGGATAAAGTAGGCCCCTCACTAACGGGAGGTTGGTTAAGGTGATAGGTATATTAACCCCTTAACTAAATAGGTATTGGGTTTGATCCCTAGGCAATTACGGTACATGATATAGGATTCAATTACCAGTTTCTTGAATAATGGGTGAAAGTAAGAAAAATTATTTACTTCATTATATCTAACATGTTTGTTTCTTATATTTTGGACTAAATTAACCCTCTAAAATGCCCACTGCATTCAAGATAAGAGAGAGTAATAAAGATTGGAGGCAATATTAGTTTTCTAATTAGAGAGATCTTATTATTATCTTATTTAAGAGGATAATTGTATGTCATTTTTCAGAATTGTGATTATAAATTGTAAAGATAAAGATGGATGAGAGGCAACAAGGAAGGATTTGTCATCCAAGTATTTGTTTGGAATAGCGATTGGAATGCCTAAAGTGGCTTTTCAATCGTGATTTACGGTATACGAGGTAAGTATGTAAGAAAAACTGTCTCAATTTATGTGAAAGTAGCTTATAAACAATCTTAATACCATAACAAACATGCTTCAAATCTGTGGTCGCTGTCAGACCACAACATGTCTCCCCCAACAAATATGAACATGTGCGCAAAATTGGAGCAAAGAATTAATGCATCCTGAGCACACAATCAAATTTTTTTAAATTTCGTAATATTTTTGTATAATAATATAATTGAATATTGTTCTTAGTATTAACTTGAAAAATTATAAAAAAATAGACTCAACTTTTTAATATTTAAATATTATTATAACACAATAAAAATACAAAGCACACAAGAGACAATAAAATGCATGAAGAATTTTGCAATTTATAATTAATAGAACAATTATAAAGTTTACATTTTATATAGGCAAATGTATTCCATTAAGTTTATAAAATGCATTTTTTGTCCTTTAATTTTTAACACCGTTGGTTTTATCTAGCTAAAAATGTTGACTCAAAAAATAACTTATGAACAATATTTGAACATGATGGAAATAACTCGTTAATGGAGTGTTGGTCACTTCCGATGAGCAGAAAGGGCAAAGATTTGAACAAGCTGCTGCTCACCACCCAATAGAGTTTTCATGTAATAATATAGACCTAGTTTCCTTGTTCAGCAATCTGCTGCGTAGGGAGAGCTAGGAGATCTAGGCCATCAAATCTGATCTGGAAGGCCAAAATTTGATTTATTAAAAAAAATAAAGATTTTCTAATAAATCACATTTGGGCCATCCAGATCAGATTTGACGGCTCACAATCTCCTAGCTCTCCCTACTAGGCAGATTTGCTGAGCAGGGAAACCAATTCCGTAATGATACATACTCTCGACTGCAATTTTTTTTTTGAAAAAATGTCAAGTTGTAATTAAAAAACAAGAGGGAGGATGTCCAGTTAACTAGCAAAAATCTGCTTCTTACCTATTGTTACCAAACCTATTGGTGTCCTTCCCACGTAGCTCATAATAATGTTGAAGTTCAATGGGGCTATCCTGCAATAAAAAGAAAAAAAAACAGAAAGCTTCGGATGGAATCATACATGATATATCTAGCTTCGGTATTTCATCGTACCACAACATACAAGATGGTTTTATTTTCATCGTACCACAACATATATCTAGCTTGTTTGTTTCTAGTAATTATCTCAACCTATCCCAAGCCCAAATAAAGGAGGAGATTGTGTTAGGGCCTACAACCAATGCAAAAATCTATCAAATATCTTATGACCATGGATCAAAAAATTGAGCAATTACTTGGTTATTGCCCACAACGAATTGTATTGCTCGAGTACAATGATGAATGAGCAAGAGTCGCTGCATCATTTGTCCATGAGAGCAAGATCAATTGTGATACTTGGAACATTGGGACCTTGTCTTGTAAACCTATGAAGATGGTCAGAGTCATGAAAAAGAGAAATATTAAATATCTTGTGCCTTCAAGAAACTAAAACTTGCAGATTTCAAAATTTGGTTCACATGTCAAGTTACACAAGAAACGGGATTGGTATAATAATCATTGATGAAGAATGGAAGAAGATCATGAAAAGACTGCTGGTATTGAGAAAACATATGTGATGAGATTAAGGAAGATACAAGGGGTAGAAAGAGAAGAATCTGCTGGCTCAAAGAATTATTCTATGGTTCCAGAATACGAGGAACCAAGAATGATGAACTAGTCTACTCTTGGCTTAATATAGGGGCATGGGACTGCGTCGGGAGTGTGGAAGTTACTTTTTGAGATATATTGTCTTTGTGGGCAGCTCAGATGTTTTAGGTCTTATTTTGGAATTGTGAGTAAGGTGGGGAGAGACTCTGGCCACTCAAAAGCCAGAGAAATTCCTCTTGTTGTGTGTTGAATCCTTGCTCTTTGATATTTTGTATTTTTCTATTGTGTGTGATATTTTGTATTTTGTCTTCCAATCAGGGAATTATTTGTTGTAACTCTGATTTGGTTTCTTGAATATTAATAGGAAAGCCTGAGCATTTCCTCATTAGTGCTGCTGTACGTTGTGGTTGTGTGTTGGAACAGTGATAGCGGGGTTGCAACAGAATATGATGAAAGTTAAAAGGGGCATAATCATATCTGACCAACGAAAAAGAAAAGTGATGCCAAGTATAGAATTTTGCATGTCGATTATAAAAATGACCTCTGATATAGGGAAACTTCCCCAATACAAGACAACCTCAGTCATGGGAAGCAGCCTAGGAATAACACTTACCTAGTGACAATTCCATGGTCTAGAAAAACAAAGAAGATAAAATGATTGTAATAACATAAGATTAACTCCAGATAGTGTTGATATGTGTCTGTTTTAATTAAATCGTTTTCATCTTAACTTTCATTTTGTAACTAAGGTTCCTTCACTTTAGTTGTTTCAGAGCTTCTATGTGTTTCAGAAGTAGCCTAAGTGATTTCTTTGAGTTAGGATTAAAGTTCCCCAATTTTAAAAGTTCTCTTTTAGCTAGAGGGACCTACACTTCTTTATCTTCTATATATGTATATATGTACACAGTTGTATAAAATCCAAATTCAAAGTATAATTAAAAACTAAATTTCTTCAAACTAAAATAAGATCATAAATTGCTCAAGTTAATGGAATACCTAAATTGAATAAACGGCATTTTGCTTGCTGCAGGAAGGATGATCTGTTGAGATCTCTGCAACCCTTCTTTCCCTTCCAAAAAGATAACAACTTCGTCGATGTATGTAAAGGAGCTCTGCAAATCATATGCAATTTGTAATGGGGCAAAAAAAAAAAAAAAAAAGAAGTCGGTCTTTACTGGGGAGGTTTTCATTCTAATTTTTTCCACTGAGAGTAAGAATTGGAGGTTTCAAATAGAACATTTTCAATGCAAGAAAAATTGGCAAAACAGCATATTAAATGAAGATACAGAAGTTATAGCAAGATCAGAAAAAAACAAAATTGCAGCGGTGATATCAAACAAGGAATAAATGTACAATTATTAAAAAATCCGAAACTTGAAAAACAGCAGCGAAAAGAGGAAAGTACTCTAGCCAAGATAAGTCACTCATCTATTGAATTAAAATAAAAAATCAAACATGCATAGCACTCACAATTCTGACCATCAAGCAATTAACTTGTATGACATCCAGGGAAACTGTGTAGGGACTCAGGACAGAGAAAAGAGGAAAGTACTCTAGCCAAGATAAGTCACTCATCTATTGAATTAAAATAAAAAATCAAACATGCATAGCACTCACAATTCTGACCATCAAGCAATTAACTTGTATGACATCCAGGGAAACTGTGTAGGGACTCAGGACAGAGAAAGCAGGGCTTACCCTTATTAATGATTCAAAGTTCTACATGTTAAAGAAGAAAAGGTGGGGAGAGAGAAGTGTATGGTATGAGACAAATGGGAAATCCAAGACTATACATAATAAGCGCATAAGCCAGAAGTCATGCAACTAAATTGAAGAGAGACTAATCTAAAAATGAAATTGAAAGCTTTGTATGCATACCCAAATAGAAGTAAAATACTTCAACCTATCCGGCATTGTCCTAATTCCTTCTAAAAGAGCCTCAATTTATAAACCTACATAAACTTCTCTTGAAAAGCTACACCAACCTCCCACATTTTCCTGATTTTCACACAATTCCGCTATTAAAGGAAACTCTGTGTTGGTTTCTAAAACAGAGGGGAACTTATAGAAATTCAGGCATGGCTGAAGATTTTAATCTATAAACAAGTTGATGTCTGAGCTCTGACTCTATTGGTTTCTGCAGCAAGCTTTCCAGATAGCTCAAACGAAGGTTTTTGCTGCAAATGGCAGTGAAGATTAAAAAAGCCAGCCGAAATAAAACATTTGAAAACCCCACACTCATTAATACAAAATTATTCAGAGCCTTTAATTTGCTTAAGCATGTTGATGTATCCTAAAATTTCCCTATGTAACTCAAGTAAATACAGATAATCTGAGCTCATATCTCGTACACATTTAATACATTAATGCAAGTATAGAGAATACAGAAGTAGTTTTATTTTTATTTTTAATTGTACAATTCACATTCTTCTTTCCTGAGGTTTTTAATGCATAAATTCACAGACCGTTTAATTTGCTTAAGCATGTTGATGTATCCTAAAATTTCCCTATGTAACTCAAGTAAATACAGATAATCTGAGCTCATATCTCGTACACATTTAATACATTAATGCAAGTATAGAATACAGAAGTAGTTTTATTTTTATTTTTAATTGTACAATTCACATTCTTCTTTCCTGAGGTTTTTAATGCATAAATTCACAGACCCTCTAGCTTCAACTTTTATGGGGGCATCCCCTCCATAAATAAAATTGTGATAAGTCAATGGAGCTTATACCATCTCACCGACTACATTTCATTTCTTTTAATATGAGGGGCAGGTATTAACGAGATCTAACCTGCAACCTCCAACTCATGTAGTTTTAATGTTTTATATACCACCACAGGGATCTAGTACCAAGTATAAATTACGTGAATCCAATTTCCTCTTCAACTTTTTCACCCTTCTCTCATTTTTCATTCCTTTCACCCATGCAAATGACATGCAACTAGCTAAATAATATTGCAAGCAACAAATCCCACAAACAGGCTTGACCATACCATTTCCTCTTCAACTTTTTCACCCTTCTCTCATTTTTCATTCCTTTCACCCGTGCAAATGACATGCAACTAGCTAAATAATATTGCAAGCAATAAATCCCACAAACAGGCTTGACCATACCTTAAGTTTTTCTTCCAAAGCCTCCTCAGCAGCCTTCATCTTTGCTTCTGAATCCTTCTCATCATTCCTGCAACAATAGCAGCCATCTCATTAGAAGCTATACTGATTCAAATCAATAAAAAAACAGAGCAGCAAAATCTTCAAGAACCAAGGCCAAAATAAAGTGAAAATAAAGAAAAACCTTCAATAAAGCATGCCCCTGCAAGGGGACATCTTTATTTCTAATTTAAACTCAAGTTTACCATATCTAAGTGGGGTTCAATGCAGTAATCACAAGACAAAAAAGAACACCATTTTAATTTTGGACATGTGCTCAAACATTTCTAAGGTTATCCACATCATTAATATATAGCATGGGAACATCCTTGTTCAAACATATAACACAGTTTTCAACATCTTGAGCAGAATTTTTATTATCATCTTGACTGCATCAAAATTTTTTTGTTACTTACTGTTGCCAAATCTAATGGCATCCTTCTCGCGTAGCTCATAATAACATTGAGGTTCAAATTCAACGGAGCAATCCTGCAATAATAATAATAATAATAAAGCTTCGCACGGAATCAAACATCATTTAGATTCAGTATTTCATATTACCACTACATATCAACATATTAAGAAACCGAGCAATTGCATCTTCAGTTTCTACTTGCGTTAATGAAAGTTTTGTTCCACGGTCCATTAAGTAAGAAGGCCTATGGAGATACGCGAGGGTGTCAAGTTCTTCTATAATTGAAACCATAGCTCAGATAGGGAATGGACAAAAGGTGTTAACTCATTTGTTTTGGCACCATACCACCAGGTTGCTCCTTTTCAACATGCCTAAAAACACAAGTAACAAAGAAACTTGAGAAAATTCAATTAGGACAACTGAGTTGGAGATTTTACTATCATGGATTCATATTAAGATGTTCTTATTTTCATTGTGGTGTTTTAATTAAAACTTGTTTGTTTCTAGCAATTGTCTCTACCTATCCCAGGCACAAATAAAGGAGGAGGATTGTGTTCGGCCCTTAACAGGCAACATAAAACTCTATCAAATACCTTATAAACATGGATCAACAACAAAATTGTGCTAACGCTAGATCATTGCCCACAACGCATGGTATGGCTTGGGTGTAGAAACAAATAAGTGAGAGCCACTACATCATTATTCCATGCGAGCAATATCATATTTGGTACTTAGGACCTTGTCTTGTAAATCTATGGAGGTGGTTGGAGTTATGAAAAAGAGTAATATAAATTCTGCCTTCAGGATACTAAATGGGTTGGAGAAAAATCTATTGAACTTGCAGATTTCAAACTTTGGCACACATGTCAAGTTAGTACAAGAAACAGGGTTGGTATCATCTTTGATGAAAAGTGGAAGAATGCAGTGGAAGTTGAAAGGAATGGGGACATAATCATATCCGGCCAACCCAAAAGAAAACTGATGCCAAATATAAAATTTGGCATGTTGAGAATTACATGCATGAGTAGGTTGATCATAAAAATGACCGCTGATGGGAAACTTTCCCAACACAAGACAACTACAGTCATGGGAGGCAGCCAGAGACTAACACTTCCCAGTGACAACTCCAAGGTCTAGAAAAACAAAACAGGAAAAATGATTACAATAACATAAGATTAACTCCAAGTTAGGAGTACCCAAATAGTGTTGATAATTATGTTATTATGTGTCTGTTTTAATTAGATTGTTTTTAACTGATTTCATTTTGTAATTAAGGCTCCTCCATTTTAGTTATTTCAGAGCTTCTATGAGTTTTAGATGTAGCCTAAGTGATTTGTTTAGGTTAGGATAAAGTTCCCCAATGTTAAAAGTAATCTCTTAGCTTGAGGGATCTACGCTTCTTTGTCTTCTATATATGTACACAGCTGTATCAAATCCAAATTCAAAGTATAATTAAAACATCAATTTCTTCAAACTGAGAGAGCAACATAAATTCTTGTAAAAAAAAAAAAAAAAAGAACATCATAAATTGCTTAAATTAATTGAATACCTAAATTGAATAACAGCATGTTGCTTGCTGCAGGAAGGATGATCTGTTGGGATATCTGCAACCGTTCTTTCCCTTTCGATGTATATAAAGGGGCTCTGCAAATCATATGCAATTTGTAAGCGAAAATAAGAAGTTGGTCTTTGCTGGGGATTTTCATTCTATTTTTTGTTTACACTGAGAGTAAGAATTGGAGGTTTCAAATAAAACAGTTTTCACATCAAGAAAAATTGGCAAAACGGCAAATTAAACGAAGATATGGAAGTTATAGCAAGATAGGGAACAACAAAATTGCAGGGGTGATATCAAACAAGGAATAAATGTTCAGCTATCAACAAATCAGAAACTTGCAAAGCAACAACGAACAGAAGAAATACAATACTCCAGCAAAGATTAGTCACTCACCAATTGAATTAAAATGAAAATCAAATGTGCACAGCACTCACAATTATGATCATCAAGCAATTAACTTGCATGACATCCAGGGAAACCGAGTATGAAAAGTCGGGACTCAGGACTGAGAAATCCGCGCCTACTCTTACTACTGAGGCAAAGTTCTACATAAAAGAGCCTCTCAATTTTATAAACCTACATAAACTTCACTTGAAAAGCTACACAAACCTCCTTATTTTCCTGATTTTTACACAATTCCATTATTCAAGAAAACTTTGTGTAGGTTTAAAACAGAGCGGAGATTATAGGAAATTAGGCGTGGTTGAAGTATTTTGATCTATAAACAAGTTGATGTCTGACCTCTAACTCTATTGGTTTCTGAAGCAAGCTTTCTAGATAGCTCAAACGAAGGTTTTTGCTGCAAATGCCAGTGAAGATTAAGAAAAGCCAGCAGAATTAAAACATTTGAAAACCCCACATAATCATTAATACAAAATTATTCAGAGCCTTAAATTTGCTCAAGTATGCTGATATATCCTAGAATCTCTCCATGTAAATCAAGTAAATAAAGATAATCTAAGCTCATATAAAGTGCCTACACATTTACTACATTAATGCAAGTTAGAATACAGAAGTAGTTTATTTTTACTTTTAATTGTATAATTCACATTCTTCTTCCCAGAGGTTTCTAATGCATACCTCTGGCTTCAATTTTTATGGGGGCACCCCTCCATAAATAAAATTGTGTTAAGTCAATGGAGCTTATACCATCACACCATTATATGCAATTTTCCTCTTAGAAACTCCCAATGTCTTGATTTGATACAGCACAAATCATCAAAAATCCGGTTCATGCTAATGGAAGCATAACACAACGATGGTTAGTGTGATATTTTCAAACTACAGAGAGTGCAAATGTAGGTTTTAGACTTTTATAATGTAGTACCAAGCATAAATTACGTGAATCTAATTTACTCTTCAACTTGCCAACCCTTCTCTCATTTTTCCTTCTTTCTCACTCATGCAAAGGACATGCAACTAGATGAATAATATTTCAAGCGGGATTGACCATACGTATGTTTTTCTTCCAAAGCCTCCTCAACAACCTTCATCTGTCCTACGGAATCCTTCTCATCATTCCTGCAACAATAGCAGGCATCTCATTAGAAGCTACACTCATTCCAATCAATGAAAAAACAGAGCAGTAAAGTCTTTAAGAGTCAAGGCAAAAATAAAGAGAAAATAAGGAAAACCTTCAATAAAGCAAACCCCTGAGAGGGAAGATATTTATTGCTAATTTTAACTCAAGTTTACCATATTTAGGTGGGGTTCGATGCAATCATCACAACACGGAAACACACCATTTATTTTTGGATTTGTGCTCAACCATTAATAAGGTTATCATTAGCAGCAATACCATGAGAAACATGGGACCATCCTTGTTTAAACATGCAACAAACTTTTTAACATCTTGAGAAGAATTTTTATTGTCATCTAAGACTGCAGTTGTAAAAATAGTTTGTGGCTTGATAAAGAACATTAATACTCCAAAAGCATGCAAATCATTAAGGTGAACGAGTCAACAAATATGGTGAATATATCAGTTATCTAAAGATCATAGTATCAGATCTAAAAACATTATAACTGACCGAACTGAAGGGTCAACCAACAGCAACACTTGTATTTGCAATTTATAACAATAACGGCAGCTCACCTGTGTTCAACTCCTCTTGAACATGTCATTTGCCAAAGAAAAAATAGTCCAACATAAGTTCCAAGCAAAACAACATGCAACCAAAGGAAGTGTAGGGTAGGAAGAGAAAGAAGCCAAAAGGAAAAATGACGAAAAAAGAGTTTGAAATACTAAATAAAATAAAAGAGATTGGCTTCGTTCCAAAACTTCCATGGGCTAGACATAACTCCTCCTTCCCCTCAAGGCTGAGAAAATAAAAGAAAAGGAGGGGATCTAGAAAGACAACACTCCGACCAGCAAGTTTACCCCTGCTATGCCTTCCTTTAGCCCCGCAGCATGCTTAATTAACTATGTTAATAAATGGCTTCAGTTTCTTTTTTCCTTATCATCACCAAGTACGCTGTATGAGAAACAGACAGGAAAATTCATGCCGCATCCCAATAATATTGGGGCACATGACAACAGGATCTGACCTCTTATCATTACCCAGTGAGTGAACGTCACCTTAGTTGCAACAATTGAATTAAATATCATTTCAATGCAAATCTCAACTTATGCGCTACTTTTCCAAAGTCACATTTAATATTTGACTCAAAGGCAGACAAAATCATAAATCAAAACTTTGTAGGATAGATTTGAAGTCCAAATAAAATCAAAAGTTTAACTAATTTTAATAGAAGTATACTTTCAAAGCCATCATCTAAATATTTAGAGCATGTTTTTGGGGAAAAGCCCCCTAAACAGGCCCTTACTTTCAAGCAAATGCATAGGGTCTTCAATTATCTTATCATTTTCCTCTATAAGGAAAATCTCTTCTACAATCAATAATCCTAACTCAAGCTTTATTCCCAAATTGAAGGTCTCCCAACCACATTCAACACCATTGTGGCGTTGTCCTTGCTAAGAAAAATGCAGCCCACTTCTTATAATCATATTCAAAAGATGCTTTCCTTTCTCTTATATGGGCTCTCTGTCCTCTCACTTCTTATAATCATAGGATAAACAACAACAACAACAACAACAAGCCATATCCCACCAAGTGGTGTGGGCCTCAATCAAGGGTTGTGCATAAATATTCAA
Source organism: Inga laurina (assembly GCA_963855925.1). Classification (NCBI taxonomy): domain Eukaryota; kingdom Viridiplantae; phylum Streptophyta; class Magnoliopsida; order Fabales; family Fabaceae; genus Inga; species Inga laurina. The sequence goes on along the minus strand of OY979702.1, from coordinate 1,501,434 downwards.
TCATGTTCAGTTCTATAACCTTACCAACTCTCATCATTCCTTCCGTTCGATTGAATACAGAACATCATCTATCAACACCTCGATTTTCAACAGGATTTGAGCTTTGTTGATGGAAATGGAAATGAAGGAAATGGAAAGGAGAAATAATTGGAGACAGAGAGAGTGCCAATTTCATAAACAATTCCATTGAAGGATGAACAAGCAAGGCCTCTACTAAACCAGAAGAAAAGTGGGTCTTTTTCAGGCTGTCCTTGGGATTTAATGAAGTAGTAAAATAGCTCAGAATGATTCACACTTATGTATCGGAATCCCAAAATGAAACAAAATAATTAAGAAGAAAAAGGAGAGTAGTTTGAGAGAGTGATAAGTGAAATAGTATATACCCAGTTTGAAGTGAGAAAGGCAATTCATCGTTGTAGCCAGGCAAATACTTGACAAGATCACCAGGCAATGCAGCGTTGGCTGATACAACAAAGCAGGAGAAGTAGACGCCTATCCATGTAGAATTGGCACTTCCTAATGTCGTTCCCATTACTGTTCAGGCACTGCAAGAAAACAATTTAACATTTCTAATGTCAGAATATACTGCAACCAAATCAGTAGCAACAGCAGGAATAGAAACATTAATGACTATCTATCAATGATTTTCTTGAAGAAACCTTAAATTCAAATTTCAAACATATTTGGCTTAAAACTGCATTCTGAAACCAAAGAGATAATCACACGGTCCCCATTATTCAGTTCATCATCAACTAAAACTTTGAGCTGTATATAATATACTTGATGCCATAATGATCCAATTACTAGGAACTCATACATTAATGAATCACTACCAGTGATTTTCTTAAAGAAACAATGAATAAGAATTTCAAACATGTCTGACTTAAAAATAAATTCTGAAACCAATAATAGTCACATTGTTCCAGTTATTCAGTAAAGCATTAGCTGAAACCTGAGAAATATATATAATATACTTGAGTGATAATGCCATACTGATGCAATCACACTGAATTAATGCACAGCATGGAAAGCGCACTCATGGACCATACATTTGAAACATGTTTGACAACCCATGATAAGGAACTGTAACAAACTAAGGGCCTTTCACACAGATCTTGCACGTCTTGTGGAATTTAAATCAAATTGTTATTATTTTCTGCTGCTCAAGAAGTTTTTATACTATTTTTCATATCAAAGAAAGTAAAGTTAAGAGATCAATTTAATTGGTGAATTTGTGAGAAATTCATCTTTTAGAGAGTTATTATTGATTATCTTTGAACATGTTAAATAGCATTTGGAAATGGAAAGTCCTCACTTTTTTATTGTCTACAGGGTCAATATATATACATACCTTTCAATCTGCTCTGCAAGGTCTTCACCTCGTACCATCTAAGAACAAGAGCAACCAATAATTTTTTTGCAAAATCATTAATATTTGAATTGTAATTTAACTTGGCAACTCACAGCACTGAACTCTGAAGGTAAATATAAGTCACACAATGAATGTTATAGATCGGGAAAAAGGTTTAAGAAATAGGAACAATTACAATAGTATCAAGGTGAGCCTTAACATTTTCATTCTTTTTGTCTTCTTTTTCTTCTTGCTCTTTCTTCAACCTCTCTTGCAACAATCAATTGAACAAATTAAAAAGGATTAGTTTCTTAAGAATAAAGGATGAAAAAGTAAGACCCATTATAATAATTTAAAGTTGAACCTTTCACACAATGAATAATTTAAAGATCAGGAAAAAGGTTTAAGAAATAGGAACAATTACAATAGTATCAAGGTGAGCCTTAACCTTTTCATTCTTTTTGTCTTCTTTTTCTTCTTGCTCTTTCTTCAACCTCTCTTGCAACAATCAATTGAACAAATTAAAAAGGATTAGTTTTTTAAGAATAAAGGATGAAAAACTAAGACCCATTGTAATAATTTAAAGTTGAACCTCAACCTTTTCTTTCTTTTTAAGTTCTTTTTCTTCATGTTCTTTCTCTAACCTCTCCTGCGACAATCCATTGTATAAAATGGATAAGTTCCCCAAGAATAAAGGTTGGAAAACTAAGAAACATTATAAAAGTGTAATGGTGAGCCTTAACCTTTTCATTCTTTTTGTCTTCTTTTTCTTCTTGCTCTTTCTTCAACCTCTCTTGCAACAATCAATTGAACAAATTAAAAAGGATTAGTTTCTTAAGAATAAAGGATGAAAAACTAAGACCCACTGTAATAATTTAAAGTTGAACCTCAACCTTTTCTTTCTTTTTAAGTTCTTTTTCTTCATGTTCTTTCTCTAACCTCTCCTGCGACAATCCATTGTATAAAATGGATAAGTTTCCAAAGAATAAAGGTTGGAAAACTAAGAAACATTATAAAAGTGTAATGGTGAGCCTCAACCTTTCCTTTTGTTTATGTTTTTTTCTTTATGTTCTTTCTTTACTTCTCCTGCAACGATCCATTGCACAAAATGGATCACAGCAGAGCATGCCCAATCGGAACTTAAATAGCACAAAAACAAGTCATGGACAAATGAAATCGGTCCTCCCTTGCTTCATAGGTTTATATTTCATAGAACAATAAATTGAAATTCATCACAGCAGAGCATGCCCAATCGGAACAGCATGAATAAAGATGGTACCTTGATAAGCCTCAGCCTTTTCTTTTAGTGTTCTTTTTCTTCTTCTTTCTCCAACCTCTCTTGCAACAATCAATTGCACAAAAAAGGATCAATTTCTCAAGAATAAAAGACAAGAAGCTAAGAATCATTTTAATAGTTTAAAGGCGAGCCTCAACCTTTTTTTTTCTTTTGTGTTCATTTTCTTCTTATTCTTTCTTCAACCTTTCCTGCAACAATTCGTTGTGCAAAATGGATTAGTTTCCCAAGAATAAAGGTTGATAACTAAAAAACATGATAATAGTATAAAGGTAAGTCTCTGCTTTTCCTTTTATTTGTGTTCTTTTTCTTCATATTCTTTCTTCAACCTCTCCTGCAACAATCCATTGTACAAAAAGGATTAGTGTCCCTAGAATAAAGGTTGACAACTAAGAAAAATTATAGTAGTATAAAGGTAAGACTTTGCCTTCCTTTTGTTTGTGCTCTTTTTCTTCATGTTCTTTCTTCAAACTCTCCTACAACAATCCATTGTACAAAAATGATTAGTTTCCCCAAAATAAAGGTTTAAGACTAAGAAACATTATAATAGTATAAAGGTAAGCCTTTGCCTTTCCTTTTGTTTGTGCTCTTTTTCTTCATGTTCTTTCTTCAATCTCTCCTGCAACAATCCATTATACAAAACAGATCAGATTCCCAAGAAGCAAGCACAAAATACTAAAAATGGCAAGGACTGTCATTAATAAAAACGAAAGATAACAAAATGAGAAAAAGGTCCTACAAATTGCTGCATTCCCAAGCTCATTTAATTGCACTTAAAATTATATTTCTTCAAAAGAAAAAAAAAAAAGAGTAAAGAATTCAAAGACTCTTTCTTCTCTTCTCCTACTAACTATATCTATTTACTACAATATTGTCTTCTAAGGTCCCAGATTTTTAAGGTCCTCATTTTCTTTTCTTAGAATGTTTCTGAGTCATTTTTGAATCTCAAATTTCTCAATTTACTTATGGAATTGAAGGTCTCTATCGAGTTGTAATCAACAGTTGAATTCAGCAAAAACGTAGAAAGATTCCTATTTATTTGATCACAAAATTTCCCCATGTAGCTCAAGTAAATACAGATAATCTGAGCCCATATCATGTGCCTACACATTTACTACATTAATGAAGTATAGTATAAGTCATTTTTATTTTTAATTGTATAATTCACATAAACCCTATTTATTTGATCACAAAATTTCCCCATGTAGCTCAAGTAAATACAGATAATCTGAGCTCATATCATGTGCCTACACATTTACTACATTAATGCAAGTATAGAATACATAAGTCATTTTACTTTTATGTTTAATTGTATAATTCACATTCTTCTTCTCTCAGGTTTTTAATGCATAAATTCATAGACCCTCCAAAAATAAAATTGGGATAAGTCAATGGAGTTTATTCCATCTCCATTCCATGCAATTTTTCTCTTAGAAACTCCCAATTGCTTGATTAGATACAGAACAAATCATCAAAAAGCCAGTTCATGCTTATGGAAACATAACACGACAATGGTTATTGCAATATTTTCATACTACAGAGAGTGTAAGTGTACTTTTTAATCTTTTACATTCCACCTTAGGGATCTAGCACCAAACATAAATTACGTGAATCTAATTTACTCTTCAACTTTTTCTCCCGTATCTCATTTTTCATTCTTTTCACCCATGCAAATGAAATGCAACTAGCTAAATAATATTGCAAGCAACAAATCTCACAAACAGGATTGACCATACCTTGTGTTTTTCTTCCAAAGCCTCCTCAGCAGCCTTCATCTTTGCTACTGAATCCTTCTCATCATTCCTGCAACAATAGCAGACATCTCATTAGAAGCTATACTGATTCCAATCAATGAAAAAACAGAGCAGCAAAATCTTTAAGAGCCTCCTCAGCAGCCTTCATCTTTGCTACTGAATCCTTCTCATCATTCCTGCAACAATAGCAGACATCTCATTAGAAGCTATACTGATTCCAATCAATGAAAAAACAGAGCAGCAAAATCTTTAAGAGCCTCCTCAGCAGCCTTCATCTTTGCTACTGAATCCTTCTCATCATTCCTGCAACAATAGCAGACATCTCATTAGAAGCTATACTGATTCCAATCAATGAAAAAACAGAGCAGCAAAATCTTTAAGAGCCAAGGCAAAAAAATAAAGTGAAAATAAAGAAAAATCTTCAATAAAGCATGCCCCTGCAAGGGGACATCTTTATTGCTAATTCAAACTCAACTTTATCATATCTAGATGCAGTAATCACAAGACAGAAACACACCATTTTAATTTTGGACATGGGCTCAAATATTTATAAGGTTATCACTAGCAGCTATTCCATAAGAATCAACATCATTAATATAAAGCAAGGGAACATCCTTCTTTAAACATGTAACACACTTTTTAACATCTTGACTGCAGCAAAATCTGTTTCGTACCTACTGTTGCCAAATCTAATGGTGTCCTTTTCTCATGGCTGATAATAACGTTGGGGCTATCCTGCAAATAAAGCAGAAAGCATCACACAGAATCAAACACTATCTCGCTTCAGTATTTCATCTTACCACAACATATGAACATATTAAGTAACAGATCAGTTCCTTCCATATTACTCAGTTGATTGAAAATTTGATTTGACAGAGTTTATTAAATACTCCAGGGAAAAATTCGACATCCAAGATAAAATGCAAATGGAAAAGTGAAGAAATGACCAAACAAACACAAAGGAAAACAAATGGAAACATAAGAGTCACAAGCAAAGGCAAACCAGGGTAATTTTATATCTTTCCTATCAAAGTAACTTCACATGAATCAAGTTTCTAAACACCATGGCAACAGGTTTAACAAGGTGAACCTAAGCTAATAGCCCCTCACCAATGGCAAGTGTTCAGCTCTCTCACTCAAAGTGTCTAGGCTTGTGTTTGCACACAAATCCACCTTTTTTAATCTTCTTTCCATAAGCTTGGCTATCATCTAGGTTCTCCACCACTAACAATCAAACGCTAAACATAGATCAAAAGGACTTTTATTGGATGGACATGTGGGAAACAAAAGAAAGGATATCTTTCTCTCTCTCTCTCTCTCTCTCTCGCCTTTTTTCAGTTTTTTCAACTTCTTTTTTTTTTCTTTTTCAATTTTTTTCAACTTCTTTTTTTTTTTTCAACTCTTTTTTTCTTTTGTTTCTGTTTTTCCTTTTTCCTTTGTTTTCCTCCTCCACTAAATCATAACACACATAACCAAAAAATGAACAAGTTAAGAACTGAGCAGGTTTGAGTCAAATCATGCCAACCATGTAGATTCTCATCCTTGAATCAATATCACTAATAAAATGCACAAATACAAATCAAACGATCCATGAACTTGGCTTAGCCAAAGTGAGTAAACCTTAGAAGGCAACTTGGGGTGTACTGTTTCACTCTCCTCACTTACTCTCTTCGGGATTCAGTTCACTCCTCTCCACTAGCCTAACCCTACCATAGGCTTGTAATGTTTCTAATATCTCCACCACTCTTTATAGCACTAGAGCAATGAATCAAGAGGACTTCATTTTTGGTTGTAATGTTGGAAAGGCTAAGATGGAAATGGTAGAATGAATGACACATGGTCAAGCACTATGCACAAGCTTAGGTATAATAATCAAGAAACCAAGTCAGTAGCAATGATTTTCTGAATCTGTCACCTACAGAAAACCAATATCATACATTCCATAAGTCTAAACAACACTTGTAAAGCTGGAAACTGCATTGAGTAACTCCTTCTCACAATTTTTTCTTTTCTGTTTCTTTTGTTTTCATCTATATTTTTTTCTTTTCTTTTTTTCAAGCTTTTTTGTTTCTTTCCTCTTTTTTTTCCTTTTCCTTTTCATTGGCTATTTCTTTCCTTGCTTCTTTTTTTTTTCTCACTTTTTTTTTTTCTTTCTGTCCCTTTTTTCTTTTCTTCCCACCATTTTTTCTTTTATTTTGGCACCTTCAATTCTGCAATAACCAGCAAGGAATGAACAACAAGTTGCTTTACATTCATACTCAGTCATATGTCAATTATATCTAATATACAGCAGACTCAACTTCAGCTTCAGGTCTTGCTACCTTGTTTGGTTCCTTTGAAATCTAAATATCAAGCTCGTGCATAGTCCTCGTGCCATAATGCAATGTGTGGAAAGAATAAAAGTGAATGGCTCAAATTGGCTCAACAAGGGATTAATTTCAGGTGCTTGTGTTTGGGACAGCAAGGTGAAGAATAAAATGCCTCTATCATGTCCATTAACTCTAATGCATGTATGTGGTCTTGATCAAGAAACAAGACAAGTTCTAGAGGAAATTAGATCTAAGTGGAGTTTGCACACTAATTTTGAATGAAATTAAGGCTCAAATCCTTCCAACAAGGCTTGTGCATTCCAAGCTATACTCACGCAAGGCTAAACCATGCACATAATCATTCTCAATGCATAAGAACATTCTATGTCATGAAACTGACTCTTAGACAATTAACCACATCAGTAGCATGATATTAATAATAACCTGCTCTATCATCAAAATGAATGCCTTTCTCACTTCCATATCTAGCAAATGCATATATTTGGTCTCAAACAACATGTAAGCCAAGTTCTAGAGTGAGGAAAAGATAGGTGGTACACACATGAAATGAATATGAATAGGCCCAAAAACCTCACTAGGTCATGACTACCTACTTAGGATTCACCTCAAGCCAAAACAATTGCCATGTAGCTTTTTCACTCAACACACGATCAATCACTCATCAATTCAAGAATGAATCCAAACCAATGATAACTATCTCATACTACCAATTCTCACATCCAAAACATATTTTTTCCTTCATTTTTTTTCAACATTTTTACTTTTTTCCCATATCATAAAAACAAAGGAAGCACAGAAAAAACAAAATATAATATGCAACAATCCAGCCCAATCAAATGATAAATCACGCAATATAAAAGTGTAAAAAGAAAGTCTGCACCCGGGCCAAATAAGTTGCATCTTGAACAACCAGCTCCTCCATGTCATGCATGGCGATCCCTTGTAGAAAGTCTTTGAAAAGCTAGCCCCACTGATCTCCTTCTTAATCTTCACAGGACAAACAAAATAAATTACTTCAAAATAAATATGCAGCTTTAAAAGCAAGTTGGATAAAGCACATGATGCATTTTTCTAGAAGTTAAACCATCTATAAAATTTCTTTTATTTTAAAAATGTAGGACATTTGTTCCAAATAATACTCATGGTACATTTATGGGTGATTCATAAAATAATTTGGTCACAATGAACTTATGCCCCTTTTTAGCTCACTTATATCAAATGTAATTAGAAGTGAATATTTTCAACCAAAATGAAAGTTAATTCAGGCACTCTATGATAAAGATCATGATACGTAGTCTGTATCTTTTGAACTTGAGAAATGCATCAAGTATAATTAAATGCTATGATAAATCATGCCTAAAATTTATGTGTTCTGATAAGATATCAAGCTACTAAATATATTTTAACATCTAGGTTTTTGGGATAAACTGATCAACATTACAAATCATAGTCTGAAAGAAATACAAGAAGCAGACATATGCAATAAAGAACTACACAGACGCAGATTTATGAAACCAAAACAATCAGAAAATAACCTACCTAAGGAGCATACATCATTAAGAACTACTTGATCAGACTGGAATTTAGTGATAAGAAACTGGAACTGAAGTGGAGCAGACTACAGGACTAAGAACATCCCGTCCCTGATTAAACAAGCCTGATCGACATATCTTCACTAATACCTTTTCTTTTGTTTTGAAACTGAACCACCATAGCAATTCTCTTAGAAGATGTAACCTCCCCCTTCTAATTGATTACCAAAGCCCTCTTGTGGAAGACGTTGGTGCACACCCAGATGAAATTTCTCTCATGTCTTCTCCTGAACTCATATTTCCAACCAATAACCCCACTATTCCCTAACAAGTGAAATTTTTCCGTCTCCAGTAATGCAATACCCAAATGATAATACCCTCCCTTTTGATGAAGATTTATACCGACAATGACATTTGTGGCACAGAAACCACTCCAGAATAAGCTCCTAGATATCACCCGGTATTATTAAATGCTATGATATATAATCAGTTTTAGATTATGCACAACCTTGTCGGCCCATTTCACTCTATTTAGAACTCTAGAAAGGAAATCCCTAAGAAATACTACTCCTAACCAATATGTACGGAAAGTTACAAAAGAAAACCGAGGTATTCATGCATAGGCCAAAATATTTATGAACATGCACAGCTAGGAAGAATCAAAGGGAAGGAGAAACTCACAACGCTGAGGACCTGGTTCACCCTTGGTGGCGAGGGAATCAAAATGGGACCCAGAAAAACCGGTGTTAGAATCCTGACGAAATCCTCGGCCTGGTGAGTAAGGAATGAGAGCCACCAATAATGGCGAAGTTGAGCTTCGAGAGAGAGGAGAAGCATGGGGAAATGCAGAGGCGTTAACATCGGCCCAGCCATCTCCGGACATGCAAAATCGAAGGACGCTGTAGTGGAACCTCCAGCGAATGAACCCCAAACCAGAATTTTCAAACAATGCTGAAGTGAAGAAATGCTTTGAGGATTTAGGAAATAAAAAGCTCCATCACAACGGAACTATTTCTCTATATTGCTTCGCTGATTTAGGAAATAAAAAGCCCCATCACAACGGAGCTGTTTCATCATATTGCTTTCTGATTTAGCACTCCCGCCCCAACGGTACTTTTTTTGGGTCAGACGCAACGGAACTATGGCTTCGTTGCTTCGCGCGCCACAATGGAACTATTTTCATTTTTTTTGGCTCGAACGGTACTATTTTTATGAGGAAGCATTATTACATTATTACACGACAATATAAAACATTAAAATCAATTTTGGAAAATTCTAAAAAAATATATTAGAAATTATAAAAGGACGATTTAGTACATCGAAATTGGAAAAGGATAAATCAGTATAGTGTCAAACGGAAGGAGGAATCTGGGATTTTGAAATCTCGATGAAATAAAGAAAATGCCCTTCAGCTCTCCCTCCCTCCACTTCAGAATAACAACATGAGCTTCTTAATTAACAATTATGAATTCTACATTAACAACTCCAATTTCTTTTTTCACAATTAACAAGTTTCAGGGCAAATAACATCATTTATATCTTTATTAACAACAACGTATTTTACATTAACAACTTCACTTTCTTATTTCATAGTTAACAAGTTTCATGGCCAATAACAACTCTTTTCTCTTTATTAACAACACCGTATTTTACATTAAAAACTCTATTTTCCTCTTTCACAGCTGACAAGTACGGACTCTTTTGGGGGGATTTTGGTGTTGTTGATGTAGAATACGGAGTTGTTAATTAAGAGGCCCATATTGTTATTTCGATTGAGGGCTGAAGGACATTTTTGTTATTTCGTTGATATTCAAAATCTTAGATTCCTCTTCCTGAATGACACTATATTAATCTATTCTTTTCTAATTTCGATGCACTGAATTATCCTTTTACAATTTTCAATGTATTTTTTAGAATTTTCCCAATCAATTTTATTACGAATGGCAATCGGGCAAAAACAAAAATTACTGCATGGAAAAAAAATAAATTTCATTACTGATCCTATTTATAAGGTATTGTCGGTGATTAATTTTGTATTTTTTTTACCAATATTTTGGGTGATTGAGAAAATCATTATAGTGTTGATTTTTCATAATACGACTTAAGAATCCATTTTTATTTTTATTAATTATAAAATATAACTATCATTATTAAAAAATTACAGTTTATGAGATTAGTAGTTAAAATTCTTTTGGAATTAAAAAGAAATGTCATTATATAATATTATAAAACACTTTATACTGTGGACAAAAATATTTTTAGGAGACATTGTATAAATGGGGCCAAAGAGCATACTTTCATATAAAAATGTCAATTAATGGTTAATAATTATCAGAATATTTCACAATTTTCTAATCAAAAGTTGTTTTCACAATTTCTAATTTTCAGTGTCAGTGTGCATCATACAAAATCTTAAAATAATTATCTCATATGCTTGGTAATTTATACTACCATTATAAACCTTTTTATCAGCAATAGCAAATTTACTGATCGATATAGATTATAATGGACAATAAAAGGATAGGATTTCGGTGGCAAGATAAGGGTTAATGTGTAAATTTGTTTCAAAAGTTTTTATTAAGAAGCAATGTTGCATTAGAAATTTTTCAGGTTCAATGTCACCCCGGAAGTTTTAAAAGGTAGCAATGTTGTCCTATTTTTGTAAAAAAACTAACGTTGACAGTTAAAAAATTGACGTTGATCGTTAGCTTTCTTTTAATGAAAATGGGCAATATTGCTCTATTTTAACAATTCTGAGGCGACATTGAACCAAAAAAACTTTTAGGATAACTTTGCTCCTCAGCGAAAACTTTCAGAGCAAATTTGCACTTAGCCCGCAAGATAATGACACCCCATTGTTATACGTTTCCAACTTACAATATTGTTCCGAGTTACATTTTAATTTGTGCTAATTATAAACTTCATCAAACCCGCGAGTTCATACACCGAATTTACCATTTTTACATTTATAGCTTACAAAATTGTGTTAATTCATTTTTAAACTCGTACCAACTTTTTTTGTTTGATCATGCCGAGTGGTTTTATATATAAATTTCTTTGTTGAATATGATAAATTATAAATTTTGATGTATTTAATTTTAATTATTTAGATTTAAAAGATATTTAAATCAAATTATTATCATTTTTTATAATTTATTTATTTAATTATATACTATTAATATATATTTATTGATAAGAGTAAACTCTTACGAGTTTACAATATAAGTTTACATCCCTACCATAAATTATTTAAACTCGTGAGTTTGACAACTTTATCATTAACATTCCCAATTTTGTCACAAAATAAAAACTCTTCCAAAATTAAATAATTAATACTCCAATTTCAATTTCAAGAGTGTCTAGTATATACAGCATAATTCTTAATGTATAAATTATATAATTAATTTACTACAATTAAAAAATTAATAAAGTTATTATTTATAAAAATGTGTTACTTTTTCAAAAATAAGCTCTTTAATCATTTACATGGTAACTATCCATTAATGAAAACTCCTTTAATATATGCAATCAATATAACTAGTTTAAAAAAACACAAGAACAACAAAAATATCGAGATCCTACCTTTAGGACTAAAGGAAGCCCCTAATTAATTCTTACATTTTAGGATTAGAGGGAGTATTATTCTTTAAGATGGGTAGAAGGGAAAAGAACTTTTTTTGCCATCAAGAAAATAATATACTCCCTCCGGTCCTAATTATAGGACAATATTTGAGAGTTGATATTGGTCCTAATTATAGGACAAAATTTTAAATTTTTTCAATTTCTTCACAAAATACCCCCATTGCTTTAGATGATGGTTGGATTGCCTCGTCTGACGTGCGGTACCATGAAGTATCAAACATACACCAAATAAAATACCATGAAAGTAAACACAGAGAGGTGGAGAGAGAATATTGATTTAGATAATGGTTGGATATTGCCTCATGGTAGACTCCTGTAGTATTCCTAAATCACCCCTATTAAATAAGGACATTTTTGGAAAATAAATAAAATTAACTAATATAACTACTATCCTTAATTTCTCAAAAGTTAGGTAAATATGTCCTATAATTATGACCGGAGGGAGTATTTAAGAGGATAGTTGTATGTGATTTCCCAATTATAATTATAAATTGGGTTTTTCCCAATTACAAGTATAAACTAGGTGTGCTTTAGATTTTTGGTCATTCGTCTCAGGTCTCTTTCTACTTCTCCTGTCATCTTTTAATCAAATTTGTCTCCTCTTGCTTCTCTAGTCATCTATATTCACCTTCCTCTGCTTTCCTTGGCCATCTAACGTCCTTTGTGCATCATCTCCTTCTTTATTTCTCTCTTTATCTTCCTTCCTCTAGTATCTTTGGCTTCCTCCGTCTCTAATCGCCTTCACCTCTGCCTTTGTATTGGTCCTTGGTCGTTTGACTCCTCTCTTTTTCTTGATCGTCCCGTATATCAACATATGTTTCCATTTCGATAATCAAAGTGTAATAAAGACAAGATTTCGTAGGCATACAGAAAGGTACAATTATATTGATATAACCACCGACTTCGACCTTAACTCAAGACACGTGCCAATCACTTCTCGGTGTCTACGCCTTTGCCTTTTGTCCCACTGGCACCTGCTGAGATGTTTATTTTAAAAATAGGGTAAGATTTCAAAGAATCCCTTAAAGACATACGATCGACATATAAAATGTGAAAATTAAATATAAAATGCACCATATTAGGCAAAAATGAAAGTTCAATTTCATTCATATATAATTACCTCAACTAAGTCATCGACTACAGCTAGGATTTTCGATAGTGTATCTCAATTGAGTCATCGATCATAACTAGGATTTTTCGATATACCATTGTTGGGCACCGAACCACAACTAGATACTGTGCCTCTAATACGAAATCATATAACGAAATACAGTAACAAATACATACAATTATTCACATAGTGTATGAAGGATGGTAGTCCCTACCTCAGAGTCTTATCGGTCCCTTTTTAATGTGTCTCGTAAAACGTGCCGTTCCGGCTTCCGACTCGGTCCTAAATATTAAATATACAAGAAATAGGTCATAACCTATCCAAGTATCATGTTAGACTCTTCCATAATGTTTCTTGTGGTTATATTAGTCTATGGTGAAAATTTACCAAAATGTCCCCGAGACTCGTACCCAGCCCGAAGGCACGTTTTCCCAAAATTTTGAATAGGGATATCCTGACGTATTTTCGCCCAAGGAATCCATTTCTGGGCTCAAAATCACCAAATTTTAGTTTCAAATTATGAAAATACCCTTGACAACCTCGATTTAGGATTTTAGGGGCGTTTTCGTAATTACGTTTTTCTGGCCTTTTCCGAAAAAGTGCCCAATTGTAACCCCACTTATTTTTTGCCTACTGAATCCAATGTAACCATATATTTCATGAAAATCCATCTCCTTCCCCTATATCTGGTCTTGGCCGAAACATTAGTCAAGAAAACTCTTTTGTGTTTTAGCTTCCAAAGCTTGTTCTTTTCCACTTTTAATCCCTTATTAAGTTGTTCAAACACATTCTAACTATGATTTAAAAAAATCTGGGCAGCATAACCCCTTAGAATTAGGACTTTCCAAATTTACAAACTTGACAAAAATCACCAAAACCAACCACAAACCTTAACAACAACACTATGCTATAATAGATTTAAAGTTTGTGAGGTTACCTCTTGAGATCTTGAATCCTCTCTCTCTAGGCATCTCCTCTCTCTCTCTCTCTCCCCTTGAACTCAAAATGTGTCTTCAAAATCATAGATTCCATGAAAAAAAAAAGGTTTAGAGAAGGTTTCTAAGTAAAATCATAAGAAAACTCTTAAGAAATCACACTTACCTTAAACTTCTTCTTATTCCTTCTTTCTAGAACTTGAGAGCTCTCTCTCTTTCTCTCTCTCTTCTCTTCTTGTGTTGAACAAAAATGAACAAAGGGAAGAGGAAGGGAGTGCTTCATAAACTTTCTCCCTTCATCCTACACCATTTGATTTCATCAAGGGACCATAATGTGACACTTGTCACAATCCTTCCTTCCTTCAAGTTTATATCATAACGCCTCCATTTAGCTTTCTCATTAGATTTGAACTAATTTTCCTCCCCTTGGTTGGCCTCATAAAACCGTCCCCCTCTCATACTCACTAACCAAGTTACTTTCCTTCAAACTAAAACACTATACACTCAACCATGCACTCAAGTTAGTCCAACCTTACACGCAAGCAAATTTCACCCTTACACTCAAGATAATCCTTACCATCATCAATCATGATTGCTATGTTCATGTAGCATTATTTTAATGCAATTGGACATGTGCTCATCTTCATAAATCATAACCTACTCCACTCTTCATATGATAATGACACTTGGCATCTTTAATTCCACAATTTACACAATTTTTAACACATTTTATTTTCAATTTTCGGAATAATGCCAATTCTGATAAATTTTCTGCCCTAACTTTGAAAAATCATAATTAAATTTGTAGACATCATTTTGGAGTGATTCTAAAGGTATGAAACCCTTATTGAGTATAGTTTCAAGGAAAAATATGGACCTTAGCCAGTTGGAAGCATATCATTCCCATATTTCATTTCTTTGACCGCTGCTCTAGAAACTTTCCAAATTTTCTAGAATAACTTCAAAAAATAATAACTCTTAATCCACTAGTCAAAATGGCTTATAATACCTATCAAATTAAATCCCTGGATGTCTGTTTCATCCTGTAAAATTTCATAATTTTTTGACATCATTTGATCATCCAAAATCCCAAGATAATCTCACTACCTCACAGGAAATTTCAATAAAAGCATAATCACATTATCCAAAATTCACCATTTTACTTTCTTTAATATCCCAAAGATATAAGAAACATTAGGGAATAAATTTGGACCTCCTGTTAAACCAGGACTTGGCAGTCCACTTATTTCAGGCTTATTCACTAGCTTCAAATCATAAAATTCGGGGTGTTACACCATATCCACAAAGCTTGTCTCCCTCATATTTTCTCACTCTCATCTCCTCCCTCTTGTCAAGTTGTCCCTCTTATCGGCTTATAAATTAGTAGAAAGATTGCTTGCACGTGAGCACAAATGTAAATCATCATGCTACTTACAAAAGAATGGCCAATAATACACACACATATATATTAATTACTAATTATTAAGTTTTCAAAACGCAACATTTCTAAAGGAATGTGAAAGATTACGGCAATGTGAGGGGGTTGTATGGATGTGCATTCTCTTTACTATGAAACTTTGGGTATTCAATAGTAGTGATTAATTACTGCATGTCTCAAATCAGTAAATGTTTTTTTTATTTCTATGGGCATTAATTATAGATGTTTCATCTTCCTTTAATTTCTGCTAACGCATCTCCTAATGTGACTTTACCTCAACTAAACAGTTTAGACAACTAATTTGACATTTGGGGTTTGTTTGAATTTAAAAAGATTATAAAAGTGAGATCAAACTTTTTTAATAAATTTTTCATACTCTTTTATCTTACATCTTCTCTTTATTAAATTTTTTAATCCCACTTCTTCAATTTTTTTAAATTTAACTCACAAAAAATTTAATTTTCCTCCCCTCCCTCTCCCTCCCTCCTTACCAAAAATTTTGTGAGCAATAAAATTTGTTTAAAAAATTAACGCCATTAATAAAGTGGTATCTTAATCAAATGTTTTAGGTTAACATGCTATTGAAGCTGTTTCTACAAGTTTTCTGGTAATATAATAGATAGATTGTACTTATTTGGTCCTATTTATATGACAAATAAAGAAAAAGAAATTTTTTGCCATATTATTAAATCATTTCATTAAAATTTTCATATAAACACAATTTTATCATTAAGTCACTTCAGTTCCTCAACTTCTTATTAGTTTACAACTTAGCCATTAAAAATTGAAATATTGATCGCAACGAGTCATAAGTATAAGTAAGGAATTAAGTAATAATCGGATTAAAACTTAAACCACTCGTAAGATGAATTGTCCGAGAAAAAGAGTTGTCGGCCAAACATGCATCGTTCCTGCATACCAACATATTTTGTCAACAACATGAAAGATGAAGAAAATGTGCGCAAAATTGGAGCAGAGAATTAATGCAGTGCAAGAACAAAATCAAACCTTTTCATTTTACATATTTTTTATAATAAAAGAATTGAGTATTTTTCTTAGCATAATAACTTGAAAAATTATAAAAAAAAATACCCGTCTTTTAAATATTAAAATTATTAAAATACATATTTAATAAAAGAGGACACAAATTTCAAATTTCCTAAATTACAATCTTTGATCAAATTAAGGGTTAAGGTGCTAAAATAATCTTCAACCTTCATAAAAAATGTAAAAATAACCATAAACGATATTTTAAAGAAAAACAACCATAAAAAGCATGAAAAATAACCATAAACCATATTTTAAGAAAAAAAACCATAAAAAACATAAAAAATAACCATAAACCATATTTTAAGAAAAACAACCATAAAAGAGAGCAAAATGCATAACGTTGTTAATAAGTGTTCCGTTGATAGTCTATGAGGCAATATTTGACCTAAACTGGTGACAAGGATGCTGACCAGTGTTATTGGGGTATACGTGGCAGCTTGACCCGGAAAGGGGGGAAAATGAAGTCTCATTCATTGTTGAACCAAGTCTTCGGGTGTGTTTGGTTTGAGGGGAGAGGAGGGGTGGGAGGGAATAGGAGGGTGGGTAAATTACCTTTTTGGGTTAAAGGAATTTAATTAAATACCCAACACTAAGATTACTTCATCGAATCCAAATCATAACTATACCATGTATTTCCTTCCCTCAATGCAGTTCATTCCCATTAGTCTACTACATTATTTGTTTTTCATATCCTCAGCTTTATTATTATTGTTGTTGTTGTTGTTCACATTTCCCTCTTGACTTTATTGAGAACCTACCATATGAAATCTGCAGCCTCACAGTCACACCATTAGGTTTATGCATATAAATGATGCAGACAAGACTAGCTACTATCATGTTTAACATAATTGCCGGTTGGCATTCTTGCCTTTAGTTGCTTTTGAAGAGCTGAAGTTGTACTTAATTGAAATTGTTATTAGATTGATGTTGCAGTCACATTATATGATGTTTCTCCATGTTGTCTTCAATATGCTAATTGTTTTTTGGTAGTTTTTGTTGAGGATGTGGCACTCATGCTAATCTTTCTCTTGGTCTTTGGCATGAGTTCTTCCTCCAGTCGTTCTCCTGGCAAACTTAAATTCCTTTTTGGATGCAAGACTTTTTAAACGTATGAGCTACTGTCTTGTACATTGCCAAGCCTTTATAGGTTGTGCGATTCAAATCTCAAAGTTCCCTAAGAAAATGCAGGGTAACTGTCTCTAAGGTTGATGTCTTTCTCTATTTGAATCCTAAAATACAATTAAGCTGGAAAACCTATCCCTCTTCCAGGTTCTCATCATTTTCCAACTTGGGATTATTAAAAGTCAAGTACTTACAATCACTATAATAGTGTACTTTTATCATTGAACTCAAGACTTGATATGATAATCAAGTGTGAGTTGAGTTTCCAATATCGGTGATCAAAGTTTATAGGGCTTTAACCCCATCATTTTTTGATGTTTTTATCACCAATTCTCTTGTCAGACATTTCATCAAAGGATCTACAAGATTTAATTCAGATATTAATAGAAACTACTTCATTTAAAATCAAATCTTTCACAAGGTCAATATGTCACAACTTTCTATTATAAACTTAGCTATAAGCAGCCCTCACAAGAATAAACACTAGTAGAAAATACTAATTTAACTATATGATTTTGCATCAGTTACTTGAATAACATAAGCAACAATTCATGTGACATAATTTCACTTCTATTTTACGTGTAACTGACACCGTAATGTACAATATGACATCAGTTACTTGAAAAACAGAAATGATAATGCATAATATAGCATTAGTTACTTCAAGAACAGAAATGATAATTCATGTGACTTAAATTCACTTCTGTTTTAAGTGTAATTGACGCAGTAATGTACAATATGTACAATATGACATTAGTTGTATATTCAATTAATGTCGTAATTAAGATGCTATAGCAATAATAATTATGAAATCAATTTAATAAGCATCAAAAACCATAATTAATATAAAGTTTTGGAATTTAATTGTGAAATAAATAAATTTGAAATATAACATGTCATAATTGTAATTAAATACTATAAATAAATTTTAAAAAATAATTTTTTCCAAATTATAATTATATTATAGTTATACTATAAATAACTTTCTTTAAGTGGGTCATTTATAGTTCAGAATCAAAGATTAGTGAATATCTTTTCACTACTAAACTAAACCTAGTTAATTATAAAAAAAAAATTGGATGATCAATTTATGGGTGGAACTTGACCCATAATTTATAATTTATTTATTGAGCTTATTTATATTGTTGAGTCCTATAGGAACCCAAAACCTTAATTATAACCCACATGACTCTAAGGGAATTTTAGAAATATGTTAACTATTTTTTTTTCTGGAAAAAAAAAATTGCATCGGTTCCTCCCCACCCGATGCACTAATGCCTTCAACTCCACTGCTCTGCTAATTTCGCGGCTTCTCTCTATATGAATTTTTCTCCAGTTCTTCGAATTTCACAACTTTCCTTCATTGCTGTTAACGTCGCGGCTTCCAGATATTTGCCATAAACACCGTTCATCTCACCATTGTCTTCAGTGCCAGAATCAGCCTTAATCAAAAGAGCTCTATTGGCCCCTCTGTTATCTGCTTTGGAGTTGATTGGATTGTGCAACTTCGTTTCCCTTTTGTTCCTTGGAGATCGAGCGTGAAGACAACTGGAATTGTTGGCTCGAGAACATTACCTACATCGCCAAGGTACTTTGTTGTGAACACAGATTAACACAGTGGCATGAGATAGTTGAAGAAGCAAGTCGGTGGTGTATTTTGTTCACTATTCCTCAACTACTCTCTGATTTGTTCCCACTTACTTTGTCTATATTTTTTCCTATAAATACCATGTAAATCCTCTCAGTTTAATACAATAAATTCTAATCTTCAATTCTCTTCATGGTATCAGAGAGTCAGAAAAGAATTGAAACTGAATCAAATTGTGTTCTGTATCATTAATATCAGAACCGTTACCTTTGTCTTCGGCGTTGTCGGTGCTCAATCTGGGAACAAGAGTAGAGAAGGAATCGGAGTTTCATCATCTCTCCGTCTTCACCACCTTCTACGTTGCTACCAGAATTGCAAAGCACCCCCGCCACATCCCTTGTCGGCACCCTCTGGTTTCTTCTTCACCATTGTCGGCCGTATCTCCACCGTGTGAGACCCACCGCATCTGTCCCAGCCTCATCGTTGTGTTCCAAACCCGTGCAAGCGGCTCCGACGGTGGTGGAATATGCATTGAAGGTCGCCGCCTCTCTCTCTCCCGTCACAGCCCCCAGCCCAGCTCTCGATCTCTCCTCTGGTCACCGCCTCTCTCTCTCTCATCACAGCCCCCAGCTCCCAGCTCTCGATCTCGCCTCTGGTCGCCTATCGGAGTTCGGACGCCGAGACGAGAGACGACGAGACGCGACGCCATCACGCCAACGCGAATCTGGACGTGCAAACGAAGACCAATCTGGACCTCCTGTGCTCTCTCGAACTAACGGCAGCAAATGAGTGCTCAATTATTTAATTGAGTTGAAGATCAATTTGTCATTTTCACAATTCGGAAGATCAAACTGTCATTTTTCAAATTCGGAGGATCAAACTGTCATTTTGCAAATTCGGAGGATCAAACTGTCATTTTCCAAATTCGGAGGACCAACGTGTCATTTTGAAAATTCTACGGACCAAACTGGTATTTCTGAAATTTGAAAAACCACTCTGTCAATTTTTTTCCCCGTCATTATATCTACAGTTTCAGATGCCTCTTCCTCTATACCTCAATCTGGCTCAAATGACATCTCCACTGTCCTTATTGTTTCTGAAAAACTTACCAGCGACAATTATCGAGAATGGTCTCAATCCATGATTCTCGCTCTCGATGGAAGGGACAAACTTGAATACATAACTGGTGAGGTAAAAAGACCTCCAACCTCAGAAACCAAGGAATTTCGCAAATGGAAGTCCGAAAATGCGTTGGTATCCTCTTGGTTAATCAATGCGATGTCATCCTCAATTAAGAAGAGTTTTATGTACCTTCCCTCAGCTCAAGAAATTTGGGAAGCTCTTCATGAAACATACAGTCCTGTGGGAAATAGGTCCCGCATATTTGATGTCAAGAGAAAGATATGGCCGCTAAAACAGAACCACATACCACTCGGTGATTATTATCTAGAAAAATCCTCACTTTGGCAAGAGCTTGATGCCCTACAAAATCAAACTTATCATTGTGGGGCAGATGCTCAAGAAGATCGCAAAGCAAAAGAAGCAGAGAGAGTATATGAGTTGCTTGCTGGTCTTAATGTGATTTATGATGATGTTCGGGCTAGAATTCTTAGTCAAGAACCCTTACCATCTGTACGTGAAGTCTATACTGTCTTGCGAAATGAAGAGGATAGAAGAAAATCAATGCTTCAAAATTCAAATAATTCCGCTGCTAATTCTGAGGCCTCAGCACTTGCTGTTCAATCCATGGAACCAAAAGGTTCTAAAGGTCGCCCATTCTGTGATCATTGTAAGAAACAGGGGCATACTAAGGACACTTGTTGGAACCTCCATGGTAAACCTGCTGACTGGAAGCCGAAGAAAGGGAAAGGAAGAGGTTACGTGGCTGAAACTTCCAAGGAATCATCCCAAAGTGATCCTCTACACAAAATCATGGAAATGCTAGCCACATTACAGACTACGACCAAGCCTACTGCCACAGTGGTCAAGAGAGGTAATTTCTTTCAAGCTTTGGCTGTGATAAAAGAACAATGTACAGGGAATTGTTGGATTGTTGACTCAGGTGCCTCAGATCATATGACTGACAATAAGGCTCTCTTCTCATCCTATACTCCTATCACCAAGGGTGTAACTGTACGAATTACTGATGATTCTGAACTTATTGTTACTGGAATTGGTTCCATAAAAATCTCAGCTGCACTTACTCTTCACTCCGTATTACATGTTCCAAAATTGAAGTGTAATTTACTATCCTTAAGTAAATTGGCTAATGATGAACATTGTCAAGCTAACTTCTTTGCTACCTACTGTATTTTTCAGGATCTGCTGACGGGGACGACGATTGGGAGTGCTAAAGAGCTTGATGGTCTTTATTACCTTAATGAAAGTGATCGTTCTCAAACTTGTAATAAAGTGTCTCTCCCTAGCACTAGTAACCTGGAGTTATGGCACAAACGATTAGGTCATCCTAATTTAAATTACATGTCTCAAATGTTTCCATCCCTCGTTTCTAATAAAAGCACCTCTGATTTTCATTGTGATTCATGTGAAAAGGCTAAGCATCATCGTACTTCATTACCAAAAATCCCATACCAAGCCTCAAAACCTTTTTCCACAATTCACAGTGACTTATGGGGACCATCCCGCACACCAAACCGATCAAAAATAAAATGGTTCATCACATTCATTGACGACCATACACATGTCAGTTGGGTCTACTTGTTGAAAGATAAAACAGAGGTGTATCAAACGTTCCTTAACTTCCACTACATGATCCAAACTCAATTCCAAACCCAAATCCAGATCCTGCACACCGATAATGGGACTAAATATTTCAATCAGGCCCTCTTTACCTTCCTGGCTGAAAATGGCATTGTTCACAAAAGTACTTGTCCCAATACACCTCAGCAGAATGGTATTGCTGAACGAAAGAATCGCCATATTCTTGAGACTGCCAAAGCCATTATGTTCAGTAGTACTGTTTCTAAATATCATTGGGATGATACTGTCCTAACTGCCACATTTCTCATTAACTGAATGCCAAGCCGACCATTGTCTTACAAAACGCCACTTCAACTTCTCCACCAATACTATAATCTCCCATACCTTGAAAACATTCTGCCACTCCAGGTGTTTGGGTGTACATCATACGTTCATCTCCATCACACCAACAAACTTGACCCTAGAGCCCTTAGGTGTGTCTTCCTTGGCTATTCTCATTCTCAAAAAGGATACAAGTGTTATGATCCAGTCTCCAAACGTTTATTTGTCACATGTGATGTCATCTTCCTTGAGAATACACCTTTTTATACCTTATCTGCAATTCAGGGGGAGAGAACTGGTGAATTTCAGACAAATGAAACACTAAAGGATGACCAGACATTCACAATTTATATACCTACCCACACAGAACCTGCTCTTGATACCTCTGATACACCTGATAACAACTTTGAGATTCCTGATAACCTTGATACCTCTGATAATGTGCCAATTCCAGGGGGAGACACAAATATGTGGGGTAATACCTACACGCGACGACACAAAAAAGGTAATGAACCACAGCCTATTAGCACTCACCAGGAGTCAGTACCAGAGGCAGATCCAAGAGAAATAGAAGGTTCTAATCTTAATCTTCCCATTGCAATGCGAAAACAACCTAGACAACCCAGATCAAGCACCAGATATCCTATAGAGAAATTTGTCTCTTATGAGGCGCTTTCATCTAAGTACAGCACATTTGTCTCTCATCTTGATAGAATCAGGATACCAGACACGATTGATGAGGCTATGGCTATACCTGAGTGGAGACAAGCTGTTTTAGAAGAGATGGAGGCTCTCAAGCGAAATAAGACATGGGATGTAGTAAATTTACCTCAAGGAAAAAAGGTTGTTGGATGCAAATGGGTATTCACTCCTAAGTATAGAGCAGATGGAACACTCGAGAAATATAAAGCTAGACTGGTTGCACAAGGTTTTACACAAAAATATGGGGAAGATTACACAGAAACTTTTGCTCCAGTAGCCAAGCTGAATACCATTAGGATTCTATTATCTATTGTAGTGAATTTAGATTGGAATCTACACCAACTCGATGTAAAAAATGCCTTCCTCAACGGAGAACTCAAGGAAGAAGTGTACATGAAGTTACCTCCAGGGTTCGCAGGAAAAAAAGGTAACCAAGTCTGCAAGTTAAAGAGGTCGTTATATGGGTTAAAGCAATCTCCGCGTGCTTGGTTTGACAGATTTACCCGGGTTCTGAAGAGACATGAGTATACTCAAGGGCAGAGTGACCATACTTTGTTTGTCAAACATCATAAGGGTAAGATGGCTGTTTTGGCTGTATACGTTGATGATATAATTCTTACAGGAGATGACGAGGTGGAAATCAATCAAATCAGGACAGCCCTGTCACGAGAATTCCAGATTAAAAATCTTGGAGAAATGAAGTACTTTCTCGGAATGGAAGTTGCCCGATCTAAGAAAGGCATTTATATCTCCCAAAGGAAGTATGTACTCGACCTTCTAAATGAAACAGGGATGATAGGTTGCAGGCCAAGTGACATACCTATATGGGTAGATAAAATAGATGAAGATGCAGATCTCGGTAAAGCAGTGGACTTAGGGAATTATCAACGGATGGTAGGCAAACTAATATACCTGTCTCATACTAGACCAGACATTGCATTTGCAGTAGGTGTGTTCAGCCAGCATTCTCATGATCCTAAACAGAAACATTTGAATGAAGTCTACAGGATCCTTCGTTACTTGAAGGGATCTCCAGGACATGGCTTGTTATTTAAGAAAACTGACAAACGGATTGTAGAGTTATTTACAGATGTTGATTGGGCAGGTGATCAAGATGACAGGAAATCCACATCTGGATATTGTACGTATGTGTGGGGTAACCTGGTCACATGGAGAAGTAAGAAGCAAAGTGTAGTTGCGAGAAGCAGTGCTGAAGCTGAATACAGGGCCGTAGCACTGGGAATCTGTGAAGGCATATGGATAAAACGTGTTCTTGAAGATTTGAGGAAGTCTATAAATCTACCAATCAAGGTCTATTGCGATAACATGGCTGCAATCAACATTGCTTATAATCCAGTTCAACATGACAGAACTAAACATGTCGAGATAGACAAACATTTTATAAGGGAAAAAGTTGATGAGGGAATTGTTGATCTAAGGTATATTCCTTCTAGAAAACAGACTGCAGACATCCTCACTAAAGGACTGCCCAAGGACAGGTTTGATTATCTGATTGGCAAGTTGAACTTGATTGATATCTACAGTCCAACTTGAGGGGGAGTGTTGTGAACACAAATTAACACAGTGGCATGAGATAGTTGAAGAAGTAAGTTGGTGGTGTATTTTGTTCACTATTCCTCAACTACTCTCTGATTTGTTCCCATTTACTTTGTCTATATTTTTTCCTATAAATACCATATAAATCCTCTCAGTTTAATACAATCAATTTTAATCTTCAATTCTCTTCATACTTCTCATTCGTAGTAGTGTAATTCTACCACATTTAATTACTCGTCTTCGCAATTTCTTTTCTGAATGTGTAGGTTTTGTTCTCTGTTCAAATTGCGTAGAGCTTGGATTTCTGATCTGCAAATTTTGATCTTAGTTGTAAATTTCATTACAAGTTTTCTGAACCCTATGAGATGCCGTCTTTGAAGAAACTCGTCAGGTAGTCACATATGCACATTACGTTAGAAAGAGGGATTAGGAAGGAAAGATAGGGAGTAATTGATAGATTTCTAGTCTTTTGGTTCCTTCTAAAGGCTTGTACTCTGTTTCTGCAAGCTTGGAGGCTTACTCAGTACCTTTTGATGAGAGATATTCTCTGTACAAGATAATTCAAATTATGTGCCCTTGATCCAATCTCCTGCTGGTTTTTAGATCAGAGAACAGAAAATTCAAATATGTCATTGTACACGTCAGGAGTTTTTTTTACAATGTCGTTTGATAATTGCATAGTAATAAATTTTGAATAATGATCTTACTCCCGCTACAAATAATGACCCATTTTGCATACAATGACAACCCATTTCAGTATTTGAATAATGATCCTAGCTTACAATTTCCTTCAAAGGTTGTAATAAACTTAAGTACAGGTAGTTTTTTTTACATTTTTTGGATCATTGCACTGTCCCAGAACAGATAATTCAAATATGTCATTGTCACTTTGGCTTACAACTTTAGCCCACAAAACTCAGTAACTAATTTGTCATTTCCACTTTCCTTGTCCGGGACATGGCTAGAAGCCAAGTTTCTGTTGTCTGAAAGTCTGGACGGGAATTGTATTATTTTAAGTTTCATCAAGTTAAATATCAGCATGTGCAGAATTCAAAAAGCATGTGAAAATGCAATATTGTTTCATTTAGTCACGTTTAAATAGAATGGAGCCAATGAATCAAACAAATAAGCTATGAGTACTACTGTTACTTATTGCAGGAGTAGATATGACAGTAAACACTTTTCTGCATAATTTATTCAGATGTAGGAAATATATCAGTACACAGATACTACATGGTGATTATCTACACTAGAGTCCATGGTATCCTCCCATTTGCAATTCCTCATACACCTATAGTAAAGAAAAATGGTTTGGTAAGTCTATTAAGAAGACTGACAGAGTAGCCTCAAGCAACCATAATAAACAAGTTCCACCCATACCTCTAGCAGTGTCTTCATATAATTACAGGACACTGGTACCTATTGGTCAATCATCTAACTATCTGGCAGTTCATCAGTCACAAGGATCTTATTTCCATATCTGTTACACTGGTTCCCATTGATCTTATCATTTGACTATCTAACCCTGTAACCAGCCTATCCCTCCTGATCCTTCCATTTTCACTCACATACATATATTCATAACACTCCTCATCGTTCTCCTTAAAATCATGAAGAGGCTGTTCCAACATATGAAGCCCACCTCCAACTGCACCCATCTTTTTCTAATTAAGTACCCAACACTAAGATTACTTCATCGAATCCAAATCATAACTATACCATGTATTTCCTTCCCTCAATGCAGTTCATTCCCATTAGTCTACTACATTATTTGTTTTTCATATCCTCAGCTTTATTATTATTGTTGTTGTTGTTCACATTTCCCTCTTGACTTTATTGAGAACCTACCATATGAAATCTGCAGCCTCACAGTCACACCATTAGGTTTATGCATATAAATGATGCAGACAAGACTAGCTACTATCATGTTTTACATAATTGCCGGTTGGCATTCTTGCCTTTAGTTGCTTTTGAAGAGCTGAAGTTGTACTTAATTGAAATTGTTATTAGATTGATGTTGCAATCACATTATATGATGTTTCTCCATGTTGTCTTCAATATGCTAATTGTTTTTTGGTAGTTTTTGTTGAGGATGTGGCACTCATGCTAATCTTTCTCTTGGTCTTTGGCATGAGTTCTTCCTCCAGTCGTTTCTCCTGGAAAACTTAAATTCCTTTTTGGATGCAAGACTTTTTAAACGTATGAGCTACTATCTTGTACATTGCCAAGCCTTTATAGGTTGTGCGATTCAAATCTCAAAGTTCCCTAAGAAAATGCAGGGTAACTGTCTCTAAGGTTGATGTCTTTCTCTATTTGAATCCTAAAATACAATTAAGCTGGAAAACCTATCCTTCTTCCAGGTTCTCATCATTTGCCATATAAATTGTACAGGCACTTTGGCCTATTTTCTACCCTGTACGTTATACTGCAAGGTTTAGCTGAAGGCTATGAATTGTTTTCGTTCATGGTCATGTGCAAATAAATCATGAATACCTAGGGGGACCTTATTGTGGGTAGCAGAAACATTCAGAATATGGGGCAACTCTTGAATATGGAGGATCATTATGACACACAGAATTTTTGGGTTCAATATAGAGTCCTCATTAATTAAGGTTAGCTTACACATTAATCGATTATGAATAAAGATTCTCTTTCCAGTCCTCTTCCTCAAGTCCCCCTCTGCATCACTCCTTAAGTTTGAAAATATAATTTAAAGAAAGTTGTGTACCCAGAGAAGAGGTTGTAAAATGTTTCTTGAAATCTAGATTTAGTATGTGATGCGCTCGGAGCTTTTTCTTTCTAAACCCTATTACTTTTATATTTGACTAGTTTTTTAATTGCTTTCTGGATATTTGTGGTTCATTGAGTTTTGAACGTATTTCTGAAAAATATAAGCATGGTAAGTGACCTATCAACTTAAATATCTATATTAATGCACATATGTCATATTATAGCGGATCAGCTAAATTTCATTGGCTTCAAAAATTTCATTGGCTTGATTGTTATGGATTTAAGCATACGATTTAACACATCAATATGTAATTTAAATTTTGCGTCTGAGTCAAAGATAGTGAGCCTGAAGTACATGTTCAACGCTTGCTGACTAATAATGACTAATGAAGAGTGAGTGGCATGCTACTGTACTATTCTACAGGATCCTTCAAAAACTTAGTGTGCAAATCGGCCAATTGCTTTATGCTGGCCAACACTAAGTCTAGCATATGGTGAATAGGAGGAAATAGATGGCTAGATAGAATTTATGACTGAGGGAGATGGCTATTTTATGGTGAAGCTCAAAATATAAGTACAAGCTCGTTTGCTATATATTCTAATTGTATGGCTTATGATCTGAATTTTTATGGTTCGATCTGACAAGGCAGTCAATAGACCAACCTGCTTGAATGATATAAAATAGGTGAGAATTGTGGCCAAAACTGTTAGAACAACTGCTGATCTTTGTTTCTCTCTGAACTGTGCCACTGTGGATTTTGATAGTTGGAAGTGAATGCCATAAATCATGCATATAAATGAATTACAATGTAGGAGTATATCTAATGTATCCATTAAATAGTGCTTCATCTTAAAGTTGTTCTTTTTTAGTGTTCACCTTGTAAGTGTGGAGAATTCTACTACAAATATAATTGCCAGTTGGCCAAGACAGAGCAATTGAAGACGCATTGGAGGTGTTGTTTTATTTAGGTAATTTCAAAATGCTCATTCTCTTTCTTAATATTAAAACAATTATAAAAGCATATATTATTACTTGTTAATGTTTGGATTGTAGTTAGTTTGAAAGTTATAAAGTTTGTATGAAGTTATACATATTGCTCTTCACTACCTTATTTCGCATTTTCATTGGTATCTCCATAATCTCTGCAAAGAATTAGGTAAGATTAATAATTATGAATTCTTGTGCCCACATTCTAATCAATCATCTCGAAACAATAATGTAAGTGAGAGAACGTCATATATTGGAAGGACAATTAAAGAAGGGAATAAAAAGTGTTGGTTTGCACCATTTATAGAAAGATATTTATTTTTAATTCATCTATCACTTTAGTAAAAACTTTCTTAACAACATAATATTAATATGAATTCATATTGTAGTAATCAGTGCAGACTCGCTGTTATTTGCCCACGTGAACATACTATATATTGGTTATGCTCTTTACAATGGGCAATGAGTGAAGATACGAAGTGGGTGTTTGAAACGTAAGTTTTTTTGTAAAACTTTATTCTATAATATTTGAATATATCATTTGCTTACAATTCTTTAATAATAGATCTTTGATGATGCATTCTATGTTGATGGGAAAGAATGGTCAAAGTGATGTCAATTGGGTCTTTTTGAAGGTAAATACTTTTAAATTTAAATAATGGATTGATGAATTATATTATTGGTTTACTGAATTTGATTATTTTTATTTGTGTACATTCCAGTGCCATAAAAAACTCAAAAGTTGAGTGTGGATATTATGTGATGCGGTATATGTATGAAATTATCACTGAGGGCATTACTAACTCATTTAACAAGGTAATAATATATATATATGTCATAATTTTAGTTTAAACTTTGGTTCTTCTCATAATATTGCTTACCTGTAGCTTTTTTGAATTTGCAGCATTT
This sequence comes from Inga laurina, assembly GCA_963855925.1. Taxonomy (NCBI): domain Eukaryota; kingdom Viridiplantae; phylum Streptophyta; class Magnoliopsida; order Fabales; family Fabaceae; genus Inga; species Inga laurina. The sequence continues at coordinate 1,472,359 of OY979702.1, read as the reverse complement.
TCGAAGTTTGGAGTCATATTCTAAAGCACAAAATAAGAGAGATATATGACATTTGGTCTGAATACTTTCTATATTTAACAAAATTAGAATAGAATGATAAGTTATACATGGTTCTCTTTTGTAATTTGATAATATTAGATACACACTTTTATTTTGACTATTTATTTATGTCATAAATTGGTTGCAAAACTTACATTATTGTACATTTTTTCGGTCAACATTGCATTGTTGTACATTGGCTCTATATGATAGTAGGTTATCGAAAGAAGAGTTAATATATATAAGTTTATCTCTTTTTTTTTTAATTATATTACAATTATGGCGTCAGTTATGGTTTAGCGCTTTTTTTTAAAAAAAATTTATATTACGATTATGGTGTGAGTAATGGCTTTTTTTTTAAAAAAAATTATATTACGATTATGGTGTCAATTATGACCATAACTGACACCATAATTGATAATTATGGCATCAGTTTCGATAAAAACAAACACCATAAACAACCAAATTATGTTTCTATTATGGAGTCGGTTGAGTATAAGCAAAATGCCATAATCATCTATTATAACGTTAGTTTAGTTATAATGCAATGTTATAATATATTCATTTACGGCGTCATATTTTGAGCAACTGACTCCGTAATATATTTATTTACGGCGTCATATCTTAAGCTAGTGACGCCGTAATATACATTTTTGCCTACGGCTAATTCCGCTACATCCTATATGTTGTGGCGAAAATGCAATTTTACCTGATGCCAAATTAACTTTTTGCACTAGTGAAATTGATTATCACAATGGATAGATATAGTTCTATTCTTTCCTCTTTTTTCCAAAGTCTTATAAAACTATCCTTCCTCCACTGCATGTGCCTTTTCATGAACATTGGTGCCTGATAAATCCCAAATTTTATATATTTTATCCCACCTTATTCATTTAGTTTGGGGACTATTTTAGGCTAATTTGAATTTATTAGATAATATTTGAATTGTTAGCCAATTTTAGGAAATAACATAAATATGATTTAATTGTGATAATATTGGGTTTAAATTGTTAATATTTTAATTGCTTATCTTGTGATTGGATAATATTTCTAAATATATGATAGATCACGATTTTATTTAATTCTTGCAGGTCAAGGAAATTATATTAGGAAATCCTATGGTGCATAATTATTTTTGGAAGTTTAAAGAAGATCTGATGGTTAAGTTTGAATGGGCTAATTCAATTCTATTGGATTCAAATTTTGTATCATAAGCTTTCTCATTCTCCTATAAAAAATATCTAGCAGCCACATAGTTAGGGACGTTCTACATTAAGAGCCCACACTTACATTTCTCCATGGAGTTAGGAAGATGGTCATGGTAGCTTAAGCTAGTTGGAAGGCCACTTGGGAGGAGCATGGAGAAAGCTAAAAGCCTAGGACTTACACTTGAAAACTACAAGGGAGTGTCTTTCATTTTTATCAATTTATTTCAAGACTTGAGATTATTTAGCTTTAGATAATTTTGAGATGTATTGCTTGAGAACAATCTAGTTTTAGATTGTAGATATATCTTTTTTTGAATTGGATTGATGTTTGGAATGTTTTGTGTTTGAGACATTTGTCAATTGAATTATTAATTGAGTTTTCATTATTAATTTAATCGTTAATTTGGTTTTTCCTCTTCATTGTTTAATAGGGTTGGTTAATTATCTAGTTGTTTAATTAGACAATTATGACATGATTTCTAGAATTTATTTAAAATTAATTGGGATTGGTTTTAATGGGTTTAATTAACTAGCTTTTATTTCATTATGAGTTTTCTAGTGGAGTAAGTGTTATTGAGCTTGAGGGTTTTTCAAGCTTTAATCAGATGATTAAATTTATTAATTCCTCTCTTTTATCAATCTCCCTTTAGTTTAATTGATTACTTTGGGCTAAGAAAGCTAACCCCATGTAAATCCTAAGTTGGTCTCTTCACCATATTTGAATAAAACCTTTGTTATTTTTTCTTATTGATTTTCTTAGATATTAGTTTATTTCTTTTTCTTATGATTTTAATTTCCCTTTTCCTAAGGAACCCCCCCAAAATTGCATTTGCATTCATTTAGGTTAGTTTCATTCTCACATAGGTTTTAGAGTTATTTACATCTTGCATTTAGTTAGTTTAATTGCATTTAGGTAGTAGAGTCTTGCATTTTAATTAGGTTCATTCCATTACATTTTTCATCACCTAAATTCAATTCTAGAGAAAACCCATAGATTGCTCCTTGGAAGAATGACCTAGATTGCCACTATATTGCATTAGTAGATTGTCTTAGTTATTAATTAATTGTTTTAGTGATAGAAGTGACATCAGTGCCTTTTGTATCATGAATCATTAACCATGATCTGATCCTTTTCTAAGTGAAGATAATCCCCAACCGCTCAAAATAGATTTACTTTTTACGATTTATTAAGAATCTTTTTCAAGTCTTTCTATGAAAAAGGAAGTGCTATTTATGATTGATGATACAAAAATAAATTCACCTACGTGCATGTTGGTTTGTTTGAAATTATTCAAACCATGTTTAATTCATATGCTTCTATTCTATAATTTATTTTCATCAATCATTTTGATTAAAATTAGAATACAACATGACAATTATCAATTCATCAAATTGACCATATTATTTCTCATGATAATTATCAATTTTGTGAATTCAAAATAAACTATTCTTCTTATCACTTTCTAATCATGGTTAAAAATATCCCGTTGTTCCACAAGCCAATAAACCACAATTTAAAACAAAATAATTGCATCATACCAAATTATGAATAATCTTCATGAATCTATATAATCCATATTCAATACAGAAAGGCTAATAGATACTTTTCTGTCTCGTTAGCCTCAAGCCAAATTAATTCAAGATGACTTCTTTGTAAAGTTGCTGGATTAAACCTTTCATTTTCCTCCTCCATTTAATGGAAGACCTTTTAAATGACAAAAGGTGTGATGCAAGTCGGCCCAAGATTTGCACTCCACAGTAGAAAATGAAATGTGCACTATCAGAATTATTTATTTCTCTCTCCAAATAAACGTTGCCTCATTCAAACTTGGTCATACCTGCATCAACGTGATCCAAATCTTTATTTCAACTTCACAAAGTTTTGTGGTCAACTCTTTCAAAGATGTCATTTGTATTCATGAAGATAAGTCTAAAGATTGTTGGAGGGGCTGGATATTTGAGGAGTATAAGAAGAAGAGATGAAGAAGAAAGTAGTGTATGATTTCTTCAAGGCGTGAGGAATATATTTCTTTAGGCTTAATTCGAACCCACTTATTCCTATTTAATAGGGTGTAATTTGAATTGAAAGGCGAATTTCTTGTAGGATATAATGAAGACTCTTGAGTAAGGATTGTACTCACAACACTCAAGCCAAGATAACAATATAATGGCTTTTACAAAGTGATAATTTGATTTTATTTTTGTGTGCACTTAAGAACAAAGCAATGAGTTTGACCTCTTGTTGTGTGATTTCTGATATGATTTGTATGTCACAAATGAAGTGATGCTGCATGGTATTTATAAACTATAAAGTGATGTATTGAAGTGATGTCTTGAAGTAGTGTCTCTTGAAACAACATCTTTTTAATCAAAAGTTATAACCATATGTTAGATTCATAAACCCTTATAAACCAACATAACTTAAATCACCAATGATTATTTAAAATAACTTTTCCATAAAGAGTTACACCTTTATAGTATGTAGGGTCTTCTTGAAAAACCAACACAACCTTTCACTAAGTAGTAGTTACCACACTTTTTTTTAAGTGTCTTTAGAAACTAAAGAGACATGACCTTGGTGACCTTCAATTTTATAACTCCCTACAAGATACTTCATATAAATTCCTTAATTTATAAGGACAAGACTTTTCAACAAACATATCTCTTTATTTTAAAATATTCCAATGATAAAGGTTTATGCACAAGTCCGAATCCCGAGAAACTATTTGTTGGGAGGGCTTTAACCTTAATTTTCTCTACCCAACCCAATAACTAAAAAAAAATAATTAAATAGATCCAATACAAAATAGACCAAAAATTTTCATTTTGTATTTATGCCATTTTTCTTCATCCACGTATATATCTCAGAGCATTTAGAACACAACCAAAAATCTGGAAATTAGAAAAAAAAGAATCAAAGAGATTAGAAGGAGAAGCCTTCAAGGTTTGATATATAAAGTATGGACACAAAAGAATCTGGAAGCTAGCTTGCTTGCTAACATATCATATACTTTGAGTACTCTATAAATTAGTATTCTTTCCTTGATATGCCCTTCCTTGTTGATCCTCCTACTCTTTTCTTCAAGCCTCAAAATTGGACTTTTGAATTAAATGCTGGCGAATGGCGAGTTCTTGTTTGTTTGAGATTTCCTTTTTCAATATGCCTTTAATGAGCAGCCATGAGATTTCATAGCACACACTACTATCACGCAACCAATCCCTGCTGCCTCCCTTTCTTTCTTCATCAATATGCTTGGAATCTTAGTCATTTAGAGATTATTTATTGTCAACTTTTTTTTAAGTTAAAAAAAAAGTAAAAGAAAATGCATGACAGATTCGAATATGTGTGTGTGTATGTGTGTATATATGTATATATCATACCGGCCTGTTCGATGATATGGAAGGGCCAACGATCCACGCAAATCATAGTGCAACGGCGCATAGTTTACATAAGAAACATACTCATGGCTTTTGAAGAACCGAACACTAGTGGGGGTACTCCACTGATGATGATGATCAGGCAATTTTCCTAGGACTACTCGAAACTCTTGAGCAGATTCCTCCTCGGCAGCAGCCAACTGATGATGACTATGATAACAACCTTTGGAAACATTTCGGTAATATTCAACATTCTTATTATTACAGTTTGGATCATCAACTAGGGATGATCTTCTAGTGGGCACCCATGTCTGAAGAAACATGTTGGCATTTTTTGTGTATTCTTTTAGGTACCCAACGGCAAGGACTAAACTTTCTTTGTCTGAGGAAGATGGCCCAGGATTTGCCTTTGGTCTGATCTACCATCTTTTGCCGACTTCAGTGCTTGCAACCACAAAGCTTTCGGATTGGAATAATAATGGGAAATTATTACTTACCTCTGATGATTGATATTGTTGGTGGTAGATTTGGCGGTGGTGGTGGTTTGAAGTTTGAACCGCTCGATTTCCTTTTTGACTCATTTATACTGGAATTCTTCATAAAAGGAATTGAGTGGATTCCGTAGGATATTTACTCATATGAAATTAATTTGACAGACGAGGAACTTGCTTCGAATTGCCATATTTAACATTAGTTCCTATTTCCTGCGATAAGTCGCGTGTGTTTTCTCTCTGCTTTGATTTTTTATGGATGTAGATTTTTTCTTGAAGTGAATTGTGATTTCTTGGCATAATGTAGATACAGAATTTATATTGTATTATACTATTATTGCCTTCAATTCTGATGGATGTTTCTTAACACACATGTAGGTCTTAGGCATACATGGCGTATGAATATGTTCCACAGTAAAGTTGCTTTTGTTGAAATTTGAAGGATGCTGGTAGGGGTATTCTCGGGAGGGGATGGGATCGGGAAATGCCATTCCCAATCCCGATCCCGAGAAGGGTTCGGGAATGATTTTCATTTTCAATCTTGATCTCGAGAATTTTCCATCCCTTTCCCGCTCCCGCTCCCGCTCTTTATTGTGCAAAGGGACGCTATGTGGAAATTGATATCACTTATCACTCTGATATCCTTGGGTTGGTACTTCTTTCGAGTCTTAGAGGCCTTTTTATTTTTGCTTGGGCTTGTACTCATTTTTATGTCTCAGAGGCCCTTCTTGCTTAGAGGAAGACGCCCTAAAAGAATTTTTTGCTTGGGCTTAGGCCCCCTATTTTCTTGCTTGGGTTTGTACTTCTTTCTGAGTCTCAGAGGCCCTTCTTGCATGGCGAAAGATGCCTTAAAAGAATCTAGCATAGCTCTCAAATCAAACTTGGCTCTGATACCATATTGAAATTTGAAGGCTTATATAGATGCAAAGGTAAATTAAGAACCTATGAAATATTATTATGAATCCTTAAATAAAAGAGCATATATATGGGCGTTTATATCATGTCCTATTGTTGGCAGACGTTGTGGTAATTTTATATTCTCCTTTTCTTCTTGTTGTCTGTTCTTCTACAGTGTCTCCTTAAATACTAAATACTCCCTTTTCATTTTGCCTTTTTATATAAAAAAAGAGTATGCAAGGCTAGTATGCCGTCCAAGCATATGCCCCAGCTTCTGTTGTGACCGTGATGACCCCAGTCTACAATCGGCCTACAACATATTTTTCAAGGGTTCATGTAGCTGCGGTGATAGCAAATGATGATGGACACTTGGAAGCTTTGTACTATTTGGCTCACAAGGTGATCGGACAATTGATCGGTACTATGTGCTAGAATGTAGACGTTGGACAGAGGCTCTCCTAGTTCCGATGGACTACACTTTCTTGAAAACTTGTTTGTCAAATAGGGCCTTCAGGTGCAAACAATCTTCCACGTGTGCAAAAGATCTTCTCTTGTGTTCAAACAATCTTCTCCCGTGTTCAACATATCTTCCCTATGTGACATTCCCTTATGTTCGAACAATCTTCCATTATGTGCAAAAGATCTTCCCTCATGTCCTATTTGATAAATAAGTTTCTAATGAGGTATTTATGGGCAATTCTCTCCTTTTATTATATATATTGTAATAATAATATTTTTTACATAACATTAAATCTAACTCATTTAAATATGATCCAATAGTTGAGACATTAAGTAGTTAGTCGAAACACTCATTTCTCATGTATGTGATTGATAGACATTAATTTGGGCCCCCAACCCATCCTTGAGGACAGCGTAAGGGTACTGATAAGAAAATTGTAAGACCCTTATGTAATTTCAACCTTTTTCAGCAAAATATAAGGCCCTTATATTATTTCGACCTTTTTTAGAGTATTTGCTCGTAGTTTGGTAGGCACACAGAAATAGCATAAATATACTGATAATATTACAGGAATTCCCCACAGAGATTGTATATAATGCTTACAGACTTAAAATATAATAAAAGCCTGCAAATAACCAACTGCTTCTCTTAGACTGAAACGAAACCTTCTATATTTTCCTCATGCAATCCTCTTCTCTGCTTTCATCACACCTCCTGTGCCCGTCTGTCTAAATGGTTGGTTAGGGGAGGGTGAAATTTGAGAGAATCTCAATATTAAGCAATTACCATAATGCATACATAATAAATGCTTAGTGCATGACATGTAAGCCTTAACTAGATACATGACATATAATGACATTTCTGCATGTTCAATGTTTCGCGTAATATACTCATGGCCATGGCATAAACAAAAGCATGGTTTCATCATTCAAATATGCCCTACACAATCAATTAAAGAAATCACATACATCACTACACAAGCATAAATATCAAATATAAGTAAGTAGGGTAAGTTCACTACCTTAATTGCCCTTCCCTGATCCACTGTTTGTTCCATTGTCTATTTGATATCCTGTGTCCGGCTCGGGCTACTGCCAAGTCCTAAAATTCCAAATTTACAATAAATGAGTTTTTACTCATTTATGTATTATTCTAGACTCATTTTGTTGGTTATCCTTGCTTAAAAACGCAGGATGACCAAAATACCCTTAAGGACCCGGTTTAAGCCCCTTTACACTTGGTCCATATGTACTTTACCAAAAATTATGACCTGGACTATTCCTATACAATTTCACGTATAAAATCTGTTTCTGACCTCGGATTTGTCAAATTCATGGTCAAATTACAGAATTACCCTTGGCAGACACAAAGTTAGGGTTTTAGGGGTAAAATTGTCATATCACACCCTAAAGGCTTCATACTTCATATTATACATGTTCCCTACACAATTTTCCATTCTAAACCCAATGGAATCATCAAAAACACCAAAATCCAGTCCCAACAGAGTGAAAACAGCTGCTGGATGAAATTCCATAAAAATTGGAGTTTCTTGATTCCATTCCATTAATCACATTCCTTTCATCTTTAATTACTTGTTTAACTTCTTAAACACATATTGAACATGGTTAATGGTAATTTGGGCAGCACCTCCCCTTAAGATTTGGAATTCCCAAATCACAAACCAAGCCAAAAAAAGCCACAAATCAACCAAAACAGCAACAACAACCTTGAATCTAATAAGATAACAAGGTTTATGATTTACCTTTGTTTTCTCTTCCTTCTCTCTCTAAAATTGTCCCTCTATCCTCCTTCTTGCTCGTGCTTTTGCCTTGCTTCATGTGTATTTCAAGAGGGCATAGAGATTAGAGAGAGTTATACAAGAACTAGAGAGCTTATACACTTTAATTTCACACCTGTTTACCTTGATTCTTGTTTCTTGTTTCTCTTGAGTTCTCTCTTGTTCAAAGCTCTCTCTCTCTGTGTGGCTATTTCTTGTTTGGACGTCAATATGGCCTAAGGAAATGGATAAATGATCCATTAAAATATCACAACTCCACCTCTTTAGAAATATAATATTTAATTGCAATTTTGCATATGCCAACTTGCTTCATCTTTACCTTCCTTTCCTCTCTCCATAATGGCGTATAAAGGCTATTGAAGGGACCAAATAAGTCTCTTGAATTATCTTCATCCACTTCTTGAAATTAATCTATAAGGGCCATTTAACACTTGCTTTACTTTATTGGCTTTTCAACCACAATTTGCTTGGTTAAAAATGCACCATTTATGTTCAAACATTTATTTTCTCTTTCCTTCCTCATGTTGGACAAAATTTAGGGTCTTTGGGAAGGGATAATGATCTAAAAAATATCCCAATTCCACCTCCTTACATATTATTATTGTAGTTGAAATTGTTGACTTTTCAACTACACCTTTTTACTTGGCCTAGAATGTTTCATCTTGATTAAATGTGAGCCAAGTATTAATTCTCTCTTTGCTCTCTTGTTTGGACTAAATGATGAGGCTTTGGAAGAGATAATAATTCTTCAAATATCTCCTTCCACCTCCTTAAAGTATATTATATTTTATACTAATAAATCACATGTTTCTCTTTTAACTTTTCAAACTTCTTTCACTTGGTTTAAAATGCTTTAGCTTTTGGCATATCTATCCCTAATATTAATTTCCCTTCTCTCTCCCCTTTTTGACCGAAAGTTCTCCCAATCAAAGAAAAAAAATAAATGGCTTCTTGTTTTATTAGCAATTTACCATTTTGCCCATAGATTTTTGCCATTAACTTCTCAATTTCGCACATAGACTAAAAGCTGACAGAATTTTCATCAAACTTTGAAAATTCATATATTTATTTATAGATATCCAATTGAAGTGGTTCTAAAGGCTATGTAACCTTTATTAAGTCTATTTTTAAGGAAAAATATTTTCTTTAATCAACTGGATGTTCAACATTCCAGAATTACCATTTATTGGACACTACCACATTAACTCGCCATTTTACTTGAATAACTTGAAAAATATATAACTCTTAGTTTACAGGTTCAAATGATCTACATGACCTATCAAATTAAAGCTTGATAAGTCTACTTTCATTCTAAAAAAATCTCACATTCATTGGACATCATTTGCCTATTCAAAAACATCACACAACTAGACTACCACACAGGAAATCACACTGGCAGAAAATCCACATTTTACAATTTGTGTTTCAACTTAATCATGTTGTGTGTGATAACTAATTTCCTTGTTTTGTCATTTCATGTGCTTTTAATTCACCATTTTATTCCCCTTAATATAAGAAATTTTGATGAATAAAATTTGGAATGTTACAAAAATAAAATTGATTAAGGGTCATTTGAGTTTTTACATAGGAATTGTTGTACTTTTCCGTCTTGTTGCATTAATCTCATGTGCATGGTGTTATGCCGGAACGTTCCATCTTTTGCAGCTCTAGGCTTACGCAGTAAGTAATATACGAATTCCTCCCTCTTCCCTCTTCTCAATTTCTTCTTTTTTGTTGTCGATTCCTCTACTCTTTTCTTTCTTCAATTGCTAAGTAAATATATAAATGATTTAGGGTTTTTGTTCGGTTTTTTTTACCATAACACGCAGTTGACCCCCTCAATCCATGCGGGCTTCTGAAGCTCTCACTCAACAAATGCATGTATATATGCATGTATATATTATCCGCCGCCGTCGTGGCGGCCAATGTCCCAGCCTGTGTGATAGCTCAGAGGGTCCCACACATCCATGAATGGCGTTCCTCACTGAGTAATCGCATGATAGCTTGCCCGGAATCAAGCTTCACGGAGTATGGCATTTTATACAGTTGATAAGGAAGAGAAAGAGAAGCGTAGGGAAGACAGCACCGCTGATGGCATGTCGGCGGCATTGTATTCGGAAGGCCACGTATGATGATAGCAATGTCCCATGTTGTTCAGTATTGTGCCACCTGGCAAGCAATGGTAACTAATATCTTCTCTGGCTCACAAGAGAAATAAACAAAGAAAATATTGCGGACATTTTTATCATAAAACTGATCCTTCCATTATAATAATCTGTAGAGAAATTGAAATATTACATTTATAGATAATTTGTAGCTTATAATCTACCTCAGGGTAGGAACAATAATAGTGCCTTAAAACTCTCAAAGCATTCGACTTTGACAATGTCATTGCTCAACATTATATTGTATTTGTAATTTGTATTGCGTCCTGCCATTCATGACTCCATGGCTAGTTGTCACAGTGAAGGATGTAACAATATAGAATTAACAAAACTACTTTCAAGAATTAGAAAGAGGGGAAAGAATGTCGCCCATTTTACAATATAACGTGGCCTACATGTTTCATATATATAATTATATTTCCAGTACTTCTAACAACAGGTAAAGGAAAAAATAGGTAAGAATCTAACTACTTAGAACCCCAATCATCCACAGCATTTCACACTCAAATCTTTAACACTTCTCAAGCCAAACTGTCAAGTTTAGCTGTTTGTGAACTTCCCTAGGAACTAATAAGCTATCAGTTTGGCAGTTTTTGCTATCATCTATTTTGCTGTCGAGTCACGAGCTTCCTAAGAATAACATGATTATAGAAAGCAAGCTTTCAATTTCTTCAGCACAATTAAGGTTTATGCACAAGTTCGAGTCCCGAGAAACTACTTGGGAGGGCTTTAACCTTAATGTTTCTAACCTGACCCAATAACTCAAAAAAAATCTACTTAAATAGATCCAATTAAAAATAAACCAAAACTTTCATTTTGTATACATTCCATTTTTCTTCATCCACATATATATCTCAGACCATTTAGAACGCAACCAAAAATCTGGAAATTAGAAAAGAAAACCAAAGAGATCTAGAGGGAGAAGCCTTTAAGGTTAAATATATAGAGTATATAGACACAAAAGAATCTGGAAGCTAGCTAGCGCGGTAACATATCATATACTTCGAGTACTCTATAAATTGGTATTCAATCCTTGATATGCCCTTCCTTGTTGATCCTCCTGCTCTATTCTTCAAGCCTCAAAATTGGACTTTTGAATTAAACGATGGCGAATGGCGAGTTCTTGTTTAATTTGTTTCAGATTTCTTTTTTCAATATGTCCTTTCCCGTCTGCAAGAGCATCCACCAAAGGCCCATCCAAAAAGGTAGAGTCAACCTTATATTGGAACTCTTCCCTCAACAACATCTGCATTACACGAGTTAAATATCATTCTATACACAAACTTAATGTCACTAATATAAATTTTGTGTAGAATTCTTTTCAAATTATGCATATAAGAGAAAAAAAAGAAGGGAAGATTACATTGTAATGTTAGACTTGCCTTTGGTATTTCATTGATTCGATAATATGATTTGGTCATTATTCTCACTCTCAACATCGAAGTTTCCTTTGAAGCCATGCCAAGCACTTTTTACTTTGTTTTTACAAATTATTTGCTCATGTAAAATGTGTTTTAAAATATTGTTGTTGAATTCTGATGTGTGGTGTTGAAGGTAAGCTGACATGAATATTGGGTATAATTTTCAACAAAGAGATGATGATTTTAAAAAATGAGAAAGTATAGGTTGAGTTTTGGCAATTCTGTGTGTTGTGTTGTTGAGTTTATTAAATATATATGTGGGCTAAATTTTGGCAATTCCGCGTGCTATGTTGTTAAGTTTATTGAATATGTGGCTAAATTTTGTCAATTTTATGTACTATCCTATTGAATTTATGAAATTTGGGGGTGAAATTTTTTTAATTATATGTACCATGCTATTGAGTATATGAAATCTGTAGGCAACATTTTGTCAATTCCAGCTATGTGCTACCAAGTTATGATGTCACCAAAAGGGAAAAATAATCATATTCTTGAAAAAACATCCAGCAGCAAAAGGGAAAAATCAGTAATCACATAGCACTGGGCGACATCAGAAATTTGGTGACTGTAAAAGACTAAATGGAGTAGAGGTCAAGCCCAAGGTTATTATATCCCCTCACTCCCAAAATGGATGTTACAAAACAGAGCAATAGCAAGCCACAGCCATTTTGAAGCAAGAAGAAAACAATCAAACAAATGAAAACAAACTGTAAACTCGAAGGAAACAGCGACAAAGGCTGGGTTTGAAGACCCAAAGTTTCAACCACCCAATTAACGCTTCGTCTTCCACGGTTTAACCCACAACGAACGGTGACGAACGGCAAAATCGCCTCTGGACCAGCGACGAACGGCAACGGGAAGTGAAGAACAACCAAAAGCTTCGACCTTTAACCCAGGACGGTGACAATTAGGGCTCATCCGAGCACCAGAAGTTTGGCGCCATGGAGGGGGAAATTAAAAGCTGCAAAAGTGATTGTTACTTTTTTTACAGAAAAAAAATCTTTAATGTAGATATTTTTTATAAATAGACAATAATTATAAAGAAAATTAAATAAAACGATGCACTAGATATTTTTAATGGATATGATATATAATATAATTGCAAAAGAGTTGGAAATAGTTAATTTGAAAGAGAAGAACTTGTGTCCATAAATACTATATAGATCATTTTCGTAGATAATTTAATAATGACATTAACCAAAAATTTATGTTCATTTAACTATATACATAATATAAAATTTGTAAAAATTACATCCTTAATGAGTTATAAAAATTATAAATTGATTCTTAGAATACATTAAAAATACATGGATTTGGCATCTAATTCAACTACATAAATGATGACAATTCAAAGAATTTGGTAACTTATTTAAAGTTTATCACCGTTATTTGTTAGTAGTGCATTTTCATTGTAGCCTTTCTAGAAACTAAAAACATACATATATGAATGAATAATTGGTACATTATATATAGCCATGATTGTAACGGATATACCACATAAAAATTAGCTGTCTCTCTTGAAACATTAGCTGTCATACTAAATCCTATTTTCTTAAAAAAATGCAAAAAACAAAAGAACTGACCAATACATTAACATAGATCTTTGTGTTTGTCATATATTTTATATTAATTGATAATATAGAATAAAAAAAAACTTGAAATGTGTCTTGATCAATTCTTAGCATTTGACAACCGGACACAACAGTTAACCGTGTGAAGATATGATGGAAATACATAACGTTTGGCTGGGCAATTTGATATTCTCAATTGTTTACAATTCTAGTTCGTCTAATTAAACAAATCCAATAAAACCCAAAATTTTTATTGCAGACATATTCCGTTTCTCTTTGCTTGCAGATATGTACTTCAAACCATCGAGAACACAACTAAAAATCTGAAATTACAAAAGGACACCGAAGAGGTCTAAAGGGAGAGAAACCTCTATGGTCTGATATATAGATTATATACATACTGATGAAGAATCTAGAGGTTCAAGTAGAAACTAGAGAAAATACTGTTTTCTTTCAAGTCTCAAAACATAGCATGGTGTAGCATCCACCTCTTATGGAGTTTTTGACATAAGGCTGAATGGCGAGTTCTTAACGAGCTTAAGAATTCGTTGCTTAAGATGACCTTGTATAAGGTGAAAACACCTTCCCCCTCATGAAGATCATCCACCAAAGGCCCGTTCAGAAAAGTAGAGTCCTTATCAGAACTCTTCCTTCGGCAACATCTGCATCAATTACACAAGTAAAATATCATTCTGTTCATAAAACTTAACATACGTTTTTGTGTAGATCATGTTTTCCAATTTATGTATAGTGCAAAGATCAGGAGGAAAGATCAATCGTAGAGTGTTAACCTAACATAGATAAAGTAACAGCATTAGACTCACCTTTGGTACTCCATTGATCTGATAATATGGTTGGACCATTGTTCTCAACATTGAAGTTTCCTCTGAAGTTATGCTAAGCATTTCTATCGGATTTGATCATATGTAGAATGTGTATTGAGATATTATGGTTGAATTCTTGTATATATAGTTGAAGGTATGATGGCATAGACAAGGGTACGATTTTCAATAAAGAGAAGGTGGTTTTGGAAAAGGAGAAACTATTTACTACTTCCTCCGTTATTATTTATAAATAATTTTTTCTTTCATAGGACTGATCTCTTTTATAAACAACTTTCACTTTTTGTATCAAAATGTAACCTTCTTTTTCCTATTTTATCTTTATTAAATGCTCATTCTTTTTCATATCTTATACTCATTATCTCTCATACTTTTTATTCATTTCATAAATAGGAAAAAAAAAATATGGCACTTTTAACACACTTATTATTTTTAACTATCAGCTCGTTTTACGCAATTAAGGAGAAAGTTGCTTATAAATAGGATTGGAGGGAGTAAAATTTGTTAATTATGTGTGCTGTGCTGTAAAAACTATGGGTATAATTTTTTTAAATTCTGTGTGCTGTTGAGTTGTGGTATTACGAAACCACTTTTTCAAGTTAAAATCTGCAAGATATCTCTTTTTTATTTTTTTTGAAAAGAAATTACACAATATCAAAATAAATAAGAGCGACAGCTAATTAATTCGTCACACACACACACATGAGAAATTAATTATAATAACTATTTTCGCCTGGTTTTACTATAAGATCTATTTAACTTATTTGAGTAGATTTTTGATATTACTTAAATTAGATAATACAATATATTCTAAAACACCTTAAACATTTTTCTTAATTCCCTTTGTCCCTCTCCTATTTTATTATTGTTGAAGGAATATCAATAGGATTAATTTGAGGAAAAACTATTAAACATGCGTAAAATAGGTATTACATTTAGAACCAAAATTAACTCTCCAAAACCTACATTATGGATGAGATGAGTATTATAATAAATTTACTATTCAATAAATTTCAATCCGACTTTTTAAAATTATAAAATTTATAAGAAATTGCATTGCTTATAAGTTACAAACATGATAGATTATTTCTGAGAATACATTGCAAATACATGGATTTGACATCTAATTCAAGTATATATTTGACGACAATTAAAAAAAATATTTGGCAACTTATTTAAAGTTTGTCCACAATATCATAACTTCGTTTGGATTAGTTCAAATCATAAGGATGAGGTGAGGTTCATACTGTAGTGAAAGATTCAAACCCTTAAGCGTCTTAAAATATTGAAATATACAATTATAAATTATAGTTAGTATGTATATTATAAAAAGCCATGCTTGGCATTGGAATTCACAAATAATTTTTTTCCCACTGTTTTCACAAAATTATTTTTCACTTTATTTATAGTATTTAGAAAAAAAACCTTTAATGTAGATATTTTTTATAAATAGACAATACTTATAAAAAAATTTAAATAAAACGATGCTCTTGATCTTTTATTGGATATGATATATAATTTTATTCGGAAAGAGTTGGAGATAGTTAATTTGAAAGACAATAACTTGTATCCATAAATACTATATATATCACTTTGGTCGATAATTTAATAATGACATTAACCAAAAATATAAGTTCATTAATCTATATACATAATATAAAATTTATAAAAATGACATCCTTAATAAGTTATAAAACAATATACATTGTTTCTGAGAATACTTTAAAAATACATGGATTTCGCATCTAATTCAACTGCATAAGTGATGACAATAAAAGAATTTGGTCACTTATTTTAAATTTATCACCATTATTTGTTAGTAGTGGATTTTCGCTGTAGCCTTTGTAGAAACTAATTAAAAACATACATGTTTGAATGAATAATTTGCACATTATATATAGCCATGATTGGAATTGATATACCATATAAAAATTAGCTGTCTCTCTTGAAATATTAGCTGTCATACTAAATCCTATTTTCTTAAAAAAATGCCAAAACAAAAGAAGTGACCAATACATTAGCATAGATCTTTGTGTTTTTCATATATTCTATAGTAATCGATAATATAGAATAAAAAAATATGAAATGTGTCTACACCAATTCTTAGCATTTGACAACTGGACACAACAGTTAATCGTATGAAGATATGATGGAAATACATAACGTTTGGCTGGGCACCAGCTTCTACCCTGAATCAGAGTTGTTTCATTACTGGAGAGATTACCTCAAGGTCATCACACTCCCAGAATTCATTTTCCCCCACAAGCCTCCTGGTTTCAAGTAAGTTCATCTTCAACTCTGTTTTCTCATATACTACTATTTCCTCCCGTCCTTAGTATAAGAGCCTGTTTTTAGAGAGATTACGAAAGCTAGTTAACAAAATAGCAGAAACTGCTTTTCCTACATTGCTTTTTCAACAATGAATTTTGTATCGGTTTACGTGAATATACTTGTTAAGCTCAAAGAGGCCCAAACTGATATATACTTCAATGTTCTTGTTATAATCTAATGATCCACAACATATATTGATATATAATTAATGACTTTGGGATTTGTCTCTGAAAGTTTTTGTTGAGGAGCATTATTATCTTGGAAATTCTTTTAGATTTAATGTTGTCCCAAAAGTATTAAAATGGAGTAATGTTGTCTTTTACCGTAAAAAAGTTAACAGTCAATGTCAATTTGTTAACATTTAATGTTAGTTTTTTAACAGTGTGGGGTAATATTGCTACGTTTTGAAACTTCTATGTGATATTGAATCTGAAAAAACTTTCAGAGCAAATTTGCACTTAACTCTAGTTTATTTAGTTCCATTAATCCTAAAAAAAGCCAACTGCCTTGTGTGTGTGTATTAAAGACATACTTGGA
This sequence comes from Inga laurina, assembly GCA_963855925.1. Lineage (NCBI taxonomy): Eukaryota > Viridiplantae > Streptophyta > Magnoliopsida > Fabales > Fabaceae > Inga > Inga laurina. The sequence continues at coordinate 1,455,221 of OY979702.1, read as the reverse complement.
TTGACCTTTGTATAATCACTCTATGTCACTGTCTGTACAGGGAAGTAGCCTATGGTTATAGCAGCAAAATAAGGGCGGTGGCCAGGACTTTGCTCCAAGGGATATCGGAGAGCCTCGGATTAGAAGCCAACGTCATTATAGAGTCCATCGATTTTGATTCTGGTTTGCAGATTTTTGTGGTCAACCTGCACCCTCTGTGCCCTCAACCAGAGTTGGCCTTGGTAATGCCTCCTCACACCGATCACGGCCTCCTCACACTCCTCTACCAGAACGGAATTGGAGGCCTTCAGGTCAAGCACGACGGTAGGTGGGTCAACGTTAATCCTCTCCCCAACTGCCTCATTGTCAACACTGCAGATCAACTCGAGGTAACTTAAGTGCATGTTTGAATTAGCTTTTACAATTTATGAAATAAATATGTGAGAAGAGTTTTATCTCGATTTATGGAAAAAGGGTTTTTGAAACTACGGTTTAGGGCTCACCCAAACACACATTAATGCTTCAATTCCCTAATACCCACATTCACGCACAATTTACAAACCACACGGGTTAAAACATTGATATTGTTAATGAACTAGGTGGTGAGCAATGGAAGGTACAAGAGCATTTGGCACAGGGCGATATTGAACAACAAAGACACAAGGTTAAGTATAGTGGTGGCGAACGGACCAGACTTGGAGAAGGAGATAGCACCGGCGTCGGAGCTGGTGGGGAGAGAGGAGGGAATAAGGTACAAGAAGATGAAGTACAGGGAGTACTTCTTCAAGGTTCAGCAGGTGACGAGCTTAGTGGACACAAGTAGATTGGATAAGGTTCGGATTGATCCTCAAAACTAATGTTGTCAACACTGCTACTAGCAGCTCATGTGAGTTAAGTTTGAGAGCGGCGTTTTATTGTCTGTATAGCTTTGTGGTTATTGGTTGGAGCAGTTAATGATTAAGAATTTAGGATTTCAAATCAACATATTTATTCTTCAGATTTGAAGTTATATGTACAATTCACCTATACATAAAGAATCAGCAGACAAAGGCACATTTTATGCTCTGCAATTTTACCTCAGATCCTCATATCTGGCGGTATAGGTTATACTCAATATGGCGATGGTTTCTCCACTCTTGAATGTTCTCAGTTTTTGTTTTTAATTATTCTTTGTTATAGGGAATGCGTTGTTTCAAGTGATGCAAAACATGTAAGTGGGCAAGCAATGATGTGATACAGATATTATGGGTGTCAGATTAGTAATGGTCTCAACTCTCAAGTGTGGAATAAATCAGAATGAATTAGAATGTGTGATATGGTGTTAGGAGCTTCATTGTTTTTCAAAGGTTTGGGTTGTAACAAGATGGGCTGGTTATGGTACAAAATAATGCTCCTCTGTGCTGGTTTACTTTTATGTTCCCAAGTGCCATCTTTTTCTTTTTGTGAAAAAGAAACTTGGCTCAACATGGCGTTTGCAGTTCCCAGCTACATCTTCATTCTTCCACCCAGTGGATCCCAAAATATGAACATAAAATGGCATTCTCTATTTAGCGATATGTATATTTGGGATTTGTTTTTTCATCCACTTCAACAAATCCAGCATATAGTGCCATAATTATCTGAGAGTTAGGTCTTGGACCCTCCTAGTTAAGTTATTCATATAAAAAAAAAGTGTTAACTTTCCGAAATTGCAATCTTTAATCATTTGTACCGTAATTGATCCTTAGTAAAACTCCATTTATATTTATATGTACAATGAACCGAGATTATTTAAGAAAAATTATAAATATGAAAGATAAAGAAGAACAAAGCCTTACATTTATGGATAAAGTAGGCCCCTCACTAACGGGAGGTTGGTTAAAGTGATAGGTATATTAACCCCTTAACTAAATAGGTATTGGGTTTGATCCCTAGGCAATTACGATACATGATATAGGATTCAATTACCAATTTCTTGAATAATGGGCGAAAGTAAAAAAAATTATTTACTTCATTATATATAACATGTTTGTTTCTTATATTTTGGACTAAATTAACCCTCTAAAATGTCCACTACATTCAAGATAAGAGAGAGTAATAAAGATTGGAGGCAATATTATTTTTCTAATTAGAGAGATCTTATTATTATCTTATTTAAGAGGATAATTGTATGTCATTTTTCAGAATTGTGATTATAAATTGTAAAGATAAAGATGGATGAGAGGCAACAAGGAAGGATTTGTCATCCAAGTACTTGTTTGGAATAGAAATTGGAATGCTTAAAGTAGCTTTTCAATCGTGATTTATGGTATACGAGGTAAGTATGTAAGAAAAACTGTCTCAATTTATGTGAAAGTAGCTTATAAGCAATCTTAATACCATAACAAACATGCTTCAAATCTGTGGTCGCTGTCAGACCACAACATGTCTCCCCCAACAAATATGAACATGTGCGCAAAATTGGAGCCAAGAATTAATGCATCCTGAGCACACAATCAAAATTTTTTAAATTTCGTAATATTTTTGTATAATAATATATAATTGAATATTGTTCTTAGCATAATAACTTGAAAAATTATAAAAAAAAATAGACTCAACTTTTTAATATTTAAATATTATTATAACACAATAAAAATACAAAGTACACAAGAGACAATAAAATGCATGAAGAATTTTGCAATTTATAATTAATAGAACAATTATAAAGTTTACATTTTATATAGGCCAATGTATTCCATTAAGTTTATAAAATGCATTTTTTGTCCTTTAATTTTTAACACCATTGGTTTTATCTAACTAAAAATGTTGACTCAAAAAATAACTTATGAACAAGATTTGAACATGATGGAAATAACTCGTTAATGGAGTGTTGGTCACTTCTGATGAGCAGAAAGGGCAAAGATTTAAACAAGATGCTGCTCACCACCCAATAGAGTTTTCATGTAATAATATAGACCTAGTTTCCTTGTTCAGCAATCTACTGCGCAGGGAGAGCTAGGAGATCTGGGCCATCAAATCTGATCTGGAAGGCCAAAATTTGATTTATTAAAAAAAATAAAGATTTTCTAATAAATCACATTTGGGCCATCCAGATCAGATTTGACAGCTCACAATCTCCTAGCTCTCCCTACTAGGCAGATTTGCTGAGCAGGGAAACCAATTCCTTAATGATACGTACTCTCGGCTGCAATTTTTTTTTTGAAAATATGTCAAGTTGTAATTAAAAAAAAAGAGGGAGGATGTCAAGTTAACGAGCAAAAATCTGCTTCCTACCTATTGTTACCAAACCTATTGGTGTCCTTCCCACGTAGCTCATAATAATGTTGAAGTTCAATGGGGCTATCCTGCAATAAAAAGAAAAAAAAAACAGAAAGCTTCGGATGGAATCATACATGATATAACTAGCTTCGGTATTTCATCGTACCACAACATACAAGATGGTTTTATTTTCATGGTACCACAACATATATCATTATTCCATGCGAGCAATATCATATTTGGCACTTAGGACCTTGTCTTGTAAATCTATGGAGGTGGTTGGAGTTATGAAAAAGAGTAATATAAATTCTGCCTTCAGGATACTAAATGGGTTGGAGAAAAATCTATTGAACTTGCAGATTTCAAACTTTGCCACACATGTCAAGTTAGTACAAGAAACAGGGTTGGTATCATCTTCGATGAAAAGTGGAAGAATGCAGTGGAAGTTGAAAGGAATGGGGACATAATCATATCCGGCCAACCCAAAAGAAAACTGATGCCAAATATAAAATTTGGCATGTTGAGAATTACATGCATGAGTAGGTTGATCATAAAAATGACCGCTGATGGGAAACTTTCCCAACACAAGACAACTACAGTCATGGGAGGCAGCCAGAGACTAACAATTCCCAGTGACAACTCCAAGGTCTAGAAAAACAAAACAGGAAAAATGATTGCAATAACATAAGATTAACTCCAAGTTAGGAGTACCCAAATAGTGTTGATAATTATGTTATTATGTGTCTGTTTTAATTAGATTGTTTTTAACTGATTTCATTTTGTAATTAAGGCTCCTCAATTTTAGTTATTTCAGAGCTTCTATGAGTTTTAGATGTAGCCTAAGTGATTTGTTTAGGTTAGGATAAAGTTCCCCAATGTTAAAAGTAATCTCTTAGCTTGAGGGATCTACGCTTCTTTGTCTTCTATATATGTACACAGCTGTATCAAATCCAAATTCAAAGTATAATTAAAACATGAATTTCTTCAAACTGAGAGAGCAACATAAATTCTTGTAAAAAAAAAAAAGAACATCATAAATTGCTTAAATTAATTGAATACCTAAATTGAATAACAGCATGTTGCTTGCTGCAGGAAGGATGATCTGTTGGGATATCTGCAACCCTTCTTTCCCTTTCAATGTATATAAAGGGGCTCTGCAAATCATATGCAATTTGTAAGCGAAAATAAGAAGTTGGTCTTTGCTGGGGATTTTCATTCTATTTTTTGTTTCCACTGAGAGTAAGAATTGGAGGTTTCAAATAAAACAGTTTTCACATCAAGAAAAATTGGCAAAACGGCAAATTAAACGAAGATATGGAAGTTATAGCAAGATAGGGAACAACAAAATTGCAGGGGTGATATCAAACAAGGACTAAATGTTCAGCTATCAACAAATCAGAAACTTGCAAAGCAACAACGAACAGAAGAAATACAATACTCCAGCAAAGATTAGTCACTCACCAATTGAATTAAAATGAAAATCAAATGTGCACAGCACTCACAATTATGATCATCAAGCAATTAACTTGCATGACATCCAGGGAAACCGAGTATGAAAAGTCGGGACTCAGGACTGAGAAATCTGCGCCTACTCTTACTACTGAGGCAAAGTTCTACATAAAAGAGCCTCTCAATTTTATAAACCTACATAAACTTCACTTGAAAAGCTACACAAACCTCCTTATTTTCCTGATTTTTACTCAATTCCACTATTCAAGAAAACTTTGTGTAGGTTTAAAACAGAGCGGAGATTATAGGAAATTAGGCGTGGTTGAAGTATTTTGATCTATAAACAAGTTGATGTCTGACCTCTAACTCTATTGGTTTTTGAAGCAAGCTTTCTAGATAGCTCAAACGAAGGTTTTTGCTGCAAATGCCAGTGAAGATTAAGAAAAGCCAGCAGAAATAAAACATTTGAAAACCCCACATAATCATCAATACAAAATTATTCAGAGCCTTGAATTTGCTCAAGTATGCTGATATATCCTAGAATCTCTCCATGTAAATCAAGTAAATAAAGATAATCTAAGCTCATATAAAGTGCCTACACATTTACTACATTAATGCAAGTTAGAATACAGAAGTAGTTTATTTTTACTTTTAATTGTATAATTCACATTCTTCTTCCCAGAGGTTTCTAATGCATACCTCTGGCTTCAATTTTTATGGGGGCACCCCTCCATAAATAAAATTGTGTTAAGTCAATGGAGCTTATACCATCACACCATTATATGCAATTTTCCTCTTAGAAACTCCCAATGTCTTGATTTGATACAGCACAAATCATCAAAAATCCGGTTCATGCTAATGGAAGCATAACACAACGATGGTTAGTGTGATATTTTCAAACTACAGAGAGTGCAAATGTAGGTTTTAGACTTTTATAATGTAGTACCAAGCATAAATTATGTGAATCTAATTTACTCTTCAACTTGCCAACCCTTCTCTCATTTTTCCTTCTTTCTCACTCATGCAAAGGACATGCAACTACATGAATAATATTTCAAGCAGGATTGACCATACTTATGTTTTTCTTCCAAAGCCTCCTCAGCAGCCTTCATCTGTCCTACGGAATCCTTCTCATCATTCCTGCAACAATAGCAGGCATCTCATTAGAAGCTACACTCATTCCAATCAATGAAAAAACAGAGCAGTAAAGTCTTTAAGAGTCAAGGCAAAAATAAAGAGAAAATAAGGAAAACCTTCAATAAAGCAAACCCCTGCGAGGGAAGATATTTATTGCTAATTTTAACTCAAGTTTACCATATTTAGGTGGGGTTCGATGCCATGAAACACACCATTTATTTTTGGATTTGTGCTCAACCATTAATAAGGTTATCATTAGCAGCAATACCATGAGAAACATGGGACCATCCTTGTTTAAACATGCAACAAACTTTTTAACATCTTGAGAAGAATTTTTATTGTCATCTAAGACTGCAGTCTGTAAAAATAGTTTGTGGCTTGATAAAGAACATTAATACTCCAAAAGCATGCAAATCATTAAGGTGAACGAGTCAACAAATATGGTGAATATATCAGTTATCTAAAGATCATAGTATCAGATCTAAAAACATTATAACTGACCGAACAGAAGGGTCAACCAACAGCAACACTTGTATTTGCAATTTATAACAATAACGGCAGCTCACCTGTGTTCAACTCCTCCTGAACATGTCATTTGCCAAAGAAAAAATAGTCCAACATAAGTTCCAAGCATAACAACATGCAACCAAAGGAAGTGTAGGGTAGGAAGAGAAAGAAGGCAAAAGGAAAAATGACGAAAAAAGAGTTTGGAATACTAAATAAAATAAAAGAGATTGGCTTCGTTCCAAAACTTCCATGGGCTAGACATAACTCCTCCTTCCCCTCAAGGCTGAGAAAATAAAAGAAAAGGAGGGGATCTAGAAAGACAACACTCCGACCAGCAAGTTTACCCCTGCAATGCCTTCCTTTAGCCACGCAGCATGCTTAATTAACTATGTTAATAAATGGCTTCAGTTTCTTTTTTCCTTATCATCACCAAGTACGCTGTATGAGAAACAGACAGGAAAATTCATGCTGCATCCCAATAATATTGGGGCACATGACAACAGGATCTGACCTCTTATCATTACCCAGTGAGTGAACATCACCTTAGTTGCAACAATTGAATTAAAAATATCATTTCAATGCAAATCTCAACTTATGCGCTACTTTTCCAAAGTCACATTTAATATTTGACTCAAAGGCAGACAAAATCATAAATCAAAAACTTTGTAGGATAGATTTGAAGTCCAAATAAAATCAAAAGTTTAACTAATTTTAATAGAAGTATACTTTCAAAGCCATCATCTAAATATTTAGAGCATGTTTTTGGGGAAATGCCCCCTAAACAGGCCCTTACTTTCAAGCAAATGCATAGGGTCTTCAATTATCTTATCATTTTCCTCTATAAGGAAAATCTCTTCTACAATCAATAATCCTAACTCAAGCTTTATTCCCAAATTGAAGGTCTCCCAACCACATTCAACACCATTGTGGTGTTGTCCTTGCTAAGAAAAATGCAGCCCACTTCTTATAATCATATTCAAAAGATGCTTTCCTTTCTCTTATATGGGCTCTCTGTCCTCTCACTTCTTATAATCATAGGATAAACAACAACAACAAGGCATATCCCACCAAGTGGTGTGGGCCTCAATCAAGGGTTGTGCATAAATATTCAATCATGTTCAGTTCTATAACCTTACCAACTCTCATCATTCCTTCCATTCGATTGAATACAGAACATCATCTAACAACACCTCGATTTTCAACAGGATTTGAGCTTTGTTGATGGAAATGAAAATGAAGGAAATGGAAAGGAGAAATAATTGGAGACAGAGAGAGTGCCAATTTCATAAACAATTCCATTAACAATTCCATTGAAGGATGAACAAGCAAGGCCTCTACTAAACCAGAAGAAAAGTGGGTCTTTTTCAGGCTGTCCTTGGGATTCAATGAAGTAGTAAAATAGCTCAGAATGATTCACACTTATGTATCGGAATCCCAAAATGAAACAAAATAATTAAGAAGAAAAAGGAGAATAGTTTGAGAGAGTGATAAGTGAAATAGTATATACCCAGTTTGAAGTGAGAAAGGTAATTCATCGTTGTAGCCAGGCAAATACTTGACAAGATCACCAGGCAATGCAGCGTTGGCTGATACAACAAAGCAGGAGAAGTAGACGGCATATCCATGTAGAATTGGCACTTCCTAATGTCGTTCCCATAACTGTTCAGGCACTGCAAGAAAACAATTTAACATTTCTAATGTCAGAATATACTGCCACCAAATCAGTAGCAACAGCAGGAATAGAAACATTAATGACTATCTATCAATGATTTTCTTGAAGAAACCTTAAATTCAAATTTCAAACATATTTGGCTTAAAACTGCATTCTGAAACCAAAGAGATAATCACACGGTCCCCATTATTCAGTTCATCATCAACTAAAACTTTGAGCTGTATATAATATACTTGATGCCATAATGATCCAATTACTAGGAACTCATACATTAATGAATCACTACCAGTGATTTTCTTAAAGAAACAATGAATAAGAATTTCAAACATGTCTGACTTAAAAATATGAAACAGAACAAAGACAGAGAATGTGAACGTGAATGTGAACAGAGAATATGAACACAGCCAACGTTGACATTTAGGTGATGTGTGCAATGACGTTAAGGGAGTTGCCAAAGCTGACTCTGTCATTATTTAAAGCATTTTTAAAGATTGAGTTTTTAGTATAAATAGATGTTGTTTTTCATTGTAATAGCACATCAAGAGTTTGTGAATAAACATATTGCGTTTTGGTTTCTATACCATTTTGGCATCAGAGCCTTGTTCCAGAGGGAGAGAAAACGAGAGAGTGAGGAATAGGATTGAGGAAAAAACGTTGGGAAAAAACAGGGTGTGCGAATCCCATCCTACCGACGGATTTTCAGAAATCTGACCCCGCCATCGGCTTCAGAACGTCCCAAAACCCAGGACAAGCTTCAGCCTCCGCCGTGCACCACCGTCACGCGCCCTCACGCGCCACCTCTGAGACTCACGCGCCGTCAACGGAGCTTCACGCGCCGGCCACGCGCTGCAGAAGGTTGAAGACGACTGCCACGTCACCAGTCCACGTCATCTGACACGTCAGCCCTGTTGACCCAGTCAGCGCCACTCTGTCCAATCAGAGTTCGCCACGTGTCATACCGTGCCACGTCATCTGTCCGGTCAGCCCTGCCGCGTCACCCAGTCCATTCAGCAGCCACGTCGTCGGTCAACGTCACGTGGACCAATCACGGACTGCCACGTGTCACTAGTGCCACGTCAGCAACCGGTCAGCTAGAATTTTGTTGAAATTACCATTTTGTGCCCTAATATTTGCGATATTTACATTTTGACCCCTAGAAAATTGCCAAATTTACATTTAGGTCCCTGAACTTTTAGGAAATTACATTTTGACCCCTATATTTTGCCAAAATTACATTTCAGACCCCTGAACTTTTTGAAATTTCATTTTGACCCCCAGATTCTGTCAGAATTACATTTTAGACCCCCAAACTTCCTGAAATTACATTTTGACCCCCAGATTCTGCCGAAATTACATTTTAGACCCCAGAACTTTCTGAAATTGCATTTTAACCCCCAGATTTGCCCAAAATACATTGTTGCCCTAATTACCCAAATTTCCTATTTTTATCCCTGACTTTTCCATATACACAAATACTTCCCCTACCTTGTACCTAATAAACTACGTACTCCAAATCATAACCTGTGATACCAACTGCAAAATGCCTCCAAGACGCGGAAATAGAAATGAAATTGAGATGGAGGAAATGAGACGCCGGATACAGGAATTGGAAACCACTGTACAAATGCAGCAAACCATGCTAGAATCTCGCAGAGAATATCCAGATGATTCAGACAATAATAGTTCGTCGTCTACTGACTATCACCGCCGTCCTCAACAACAATCATTCCGCCTTAATGACATTAAGGTAGATATTCCTGAATTCGAAGGAAGACTCCAACCAGACGAATTCATTGACTGGTTACAAACAGTTGAACGAGTCTTCGAATACAAAGAGATTCCAGATGAGCAGAAAGTTAAAATTGTTGCCATCAAATTGAAGAAACACGCCTCCATATGGTGGGAGAATCTCAAAAGAAGACGTGAAAGAGAGGGAAAGAGCAAGATACGAATGTGGGACAAGATGCGACGCGAGCTCTCACGTAAGTTTCTTCCAGAAAACTATTTTCAAGATAATTTCCTACAGTTACATAATCTCCGCCAAAAGGCTATGTCTGTAGAGGAATATACCAGGGAGTTTGAGAAACTTATGATGAAGTGTGATATACAAGAAAGGGAGGAGCAAACAATAGCTCGTTATCTCGGAGGGTTAAATACAAACATCGCCCATCCAGTACAACTCCAGCAATACTGGACTCTGGACGGCGTCATTCGTTTATCCATCCGTATCGAGAAGCAGTTGATCCGAAGACCTCCCTACCAGTCGTCTTCCTCAACTGAAATTCCTTTTGATCAACATGAAATACATATGCATCAGTCTACACAAATGCATCAGCATAACTCTTCAAACAGGCATACACAAGAATATCAGTCTAACTCTTCAAGCAAGCCTCCACCAAAGGCTATCAAGGAATTTAGCTCCAAAGCACCTAAGTGCTTCAAATGCCAAGGGTTCGGTCATATTGCTTCAGAATGTCCTACCCGCAGAGTGGTTACTATTATTGAAGGGGAAACTGTTGCAGTTTTTGAAGAAGAAAAGGAGCTCATACCCAACAAAGAACCTGTCTTTGATGAAGAGCCAATTTTTGATGAAGAAGTCATTCCTCCTGATCAAGGTGAAACACTTGTGATTAGACGAAGCTTGCATACAGCCACAGTGAAAGAAGAGCCTTGGCTACGTCACAACATTTTTCATACTCGTTGCACTGCTCAAGGTAAAGTTTGTGACGTCATTATTGACAACGGAAGCTGTGAAAATGTAGTATCTAACTACATGGTAGAAAAGTTGCAACTACCAACTCACAACCATCCGTACCCATACAAGCTCCAATGGTTCAATAAAGGAAGCGCGGTCAAAGTGTCAAAACGATGCCTTGTTACTTTTTCTATTGGAAAAAGGTATCATGATGAAGCTTGGTGTGATGTTGTTCCAATGGACGCTTGTCATCTTCTTCTGGGAAGACCTTGGCAATATGATATACGCGCTCTATACGACGGTTATGCAAACACCTATTCCTTTCAGAAGGATGATGTGAAGATTCAGCTCGAACCATTGCCACCAGATAAACACATCAAAATCAAAAATAAGTCCAAGTCATTTTTACTTAAGCATAAGGTTTCGGATTTATCTCCATTCATTGATGATGATGTTGTTTGTGACTCGAGGACGAGTCTTGTCCAACCCCGGGAGAATGAAACAGAACAAAGACAGAGAATGTGAACGTGAATGTGAACAGAGAATATGAACACAGCCAACGTTGACATTTAGGTGATGTGTGCAATGACGTTAAGGGAGTTGCCAAAGCTGACTCTGTCATTATTTAAAGCATTTTTAAAGATTGAGTTTTTAGTATAAATAGATGTTGTTTTTCATTGTAATAGCACATCAAGAGTTTGTGAATAAACATATTGCGTTTTGGTTTCTATACCAAAATAAATTCTGAAACCAATAATAGTCACATTGTTCCAGTTATTCAGTAAAGCATTAGCTGAAACCTGAGAAATATATATAATATACTTGAGTGATAATGCCATACTGATGCAATCACACTGAATTAATGCACAGCAAGGAAAGCGCACTCATGGACCATACATTTGAAACATGTTTGACAACCCATGATAAGGAACTGTAACAAACTAAGGGCCTTTCACACAGATCTTGCACGTCTTGTGGAATTTAAATCAAATTGTTATTATTTTCTGCTGCTCAAGAAGTTTTTATACTATTTTTCATATCAAAGAAAGTAAAGTTAAGAGATCAATTTAATTGGTGAATTTATGAGAAATTCATCTTTTAGAGAGTTATTATTGATTATCTTTGAACTGTAAAATAGCATTTGGAAATGGAAAGTCCTCACTTTTTTATTGTCTACAGGGTCAATATATATACATACCTTTCAATCTGCTCTGCAAGGTCTTCACCTCGTACCATCTAAGAACAAGAGCAACCAATAATTTTTTTGCAAAATCATTAATATTTGAATTGTAATTTAACTTGGCAACTCACAGCACTGAACTCTGAAGGTAAATATAAGTCACACAATGAATATTATAGATCGGGAAAAAGGTTTAAGAAATAGGAACAATTACAATAGTATCAAGGTGAGCCTTAACATTTTCATTCTTTTTGTCTTCTTTTTCTTCTTGCTCTTTCTTCAACCTCTCTTGCAACAATCAATTGAACAAATTAAAAAGGATCAGTTTTTTAAGAATAAAGGATGAAAAACTAAGACCCACTGTAATAATTTAAAGTTGAACCTCAACCTTTTCTTTCTTTTTAAGTTCTTTTTCTTCATGTTCTTTCTCTAACCTCTCCTGCGACAATCCATTGTATAAAATGGATAAGTTTCCAAAGAATAAAGGTTGGAAAACTAAGAAACATTATAAAAGTGTAATGGTGAGCCTCAACCTTTCCTTTTGTTTATGTTTTTTTCTTTATGTTCTTTCTTTACTTCTCCTGCAACGATCCATTGCACAAAATGGATTAGATTCCCAAGAAAAAAGCAACTTAAATAGCACAAAAACAAGTCATGGACAAATGAAATCGGTCCTCCCTTGCTTCATAGGTTTATATTTCACAGAACAATAAATTGAAATTCATCACAGCAGAGCATGCCCAATCGGAACAGCATGAATAAAGATGGTACCTTGATAAGCCTCAGCCTTTTCTTGTAGTGTTCTTTTTCTTCTTCTTTCTCCAACCTCTCTTGCAACAATCAATTGCACAAAAAAGGATCAATTTCTCAAGAATAAAAGACAAGAAGCTAAGAATCATTTTAATAGTTTAAAGGCGAGCCTCAACCTTTTTTTTCTTTTGTGTTCATTTTCTTCTTATTCTTTCTTCAACCTTTCCTGCAACAATTCGTTGTGCAAAATGGATTAGTTTCCCAAGAATAAAGGTTGATAACTAAAAAACATTATAATAGTATAAAGGTAAGTCTCTGCTTTTCCTTTTATTTGTGTTCTTTTTCTTCATATTCTTTCTTCAACCTCTCCTGCAACAATCCATTGTACAAAAAGGATTAGTGTCCCTAGAATAAAGGTTGACAACTAAGAAAAATTATAGTAGTATAAAGGTAAGACTTTGCCTTCCTTTTGTTTGTGCTCTTTTTCTTCATGTTCTTTCTTCAAACTCTCCTACAACAATCCATTGTACCAAAATGATTAGTTTCCCCCAAATAAAGGTTTAAGACTAAGAAACATTATAATAGTATAAAGGTAAGCCTTTGCCTTTCCTTTTGTTTGTGCTCTTTTTCTTCATGTTCTTTCTTCAATCTCTCCTGCAACAATCCATTATACAAAACAGATCAGATTCCCAAGAAGCAAGCACAAAATACAATTAGATTTGCAAGCACAAAATACTAAAAATGGCAAGGACTGTCATTAATAAAAACGAAAGATAACAAAATGAGAAAAAGGTCCTACAAATTGCTGCATTCCCAAGCTCATTTAATTGCACTTAAAATTATATTTCTTCTGAAGAAAAAAAAAAGAGTAAAGAATTCAAAAACTCTTTCTTCTCTTCTCCTACTAACTATATCTATTTACAATATTGTCTTCTAAGGTCCCAGATTTTTAAGGTCCTCATTTTCTTTTCTTAGAATGTTTCTGAGTCATTTTTGAAACTCAAATTTTTCAATTTACTTATGGAATTGAAGGTCTCTATCGAGTTGTAATCAACAATTGAATTCAGCAAAAACGTAGAAAGATTCCTATTTATTTGATCACAAAATTTCTCCATGTAGCTCAAGTAAATACAGATAATCTGAGCTCATATCATGTGCCTACACATTTACTACATTAATGCAAGCATAGAATACATAAGTCATTTTACTTAATGCACATAAACCCTATTTATTTGATCACAAAATTTCCCCATGTAGCTCAAGTAAATACAGATAATCTGAGCTCATATCATGTGCCTACACATTTACTACATTAATGCAAGTATAGAATACATAAGTCATTTTACTTTTATGTTTAATTGTATAATTCACATTCTTCTTCCCTGAGGTTTTTAATGCATACATTCATAGACCCTCCAAAAATAAAATTGGGATAAGTCAATGGAGCTTATTCCATCTCACCATTCCATGCAATTTTTCTCTTAGAAACTCCTAATTGCTTGATTAGATACAGAACAAATCATCAAAAAGCCAGTTCATGCTTATGGAAACATAACACAACAATGATTACTGCAATATTTTCATACTACAGAGAGTGTAAGTGTACTTTTTAATCTTTTACATTCCACCTTAGGGATCTAGCACCAAACATAAATTACGTGAATCTAATTTACTCTTCAACTTTTTCTCCCGTATCTCATTTTTCATTCTTTTCACCCATGCAAATGAAATGCAACTAGCTAAATAATATTGCAAGCAACAAATCTCACAAACAGGATTGACCATACCTTGTGTTTTTCTTCCAAAGCCTCCTCAGCAGCCTTCATCTTTGCTACTGAATCCTTCTCATCATTCCTGCAACAATAGCAGACATCTCATTAGAAGCTATATTGATTCCAATCAATGAAAAAACAGAGCAGCAAAATCTTTAAGAGCCTCCTCAGCAGCCTTCATCTTTGCTACTGAATCCTTCTCATCATTCCTGCAACAATAGCAGACATCTCATTAGAAGCTATACTGATTCCAATTGTAAACCAAATATTCACAGAAGTATATATCTTTCATTCAGGTATAAGGGTATTTATATACAAAGGAGGAGCCTCTGAATTAATGGCTCATTATGAGGGTTGATACTATAATCCCTAATTTGGTGGGATACTAACTATCCCTGATTATGTGGGATATCTACATTATCTCCTAATCATACATTATTTCCTAACATACATTATTTCCTAACACTCCCCCTCAAGTTGGAGCATAGATGTTAATCATGCCCAACTTGTTACAAAGATAGTCAACCCGAGTGCCATCCAAGGCCTTAGTCAAAAAATCACCTAACTGATCACTAGACGGTACATGTCCTGTAGAGATAAAATTCTCCTTAATCTTATCACGTACAAAGTGACAATCAATCTCAATATGTTTCGTACGTTCATGGAACACAGAGTTGGAAGCTATGTGTAAGGCGGCTTTATTATCACACCACAATTTCGCAGGCAATGACGTGGCAAGACCGACCTCCTTCATTAATTGGTGGATCCACACAATCTCCTGTACGGACTGAGACATGGCTCGATACTCGGCCTCTGCACTAGACTTTGCCACCACATCCTGCTTTTTGCTCCTCCAAGATACCAAGTTTCCTCCTACAAGAACACAATAGCCTGTAGTGGACCTCCTAGTCGTTTTTGACCCTGCATGATCTGCATCACAGAAACACTCAATCTTTGTGTGACCATGATTCGTATAGAGTATACCACGACCAGGTGATCCCTTCAAATAATGTAGGACATGCTCCAAAGCCTCCCACTGAGCAACGGTTGGTGATACCATGAATTGGCTAAGCCTACTGACAGGAAAGGTTACATCAGGGCGAGTTACTGTGAGATAGTTCAATTTTCCAATCAACCTTCGGTATCGCTCAGGATAGGCAAACGGTTTAATCTTCTCAGGATCAATTCGTTTCTTCACATCCTCGGGTAGCTCATCAAACGGCACACTATCATCAATGTCCAAAAATGGATTATGAATCATGGGACAGCTACTAGGTGTTGCTCCAGGTTTCCCGGTTTCTTTCAGTAGGTCAAGGACATATTTCCTCTGGGTTAGGAGAATGCCCTTCTTGCTTCTCATAACTTCAATCCCAAGAAAGTACTTTAACGGACCCAAATCCTTCGTTTGAAAATGAGAATTCAGAAAGGCCTTGAGTGATGAGATCCCTGACGTATCACTGCCTGTAATAACAATGTCATCGACATAGACTACTAAAAGAATCAGGCCAGCATCCGTTTGTTGATAAAACACAGAATGATCACACTTACTCTGATTCAGACCATATAAAGACTTCTGGAGGTGACATACCTTGCCATGCTCCCCCTGAGCAACAAAGCCAGGCGGTTGCTCCATGTAAACTTCCTCAAGAAGATCACCATTTAAAAACGCGTTCTTAACATCCAACTGATGAAGATCCCAACCATGGGTAGCTGCCATAGAAATGAAGAGACGAACAGAGGACAACTTGGCTACAGGTGAGAAAGTTTCAGAATAGTCAACACCATATGTCTGAGCATAACCCTTAGCCACCAATCGAGCTTTTAATTGTTCTAAGGTGCCATCAGCTTTGGTCTTAACAGCAAACACCCACTTACAGCCAATAGCCTTCTTTCCAGGAGGTAAATCAACGAGTATCCAGGTACCAGCCTTATCAAGGGCCATCATTTCCTCACTCATCGCAGCACGCCAACCAGGATGGGCCAAGGCTTGGGAGAGATGGGTGGGAAGGGGAATAGAGTCTACGGAGGCTATGAAGGAATAGGATGTGGGTGACAGGTGATGATAGAAAACAAATGAGGAAATAGGGTACGTACAAGTGCGTTTACCTTTGCGGAGGGCAATGGGCAAGTCAGCAGTAGGATCGAGAGTAGTAGGCATATGTTCAGACACTGGTTCAGGCACTGGTTCAGGCATTGGTTCAGGTACTGGTTCAGGGTCAGGGGCAAGGGAAGGCAAGGGGGCTAAGTGCGGATCTGGCGCCGAGACGGACATGGGTAGGTCAGGAAGACGAGCAGCAACATTACTTTCCTTAGGACGTCGTTGATAAACATGTTGGATAGGAGGTGGAGCAGGGGCCGGCACAGATGCTTGCACTGGTGGGGAATGAACCTCATACGCTAAGATATGATCAAGATCTGGATTAGGGGTAGAAGATGACGGCAGAGCAGGGACAGAGAAGAACGAAGTGGATTCATGAAAAGTAACATCTGTAGACACAAGATAACGCCGAAGGGTGGGAGAGTAGCACCGATAGCCCTTCTGGACCCTAGAATACCCAAGGAAGACACACTTGAGAGATTTTGGATCAAGTTTGGTGAGACCGGGACGAATGTCCCGAACAAAACAGACACAACCAAAGATTTTGGGATCAATGGGAAACAATGGTTTGGAAGGAAACAAAGTGGTGTAGGGAACATCGCCACTGAGAACAAGAGATGGCATACGATTAATAAGAAAGCAGGCGGTGGATACAACATCAGCCCAAAAAGATTTAGGAACATGCATTTGAAACATTAGAGCGCGGGCAACTTCTAATAAATGCCGATTTTTTCTTTCGGCAATACCATTCTGAGCAGGTATATCGGCACACGAGGACTGATGAAGCATGCCATGGGTAAGCATATAGTCGTGAAACTGGGTAGAAAAATACTCTTTAGCATTATCACTGCGTAAGGTTTTCACAGAAACACCAAATTGAGTTTTGATCTCAACACAAAAATGACAAAAGTGAGAAAACAACTCGGAACGACTTTTCATTAAATAAAGCCATGTGGTTCGAGAAAAATCATCAACGAAAGTGACAAAGTACTTAAAACCAGACGTGGACACAACAGGACAAGGACCCCAAACATCAGAATGAACCAAATCAAAGGGGGACGCAGCCCGTTTATTGACGCGAGGTGCCAGATGAACACGGTGGTGTTTGGCAAACTGACACGACTCACACTCTAAGGACGAGACAAATGATGAAATTGAGGATACAACCTCTTCAAGGATGATAAGGACACATGACCTAAACGACAATGAACATCAAAAGGAGAGGAACCACCAGAGCAAGCAACGGAACGCGGCACCTGATCGTCAAGAAAGTAATGGCCACCCGATTCATAACCCCTACCAATAATCCGCTTCGTCGTAAGATCCTGAATCACACAATGGTCAGGAAACAGTGAGATAAAACAGTTCAATTGACGAGTAAGCTTGCTGGGAGACAGAAGATTAAAAGCAAGGTCAGGAACATTAAGGACTGATGATAGAGGAACAGAGGATGTAGGTGTAACCGTGCCAGAGCCAAGGACACGAGAAGCAGAACCATTTGCAATAGTGATAGAAGAGGGGTTGGCATAAGGTGCATACGTAGAGAACAAACGATGGTTACCTGTCATGTGGTCAGTGGCACCAGAGTCGATGATCCACCTCGAGGAAGAAGTAGCAAGGCATGAGTCACTGTTACCTGTAGCAAGTGCACTCGGAGTGGATGGAACAGTGGCAGGTTGATCGGTGGATTGGGCCATATGAGCAGCTCCAGTACGTTGTAGCTTGTTTTGCAACTTACGACAGTAGCGTTTGGTATGACCCGGTTCCTTACAATAGCAGCAGACAATAGGACTAGGAGTCGGAGGATTGTTGCCTGAACGTGGAGGACCTTGGTTCCGCGAATCAACAGAGGTCAAAGATGGTGTACTAGGTCCAGAGTTCAAGAAGTTCTGGTGGCGGTTATCAGTGGGACCACGGCCAGCCAACGCACTAGCAGTAGGAGTAGAGATTGGGTGTAAGAGACTATCTGCACGTAGCACACGAGAGTACACATCCTGAAGCGAAGGAAATTCAGAACTAGACAGAACCTGGGAACGAACTGTCTCATAGGCCGGGTCAAGGGCAGTAAGGAAGCTGATAATCGCCAATTTCTCCATATTATCAACCTGTACCTGAAGGTCAGTGGTAGGCGGCATCAACATTCAATTCCTCATACATTTTCTTAAACTCCACATAAAAGCTTTTTAAAGAGCGGCCCTGCTGTTCAGCACGATAAAATCCCTTGCAGACATCATGAACGCGAGTAATATTGCCCTTTCCAGAATACAGAAATTCTAAGCAACCCATAAGTTCCTTAACGGTATTACAGTGACTAACCGAGGGAAGGATTTCGCTGCCAATGGAATTCTGGATTTGCAAGAACAAACGGGCATCAGCGCGGGCCCAAGCCATCTTAGGGTCATCCGTGGGAGGTGTCTCAGTCAAATGACCCTCTTTCTCAATACTAAGTAAGTACATGCGAACAGTTTTGCTCCAATCCATATAATTTGTCCAAGTCAATTTGTGCTCAGTAATTTTGTTAGTCACAGGAATAATTTCAGTGGTGACACTAGTCTTGGAATCAGCCATCAATGCAAACACATACAACAGAGGATCAACCGATAAAAGGAACCTTACAAGCACGCTGCCACACAAAAGACGAGCCCCAATACGAATCGAGCAAAGCCACCAGTAGCAAAGGCAACAATATTCAAAGACGAAATCACCAACAAGACGACAGAAACACTCCCAAAGGTGGCTCAACGAGCAAAGACGATAGAAACGAACCAGAAACAGAAGCAACAAACCAGAAAACGGGAGCAACGAACCAGAAACAGAAGAACCAAACCAGAAACAGCAGCAACGAACCAGAAACAGCAGCAATGAACCAGAAACAGAAGCAATGAACCACTCCCAACAGCAGAAAACAACGAAATCAACAACGGGACGACAAACCGGAGGTACCCACTACACGAAACCACAAGGGGAAGAACGGCGGAAGCGAGTCGACCCAGCACAGCAAATGGCGTCGGAAGATTCGCCGGAAAACGGCGTCACGCGCCGGCGCGTGGAAGTCCGGCGAGGGAGGGGGTGGCGCGTGAGGGCCACGCGCACGTCGGACGGCGGCGAAACTCCGGGGACTGGCCGATCGGTCGACGGGGAGGCCAGTGGTGGGGCGCGTGTCGGCTGACTCGCCCTGCACCGGAGCTCCGTGCATGGTGAACAGTGCTGACAAAACCCAGAAACCAGAAAACAGAGGAGACGTCGCCGGAAAAACGAAAAACAGAGAGCACTAAGTCTCTGATACCATGTAAACCAAATATTCACAGAAGTATATATCTTTCATTCAGGTATAAGGGTATTTATATACAAAGGAGGAGCCTCTGAATTAATGGCTCATTATGAGGGTTGATACTATAATCCCTAATTTGGTGGGATACTAACTATCCCTGATTATGTGGGATATCTACATTATCTCCTAATCATACATTATTTCCTAACATACATTATTTCCTAACACCAATCAATGAAAAAACAGAGCAGCAAAATCTTTAAGAGCCAAGGCAAAAAAATAAAGTGAAAATAAAGAAAAATCTTCAATAAAGCATGCCCATGCAAGGGGACATCTTTATTGCTAATTCAAACCCAACTTTATCATATCTAGACGCAGTAATCACAAGACAGAAACACACCATTTTAATTTTGGACATGGGCTCAAATATTTATAAGGTTATCACTAGCAGCTATTCCATAAGAATCAACATCATTAATATAAAGCAAGGGAACATCCTTCTTTAAACATGTAACACACTTTTTAACATCTTGACTGCAGCAAAATCTGTTTCGTACCTACTGTTGCCAAATCTAATGGTGTCCTTTTCTCATGGCTGATAATAACGTTGGGGCTATCCTGCAAATAAAGCAGAAAGCATCACACAGAATCAAACACTATCTCGCTTCAGTATTTCATCTTACCACAACATATGAACATATTAAGAAACAGATCAGTACCTTCCATATTACTCAGTTGATTGAAAATTTGATTTGACAGAGTTTATTAAATACTCCTGGGAAAAATTCGACATCCAAGATAAAATGCAAATGGAAAAGTGAAGAAATGACCAAACAAACACAAAGGAAAGCAAATGGAAACATAAGAGTCACAAGCAAAGGCAAACCAGGGTAATTTTATATCTTTCCTATCAAAGTAACTTCACATGAATCAAGTTTCTAAACACCATGGCAACAGGTTTAACAAGGTGAACCTAAGCTAATAGCCTCTCACCAATGGCACGTGTTTAGCTCTCTCACTCAAAGTGTCTAGGCTTGTGTTTGCACTCAAATCCACCTTTTTTAATCTTCTTTCCATAAGCTTGGCTATCATCTAGGTTCTCCACCACTAACAATCAAACGCTAAACATAGATCAAAAGGACTTTTATTGGATGGACATGTGGGAAACAAAAGAAAGGATATCTCTCTCTCTCTCTCTCTTGCCTTTTTTCAGTTTTTTCAACTTCTTTTTTTTTTTCAACTCTTTTTTTCTTTTGTTTCTGTTTTTCCTTTTTCCTTTGTTTTCCTCCTCCACTAAATCATAACACACATAACCGAAAAATGAACAAGTTAAGAACTGAGCAGGTTTGAGTCAAATCATGCCAACCATGTAGATTCTCATCCTTGAATCAATATCACTAATAAAATGCACAAATACAAATCAAACGATCCATGAACTTGGCTTAGCCAAAGTGAGTAAACCTTAGAAGGCAACTTGGGGTGTCTTGTTTCACTCTCCTCACTTACTCTCTTCGGGATTCAGTTCACTCCTCTCCACTAGCCTAACCCTACCATAGGCTTGTAATGTTTCTAATATCTCCACCACTCTTTATAGCACTAGAGCAATGAATCAAGAGGACTTCATTTTTGGTTGTAATGTTGGAAAGGCTAAGATGGAAATGGTAGAATGAATGACACATGGTCAAGCACTATGCACAAGCTTAGGTATATATAATAATCAAGAAACCAAGTCAGTAGCAATAATTTTCTGAATCTGTCACCTACAGAAAACCAATATCATACATTCCATGAGTCTAAACAACACTTGTAAAGCTGGAAACTGCATTGAGTAACTCCTTCTCACAATTTTTTCTTTTCTGTTTTTTTTGTTTTCATCTATATTTTTTTCTTTTCTTTTTTTCAAGCTTTTTTGTTTCTTTCCTCTTTTTTTTCCTTTTCCTTTTCATTGGCTATTTCTTTCCTTGCCTCTTTTTTTTTTCTCACTTTTTTTTTTCTTTCTGCCCCTTTTTTCTTTTCTTCCCACCATTTTTTCTTTTATTTTGGCACCTTCAATTCTGCAATAACCAGCAAGGAATGAACAACAAGTTGCTTTACATTCATACTCAGTCATATGTCAATTATATCTACTATACAGCAGACTCAACTTCAGCTTCAGGTCTTGCTACCTTGTTTGGTTTCTTTGAAATCTAAATATCAAGCTCGTGCATAGTCCTCGTGCCATAATGCAATGTATGGAAAGAATAAAAGTGAATGGCTCAAATTGGCTCAACAAGGGATTAATTTCAGGTGCTTGTGTTTGGGACAGCAAGGTGAAGAATAAAATGCCTCTATCATGTCCATTAACTCTAACGCATGTATGTGGTCTTGATCAAGAAACAAGACAAGTTCTAGAGGAAATTAGATCTAAGTGGAGTTTGCACACTAATTTTGAATGAAATTAAGGCTCAAATCCTTCCAACAAGGCTTGTGCATTCCAAGCTATACTCACACAAGGCTAAGCCATGCACATAATCATTCTCAATGCATAAGAACATTCTATGTCATGAAACTGACTCTTAGACAATTAACCACATCAGTAGCATGATATTAATAATAACCTGCTCTATCATCGAAATGAATGCCTTTCTCACTTCCATATCTAGCAAATGCATATATGTGGTCTCAAACAACATGTAAGCCAAGTTCTAGAGTGAAGAAAATATAGGTGGTACACACATGAAATGAATATGAATAGGCCCAAAAACCTCACTAGGTCATGACTACCTACTTAGGATTCACCTCAAGCCAAAACAATTGCCATGTAGCTTTTTCACTCAACACACGATCAATCACTCATCAATTCAAGAATGAATCCAAACCAATGATAATTATCTCATACTACCAATTCTCACATCCAAAACATATTTTTTCCTTCATTTTTTTCAACATTTTTACTTTTTTCCCACGTCATAAAAACAAAGGAAGCACAGAAAAAACAAAATATAATATGCAACAATCCAGCCCAATCAAATGATAAATCACGCAATATAAAAGTGTAAAAAGAAAGTGTGCACCCAGGCCAAATAAGTTGCATCTTGAACAACCAGCTCCTCCATGTCATGCATGGCGATCCCTTGTAGAAAGTCTTTGAAAAGCTAGCCCCACTGATCTCCTTCTTAATCTTCACAGGACAAACAAAATAAATTACTTCAAAATAAATATGCAGCTTTAAAAGCAAGTTGGATAAAGCACATGATGCATTTTTCTAGAAGTTAAACCATCTATAAAATTTCTTTTATTTTAAAAATGTAGGACATTTGTTCCAAATAATACTCATGGTACATTTATGGATGATTCATAAAATAATTTGGTCACAATGAACTTATGCCCTTTTTTAGCTCACTTATATCAAATGTAATTAGAAGTGAATATTTTCAACCAAAATGCAAGTTAATTCAGGCACTCTATGATAAAGACCATGATACGTAGTCTGTATCTTTTGAACTTGAGAAATGCATCAAGTATAATTAAATGCTATGATATAATCATGCCTAAAATTTATGTGTTCTGATAAGATATCAAGCTACTAAATATATTTTAACATCTAGGTTTTTGGGATAAACTGATCAACATTACAAATCATAGTCTGAAAGAAATACAAGAAGCAGACATATGCAATAAAGAACTACACAGACGCAGATTTATGAAACCAAAACAATCAGAAAATAACCTACCTAAGGAGCATACATCATTAAGAACTACTTGATCAGACTGGAATTTAGAGATAAGAAACTGGAACTGAAGTGGAGCAGACTACAGGACTAAGAACATCCTGTCCCTGATTAAACAAGCCTGATCGACATATCTTCACTAATACCTTTTCTTTTGTTTTGAAACTGAACCAACATAGCAATTCTCCTAGAAGATGTAACCTCCCCCTTCTAATTGATTACCAAAGCCCTCTTGTGGAAGACGTTGGTGCACACCCAGATGAAATTTCTCTCATGTCTTCTCCTGAACTCATATTTCCAACCAATAACCCCACTATTCCCTAACAAGTGAAATTTTTCCGTCTCCAGTAATGCAATACCCAAATGATAATACCCTCCCTTTCGATGAAGATTTATACCGACAATGACATTTGTGGCACAGAAACCACTCCAGAATAAGCTCCTAGATATCACCCGGTATTATTAAATGCTATGATATATAATCAGTTTTAGATTATGCACAACCTTGTCGGCTTATTTCACTCTATTTAGAACTCTAGAAAGGAAATCCCTAAGAAATACTACTCCTAACCAATATGTACGGAAAGTTACAAAAGAAAACCGAGGTATTCATGCATAGGCCAAAATATTTATGAACATGCACAGCTAGGAAGAATCAAAGGGAAGGAGAAACTCACAACGCTGAGGACCTGGTTCACCCTTGGTGGCGAGGGAATCAAAATGGGACCCAGAAAAACCGGTGTTACAATCCTGACGAAATCCTCGGCCTGGTGAGTAAGGAATGAGAGCCACCAATAATGGTGAAGTTGAGCTTCGAGAGAGAGGAGAAGCATGGGGAAATGCAGAGGCGTTAACATCGGCCCAGCCATCTTCGTCGATTGCAGCTTCCTGCTTCACTTCTCCGGACATGCAAAATCGAAGGACGCTCGAGTGGAACCTCCAGCGAATGAACCCCAAACCAGAATTTTCAAACAATGCTGAAGTGAAGAAATGCTTTGAGGATTTAGGAAATAAAAAGCTCCATCACAACGGAACTATTTCTCTATATTGCTTCGCTGATTTAGGAAATAAAAAGCCCCATCACAACCGAGCTGTTTCATCATATTGCTTTCTGATTTAGCACTCCCGCCCCAACGGTACTTTTTTTGGGTCAGACGCAACGGAACTATGGCTTCGTTGCTTCGCGCGCCACAATGGAACTATTTTCATTTTTGTTGGCTCGAACGGTACTATTTTTATGAGGAAGCATTATTACACGACAATATAAAACATTAAAATCAATTTTGGAAAATTCTAAAAAAATATATTAGAAATTATAAAAGGACGATTTAGTACATCGAAATTAGAAAAGGATAAATCAGTATAGTGTCAGACAGAAGGAGGAATCTGGGATTTTGAAATCTCGATGAAATAAAGAAAATGCCCTTCAGCTCTCCCTCCCTCCACTTCAGAATAACAACATGAGCTTCTTAATTAACAATTATGAATTCTACATTAACAACTCCAATTTCTTTTTTCACAATTAACAAGTTTCAGGGTAAATAACATCATTTATATATTTATTAACAACAACGTATTTTACATTAACAACTTCACTTTCTTATTTCATAGTTAACAAGTTTCATGGCCAATAACAACTCTTTTCTCTTTATTAACAATACCGTATTTTACATTAAAAACTCTATTTTCCTCTTTCACAGCTGACAAGTACGGACTCTTTTGGGGGGATTTTGGTGTTGTTGATGTAGAATACGGAGTTGTTAATTAAGAGGCCCATATTGTTATTTCGATTGAGGGCTGAAGGACATTTTTGTCATTTCGTTGATATTCAATATTGTTATACGTTTCCAACTTACAATATTGTTCCGAATTACATTTTAATTTGTGCTAATTATAAACTTCATCAAACCCGCGAGTTCACACACCGAATTTACCATTTTTACATTTATAGCTTACAAAATTGTGTTAATTCATTTTTAAACTCGTACCAACTTTTTTTGTTTGATCATGCCGAGTGGTTTTATATATAAATTTCTTTGTTGAATATGATAAATTATAAATTTTGATGGATTTAATTTTAATTATTTAGATTTAAAAGATATTTAAATCAAATTATTATCATTTTTTATAATTTATTTATTTAATTATATACTATTAATATATATTTATTGATAAGAGTAAACTCTTACTAGTTTACAATATAAGTTTACATCCCTACCATAAACTTATTTAAACTCGTGAGTTTGACAACTTTATCATTAACATTCCCAATTTTGTCACAAAATAAAAGCTCTTCCAAAATTAAATAATTAATACTCCAATTTCAATTTCAAGAGTGTCTAGTATATACAGCATAATTCTTAATGTATAAATTATATAATTAATTTACTACAATTAAAAAATTAATAAAGTTATTATTTATAAAAATGTGTTACTTTTTCAAAAATAAGCTCTTTAATCATTTACATGGTAACTATCCATTAATGAAAACTTCTTTAATATATGCAATCAATATAAATAGTTTAAAAAAACACAAGAACAACAAAAATATCGAGATCCTACCTTTAGGACTAAAGTAAGCCCCTAATTAATTCTTACATTTTAGGATTAGAGGGAGTATTATTCTTTAAGATGGGTAGAAGGGAAAAGAACTTTTTTTGCCATCGAGAAAATAATATACTCCCTCTGGTCCTAATTATAGGACAATATTTGAGAGTTGATATTGGTCCTAATTATAGGACAAAATTTTAAATTTTGTCAATTTCTTCCCAAAATACTCACATTGCTTTAGATGATGGTTGGATTGCCTCGTCTGACGTGCGGTACCATGAAGTATCAAACATACACCAAATAAAATACCATGAAAGTAAACACAGAGAGGTGGAGAGAGAATACTGATTTAGATAATGGTTGGATATTGCCTCATGGTAGACTCCTGTAGTATTCCTAAATCACCCCTATTAAATAAGGACATTTTTGGAAAATAAATAAAATTAACTAATATAACTACTATCCTTAATTTCTCAACAGTTAGGTAAATATGTCCTATAATTATGACCGGAGGGAGTATTTAAGAGGATAGTTGTATGTGATTTCCCAATTATAATTATAAATTGGGTTTTTCCCAATTACAAGTATAAACTAGGTGTGCTTTAGATTTTTGGTCATCCGTCTCAGGTCTCTTTCTACTTCTCCTGTCATCTTTTAATCAAATTTGTCTCCTCTTGCTTCTCTAGTCATCTATATTCACCTTCCTCTGCTTTCCTTGGCCTTCTAACGTCCTTTGTGCATCATCTCCTTCTTTATTTCTCTCTTTATCTTCCTTCCTCTAGTATCTTTGGCTTCCTCCGTCTCTAATCGCCTTCACCTCTGCCTTTGTATTGGTCCTTGGTCGTTTGACTCCTCTCTTTTTCTTGATCGTCCCGTATGTCAACATATGTTTCCATTTCGATAATCGAAGTGTAATAAAGACAAGATTTCGTAGGCATACAGAAAGGTACAATTATATTGATAAAAGTATTCGTTTACAATCACAATGTCGTTCGTCAATGAAATACACAAAATACAGAAATACAACAAAAATTCTAACATTTACAGGATTTCCTAAAATATCTTAAACATAAGACTACTTATAACCACCGACTTCGACCTTACCTCAAGACACGTGCCAATCACTTCTCGATGTCTACGCCTTTGCCTTTTGTCCCATTGGCACCTGCTGAGATGTTTATTTTAAAAATAGGGTGAGATTCCAAAGAATCCTTTAAAGACATACGATCGACATATAAAATGTGAAAATTAAACATAAAATGCACCATATTAGGCAAAAATGAAAGTTCAATTTGATTCACATATAATTACCTCAACTAAGTCATCGACTACAGCTAGGATTTTCGATAGTGTACCTCAATTGAGTCATCGATCATAGCTAGGATTTTTGATAGTGTACCTCAACTGAGTCAGCGACCATAGCTAGGATTTTTCGATATACCGTTGTTGGGCACCGAACCACAACTAGATACTGTGCCTCTAATATGAAATCATTTAACGAAATACAGTAACAAATACATATAATTATTCACATAGTGTATGAAGGATGGTAGTCCCTACCTCAGAGTCTTATCGGTCCCTTTTTAATGTGTCTCGTAAAACGTTCCGTTCCAACTTCCGACTCGGTCCTAAATATTAAATATACAAGAAATAGGTCATAACCTATCCAAGTATCATTTTAGATTCTTCCATAATATTTCTTGTGGTTATATTAGTCTATGGTGAAAATTTACCAAAATGCCCCCGAGACTCGTACCCAGCCCGAAGGCACATTTTCCCAAAATTTTGAATAGGGATATCCTGACGTATTTTCGCCCAAGGAATCCATTTCTATGCTCAAAATCACCAAATTTTAGTTTCAAATTATGAAAATACCCTTGATAACCTCGATTTAGGATTTTAGGGGTGTTTTCGTAATTAAGTTTTTCTGGCCTTTTCCGAAAAAGTGACCAACTGTAACCCCACCTATTTTTTGCCTACTGAATCCAATGTAACCATATATTTCATGAAAAATCATCTCCTTCCCCTATATCTAGTCTTGGCCGAAACATTAGTCAAGAAAACTCTTTTGTGTTTTAGCTTCCAAAGCTTGTTCTTTTCCACTTTTAATCCCTTATTAAGTTGTTTAAACACATTCTAACTATGATTTAAAAAAATCTGGGCAGCATAACCCCTTAGAATTAGGACTTTCCAAATTTACAAACTTGACAAAAATCACCAAAACCAACCACAAACCTTAACAACAACACTATGCTATAATAGATTTAAAGTTTGTGAGGTTACCTCTTGAGATCTTGAATCCTCTCTCTCTACGCATCTCCTCTCTCTCTCTCCCCTTGAGCTCAAAATGTGTCTTCAAAATCATAGATTCCATGAAGAAGAAAGGTTTAGAGAAGGTTTCTAAGTAAAATCATAAGAAAACTCTTAAGAAATCACACTTACCTTAAACTTCTTCTTATTCCTTCTTTCTAGAACTTGAGAGCTCTCTCTCTCTCTCTCTCTCTCTCTCTTCTCTTCTTGTGTTGAACGAAAATGAACAAAGGGAAGAGGAAGGGAGTGCTTCATAAACTTTCTCCCTTCATCCTACACCATTTGATTTCATCAAGGGACTATAATGTGACACTTGTCACAATCCTCCCTTCCTTCAAGTTTATATCATAACGCCTCCATTTAGCTTTCTCATTAGATTTGAACTAATTTTCCTCCCCTTGGTTGGCCTCACAAAACCGTCCCCCTCTCATACTCACTAACCAAGTTACTTTCCTTCCAACTAAAACACTATACACTCAACCATGCACTCAAGTTAGTCCAACCTTACACGCAAGCAAATTTCACCCTTACACTCAAGATAATCCTTACCATCATCAATCATGATTGCTATGTTCATGTAGCATTATTTTAATGCAATTGGACATGTGCTCATCTTCATAAATCATAACCTACTCCACTCTTCATATGATAATGACACTTGGCATCTTTAATTCCACAATTTACACAATTTTTAACACATTTTATTTTCAATTTTCGGAATAATGCCAATTCTGATAAATTTTCTGCCCTAACTTTGAGAAATCATAATTAAATTTGTAGACATCATTTTGGAGTGATTTCAAAGGTATGGAACCCTTATTGAGTATAGTTTCAAGGAAAAATATGAACTTTAGCCAGTTGAAAGCATATCATTCCCATATTTCATTTCTTTGACCGCTGCTCTAGAAACTTTCCAAATTTTCTAGAATAACTTCAAAAAATCATAACTCTTAATCCACTGGTCAAAATGGCTTATAATACCTATCAAATTAAATCCCTGGATGTCTATTTCATCTTGTAAAATTTCATAATTTTTTGACATCATTTGATCATCCAAAATCCCAAGATAATCTCACTACCTCACAGGAAATTTCAATAAAAGCATAATCACATTATCCAAAATTCACCATTTTACTTTCTTTAATATCCCAAAGATATAAGAAACATTAGGGAATAAATTTGGACCTCCTGTTAAACCAGGGCTTGGCAGTCCACTTATTTCAGACTTATTCACTAGCTTCAAATCATAAAATTCGGGGTGTTACACCATATCCACAAAGCTTGTCTCCCTCATGTTTTCTCACTCTCATCTCCTCCCTCTTGTCAAGTTGTCCCTCTTATCGGCTTATAAATTAGTAGAAAGATTGCTTGCACGTGAGCACAAATATAAATCATGCCATCATGCTACTTACAAAAGAATGGCCAATAATACACACACATATATATTAATTACTAATTATTAAGTTTTTTTTTATCGGAATTACTAATTATTAAGTTTTCAAAACGCAACATTTCTAAAGGAATGTGAAAGATTACGGCAATGTGAGGGGGTTGTATGGATGTGCATTCTCTTTACTATGAAACTTTGGGTATTCAATAGTAGTGATTAATTACTGCATGTCTCAAATCAGTAAATGTTTTTTTTATTTCTATGGGCATTAATTATAGATGTTTCATCTTCCTTTAATTTCTGCTAACACATCTCCTAATGTGACTTTACCTCAACTAAACAGTTTAGACAACTAATTTGACATTTGGGGTTTGTTTGATATGAGGAATTTGGAGCAAAAGGAAGGAGATGGAAAATTTTTATGAGTTGAATTTAAAAAGATTATAAAAGTGAGATCAAACTTTTTTAATAAATTTTTCATACTCTTTTATCTTACATCTTCTCTTTATTAAATTTTTTAATCCCACTTCTTCAATTTTTTTAAATTCAACTCACAAAAAATTTAATTTTCCTCCCCTCCCTCCTTACCAAAAATTTTGTGAGCAATAAAATTTGTTTAAAAAATTAACGCCATTAATAAAGTGGTATCTTAATCAAATTTTTTAGGTTAACATGCTATTGAAGCTGTTTCTACAAGTTTTCTGGTAATATAATAGATAGATTGTACTTATTTGGTCCTATTTATATGACAAATAAAGAAAAAGAAATTTTTTGCCATATTATTAAATCATTTCATTAAAATTTTCATATAAACATAATTTTATCATTAAGTCACTTCAGTTCCTCAACTTCTTATTAGTTTACAACTTAGCCATTAAAAATTGAAATATTGATCGCAACGAGTCATAAGTATAAGTAAGGAATTAAGTAATAATCGGATTAAAACTTAAACCACTCGTAAGATGAATTGTCCGAGAAAAAGAGTTGTCAGCCAAACATGCATCGTTCCTGCATACCAACATATTTTGTCAACAACGTGAAAGATGAAGAACATGTGCGCAAAATTGGAGCAGAAAATTAATGCAGTGCAAGAACAAAATCAAAC
Source organism: Inga laurina (assembly GCA_963855925.1). Taxonomy (NCBI): domain Eukaryota; kingdom Viridiplantae; phylum Streptophyta; class Magnoliopsida; order Fabales; family Fabaceae; genus Inga; species Inga laurina. Next base: position 1,424,409 of record OY979702.1, on the reverse strand, counting down.
TTTTTCATTTTACATATTTTTTATAATAAAAGAATTGAGTATTTTTCTTAGCATAATAACTTGAAAAATTATAAAAAAAATACACGTCTTTTAAATATTAAAAATTATTAAAATACATATTTAATAAAAGAGGACACAAATTTCAAATTTCCTAAATTACAATCTTTGATCAAATTAAGGGTTAAGGTGCTAAAATAATCTTCAACCTTCATAAAAAATGTAAAAATAACCATAAACGATATTTTAAAGAAAAACAACCATAAAAAACATGAAAAATAACCATAAACCATATTTTAAGAAAAACAACCATAAAAAACATAAAAAAAACCATAAACCATATTTTAAAGAAAAACAACCATAAAAAACATGAAAAATAACCATAAACCATATTTTAAGAAAAACAACCATAAAAAACATAAAAAATAACAATAAACCATATTTTAAGAAAAACAACCATAAAAGAGAGCAAAATGCATAACGTTGTTAATAAGTGTTCCGTTAACAGTCTATGAGGCAATATTTGACCTAAACTGGCATCAAGGATGCTGACCAGTGTTATTGTGGTATACGTGGCAGCTTGACCCGGAAAGGGGGAAAAATGAAGTCTCATTCATTGTTGAACCAAGTCTTCGGGTGTGTTTGGTTTGAGGGGAGGGGAGGGGTGGGAGGGAATAGGAGGGTGGGTAAATTACCTTTTTGGGTTAAAGGAATTTAAATTTTAGGCGGGAATCCAAAATTTAAAAAGAATGAGAAAGTAAATTTTGGGCGGGAATCCAAAATTTAAAAAAATAAGAGGGTAAATTTTGGGTTTTTTTTTTGTCTAAAATTATAATTTTCCCACCATTTTCACTCACATACATATATTCATAACACTCCTCATCGTTCTCCTTAAAATCATGAAGAGGCTGTTCCAACATATGAAGCCCACCTCCAACTGCACCCATCTTTTTCTAATTAAGTACCCAACACTAAGATTACTTCATCGAATCCAAATCATAACTATACCATGTATTTCCTTCCCTCAATGCAGTTCATTCCCATTAGTCTACTACATTATTTGTTTTTCATATCCTCAGCTTTATTATTATTGTTGTTGTTGTTCACATTTCCCTCTTGACTTTATTGAGAACCTACCATATGAAATCTGCAGCCTCACAGTCACACCATTAGGTTTATGCATATAAATGATGCAGACAAGACTAGCTACTATCATGTTTAACATAATTGCCGGTTGGCATTCTTGCCTTTAGTTGCTTTTGAAGAGCTGAAGTTGTACTTAATTGAAATTGTTATTAGATTGATGTTGCAGTCACATTATATGATGTTTCTCCATGTTGTCTTCAATATGCTAATTGTTTTTTGGTAGTTTTTGTTGAGGATGTGGCACTCATGCTAATCTTTCTCTTGGTCTTTGGCATGAGTTCTTCCTCCAGTCGTTTCTCCTGGAAAACTTAAATTCCTTTTTGGATGCAAGACTTTTTAAACGTATGAGCTACTGTCTTGTACATTGCCAAGCCTTTATAGGTTGTGCGATTCAAATCTCAAAGTTCCCTAAGAAAATGCAGGGTAACTGTCTCTAAGGTTGATGTCTTTCTCTATTTGAATCCTAAAATACAATTAAGCTGGAAAACCTATCCCTCTTCCAGGTTCTCATCATTTGCCATATAAATTGTACAGGCACTTTGGCCTGTTTTCTACCCTGTACGTTATACTGCAAGGTTTAGCTGAAGGCTATGAATTGTTTTCATTCATGGTCATGTGCAAATAAATCATGAATACCTAGGGGGACCTTATTGTGGGTAGTAGAAACATTCAGAATATGGGTCAACTCTTGAATATGGAGGATCATTATGACACACAGAATTTTTGGGTTCAATATAGAGTCCTCATTAATTAAGGTTAGCTTACACATTAATCGATTATGAATAAAGATTCTCTTTCCAGTCCTCTTCCTCAAGTCCCCCTCTGCATCACTCGTTAAGTTTGAAAATATAATTTAAAGAAAGTTGTGTACCCAGAGAAGAGGTTGTAAAATGTTTCTTGAAATCTAGATTTAGTATGTGATGCGCTCGGAGCTTTTTCTTTCTAAACCCTATTACTTTTATATTTGACTAGTTTTTTAATTGCTTTCTGGATATTTGTGGTTCATTGAGTTTTGAACGTATTTCTGAAAAATATAAGCATGGTAAGTGACCTATCAACTTAAATATCTATATTAATGCACATATGTCATATTATAGCAGATCAGCTAAATTTCATTGGCTTGATTGTTATGGATTTAAGCATACGATTTAACACTTCAATATGTAATTTAAATTTTGCGTCTGAGTCAAAGATAGTGAGCCTGAAGTACATGTTCAACGCTTGCTGACTAATAATGACTAATGAAGAGTGAGTGGCATGCTACTGTACTATTCTATAGGATCCTTCAAAAACTTAGTGTGCAAATCGGCCAATTGCTTTATGCTGGCCAACACTAAGTCTAGCATATGGTGAATAGGAGGAAATAGATGGCTCGATAGAATTTATGACTGAGGGAGATGGCTATTTTATGGTGAAGCTCAAAATATAAGTACAAGCTTGTTTGCTATATATTCTAATTGTATGGCTTATGATCTGAATTTTTATGGTTCGATCTGACAAGGCAGTCAACAGACCAACCTGCTTGAATGATATAAAATAGGTGAGAATTGTGGCCAAAACTGTTAGAACAACTGCTGATCTTTGTTTCTCTCTGAACTGTGCCACTGTAGATTTTGATAGTTGGAAGTGAATGCCATAAATCATGCATATAAATGAATTACAATATATATCTAATGTATCCATTAAATAGTGCTTCATCTTAAAATTGTTCTTTTTTAGTCTTGTAACTGTGGAGAATTCTACTATAAATATAATTGCCAGTTGGCCAAGATAGAGCAATTGAAGACGCATTGGAGGTGTTGTTTTATTTAGGTAATTTCAAAATGCCCATTCTCTTTTTTAATATTAAAACTATTATAAAAGCATATATTATTACTTGTTAATTTTTGGATTGTAGTTAGTTTGAAAGTTATAAAGTTTGTATGAAGTTATACATTTTGCTCGTCACTACCTTATTTCGCATTTTCATTGGTATCTCCATAATCTCTGCAAAGAATTGGGTAAGATTAATAATTATGGATTCTTGTGCCCACATTCTAATCAATCATTTGGAAACAATAATGTAAGTGAGAGAATGTCATATATTGGAAGGACAATTAAAGAAGGGAATAAAAAGTGTTGGTTTGCACCATTTATAGAAAGATATTTATTTTTAATTCATCTATCACTTAAATAAAAACTTTCTTAACAACATAATATTAATATGAATTCATATTGTAGTAATCAGTGCAGACTCGCTGTTATTTGCCCACATGAACATACTATATATTGGTTATGCTCTTTACAATGGGTAATGAGTGAAGATACGAAGTGGGTGTCTGAAACGTAAGTTTTTTTGTAAAAATTTATTCTATAATATTTGAATATATCATTTGCTTACAATTCTTTAATAATAGATCTTTGAAGATGCATTCTATGTTGGTGGGAAAGAATGGTCAAAGTGATGTCAATTGGGTCCTTTTGAAGGTAAATACTTTTAAATTTAAACAATGGATTGATGAATTATATTATTGGTTTACTGAATTTGATTATTTTTATTTGTGTACATTCAAGTGCCATAAACAACTCAAAAGTTGAGTGCGGATATTATGTGATGCGGTATATGTATGAAATTATCACTGAGGGCATCATTAACTCATTTAACAAGGTAATAATATATATATATATGTCATAATTTTAGTTTAAACTTTGGTTCTTCTCATAATATTGCTTACCTGTAGCTTTTTTGAATTTGCAGCATTTTTGAAGTTTGGAGTCATATTCTAAAGCACAAAATAAGAGAGATATACGACATTTGATCTGAATACTTTCTACATTTAACAAAATTAGAGTAGAATGATAAGTTGTACATGGTTCTCTTTTGTAATTTGATAATATTAGATACACACTTTTATTTTGACTATTTATTTATGTCATACATTGGTTGCAAGACTTACATTATTGTACATTTTTTTGGTCAACATTGCATTGTTGTATATTGGCTCTATATGATAGTAGTTTCTCGAAAGAAGAGTTAATATATATATATATATATATAAGTTTATCTCTTATTTTTTTAAAAAAATTATATTACAATTATGGCGTCAGTTATAGTTTAGCTCTTTTTTTTAAAAAAATTTATATTACGATTATGGTGTCAGTTATGACCATAACTGTCACCGTAATTGGTAATTATGGCATCAGTTTTGATAAAAACAGACACCATAAACAACCAAATTACGTTTCTATTATGGAGTCGGTTGAGTATAAGCAAAATGCCATAATCGTCTATTATGACGTTAGTTTAGTTATAATGTGATGTTATAATATATTCATTTACGGTGTCATATCTTGAGCAACTGACCCCGTAATATATTTATTTACGGCGTCATATCTCAAGCTAGTGACGCCGTAATATATATTTTTGCCTACAGCTAATTCCGCTACACCCTATATGTTGTGGCGAAAATGCAATTTTACTTGATGCCAAATTAACTTTTTGCACTAGTGAAATTGATTATCACAATGGATGGATATAGTTCTATTCTTTCCTCTTTTTTTCAAAGTCTTATAAAACTATCCTTCCTCCACTGCATGTGCCTTTTCATGAACATTGGTGCCTGATAAATCCCAAATTTTATATATTTTATCCCACCTTATTCATTTAGTTTGGGGACTATTTTAGGCTAATTTAGATTTATTAGATAATATTTGAATTGTTAGCCAATTTTAGGAAAAAAAGATAAATATGATTTAATTGTGATAATATTGGGTTTAAATTGTTAATATTTTAATTGCCTATCTTGTGATTGGATAATATTTCCAAATATATGATAGATCACGATTTTATTTAATTCTTGCAGGTCAAGGAAATTATATTAGGAAATCCTATGGTGCATAATTATTTTTGGAAGTTTAAAGAAGATCTAATGGTTAAGTTTGAATGGGCTAATTCAATTCTATTAGATTCAAACCTTGTATCATAAGCTTTCTCATTCTCCTATAAAAAAATACCTAGCAGCCACATAGTTAGGGATGCTCTCCATTAAGAGCCCACACTTACATTTCTCCATGAAGTTAGGAAGATGGTCATGGCAGCTTAAGCTAGTTGGAAGGCCACTTGGGAGGAGCATGGAGAAAGCTAAAGCCTAGGACTTACACTTGAAGACTACAAGGGAGTGTCTTTCCTTTTTATCAATTTATTTCAAGACTTGAGATTATTTAGCTTTAGATAATTTTGAGATGTATTGCTTGAGAACAATCTGGTTTTAGATTGTAGATATATCTTTTTTTTGAATTGGATTGATGTTTGGAATGTTTTGTGCTTGAGACATTTGTCAATTCAATTATTAATTGAGTTTTCATTATTAATTTAATCATTAATTTGGTTTTTCCTCTTGATTGTTTAATAGGGTTGGTTAATTATCTAGTTGTTTAATTAGACAATTATGACATGGTTTCCAGAATTTATTTAAAATTAATTGGGATTGGTTTTAATGGGTTTAATTAACTAGCTTTTATTTCATTATGAGTTTTCTAGTGGAGTAAGTGTTATTGAGCTTGAGGATTTTTCAAGCTTCAATCAGATGATTAAATTTATTAATTCCTCTCTTTTATCAATCTCCCTTTAGTTTAATTGATTAATTTGGGCTAAGAAAGCTAACTCCATGTAAATCCTAAGTTGGTCTCTTCACCATATTTGAATAAAACCTTTGTTATTTTTTCTTATTGATTTTCTTAGATATTAGTTTATTTCTTTTCCTTATGATTTTAATTTCCCTTTTCCTAAGGAACCCCCCCAAAATTGCATTTGCATTCATTTAGGTTAGTTTCATTCTCACATAGGTTTTAGAGTCATTTACATCTTGCATTTAGTTAGTTTAATTGCATTTAGGTAGTAGAGTCTTGCATTTTAATTAGTTTCATTCAATTACTTTTTTCATCACCTAAATTCAATTCTAGAGAAAACCCATAGATTGCTCCTTGGAAGAATGACCTAAATTGCCACTATATTGCATTAGTAGATTTTCTTAGTTATTAATTAATTGTTTTAGTGATAGAAGTGACATCAGTGCCTTTTGTATCATGGATCATTAACCATGATCCGATCCTCTTCTAAGTGAAGATAATCCCCAACCACTCAAAATGGATTTACTTTTTACGATTTATTAAGAATCTTTTTCAAGTCTTTCTATGAAAGAGGAAGTGCTATCTATGATTGATGATACAAAAATAAATTCACCTATGTGCATGTTGGTTTGTTTGAAATTATTCAAACCATGTTCAATTCATATGCTTCTATTCTATAATTTATTTTCATCAATCATTTTGATTAAAATTAGAATACAACATGACAATTATCAATTCATCAAATTGACCATATTATTTCTCTGAGAGCAAGATCAATTGTGATACTTGGAACATTGGGACCTTGTCTTGTAAACCTATGAAGATGGTCAGAGTCATGAAAAAGAGAAATATTAAATATCGTGTGCCTTCAAGAAACTAAAACTTGCAGATTTCAAAATTTGGTTGATTTCAAAATTTGGTTACATGTCAAGTTACACAAGAAACGGGATTGGTGTAATAATCATTGATGAAGAATGGAAGAAGATCATGAAAAGACTGCTGGTATTGAGAAAACATATGTGATGAGATTAAGGAAGATACAAGGGGTAGAAAGAGAAGAATCTGCTGGCTCAAAGAATTATTCTATGGTTCCAGAATACGAGGAACCAAGAATGATGAACTAGTCTACTCTTGGCTTAATATAGGGGCATGGGACTGCGTCGGGAGTGTGGAAGTTACTTTTTGCGATATATTGTCTTTGTGGGCAGCTCAGATGTTTTAGGTCTTATTTTGGAATTGTGAGTAAGGTGGGGAGAGACTCTGGCCACTCAAAAGCCAGAGAAATTCCTCTTGTTGTGTGTTGAATCCTTGCTCTTTGATATTTTGTATTTTGCTATTGTGTGTGATATTTTGTATTTTGTCTTCCAATCAGGGAATTATTTGTTGTAACTCTGATTTGGTTTCTTGAATATTAATAGCAAAGCCTGAGCATTTCCTCATTAGTGCTGCTGTACGTTGTGGTTGTGTGTTGGAACAGTGATAGCGGGGTTGCAACAGAATATGATGAAAGTTAAAAGGGACATAATCATATCTGACCAACGAAAAAGAAAAGTGATGCCAAGTATAGAATTTTGCATGTCGATTATAAAAATGACCTCTGATATAGGGAAACTTCCCCAATACAAGACAACCTCAGTCATGGGAAGCAGCCTAGGAATAACACTTACCTAGTGACAATTCCATGGTCTAGAAAAACAAAAAAGATAAAATGATTGTAATAACATAAGATTAACTCCAGATAGTGTTGATATGTGTCTGTTTTAATTAAATCGTTTTCATCTTCACTTTCATTTTGTAACTAAGGTTCCTTCACTTTAGTTATTTCAGAGCTTCTATGTGTTTCAGAAGTAGCCTAAGTGATTTCTTTGGGTTAGGATTAAAGTTCCCCAATTTTAAAAGTTCTCTTTTAGCTAGAGGGACCTACACTTCTTTATCTTCTATATATGTATATATGTACACAGTTGTATAAAATCCAAATTCAAAGTATAATTAAAAACTAAATTCCTTCAAACTAAAATAAGATCATAAATTGCTCAAGTTAATGGAATACCTAAATTGAATAAACGGCATTTTGCTTGCTACAGGAAGGATGATCTGTTGGGATCTCTACAACCCTTCTTTCCCTTCCAAAAAGATAACAACTTCGTCGATGTATGTAAAGGGGCTCTGCAAATCATATGCAATTTGTAATGGGGCAAAAAAAAAAAAAAAGAAAAAAAAAAGAAGTCGGTCTTTGCTGGGGAGATTTTCATTCTAATTTTTTCCATTTACACCAACCTCCCACATTTTCCTGATTTTCACACAATTCCGCTATTAAAGGAAACTCTGTGTTGGTTTCTAAAACAGAGGGGAACTTATAGAAATTCAGGCATGGCTGAAGATTTTAATCTATAAACAAGTTGATGTCTGAGCTCTGACTCTATTGGTTTCTGCAGCAAGCTTTCCAGATAGCTCAAACGAAGGTTTTTGCTGCAAATGGCAGTGAAGATTAAAAAAGCCAGCCGAAATAAAACATTTGAAAACCCCACACTCATTAATACAAAATTATTCAGAGCCTTTAATTTGCTTAAGCATGTTGATGTATCCTAAAATTTCCCTATGTAACTCAAGTAAATACAGATAATCTGAGCTCATATCTCGTGTCAACACCCGTTTCCATTTCGATAATCAAAGAGTAATAACGACGGAATTCAATGGGCATACAAAAAAGTACAATTATACTGATAAAAATATTCATTTACAATCCCAACGTCGTTCGATTACAATTCCAATATTGTTCGTCGACAGAGACAAAATACAGCGGAAGTCTTAATATTTACACATTTCACCAAAATATCACAAAATAAACTAATTATGACCACGATCTTTTCCTCGCCTCGAGACACGTGCCGATCACTTCTCGGTGACAACTTCTTTGCCCTTTTTCCCACTGGTACCCGCTGAGGTATTTGTTTAAAAATAGGGTGAGATTCCGAAGAATCTCCGTAGAGACATAATATCGTTCATAGAAAATGCGAAAAGTAAATATGTCATGCGCCAAGGTATGCACAAATTAATGAACAATATAAACACATCATCGTCATGTATACATGAGTAGGGCCCAGCCCCACAATCTACACCGGTTGGACTTCTGCCAACTCCCAGTGTAAGTGCACCTCTGGCACTAACAGCCTCTCTCTAGGCAAATCATGTTATTAATAAAGTGCATTTACAAAACAATGGCATCCACACAATCACATAACTTATGGCATAGTGTATGAAGGATAATGTCCCTACCTCAAAGCTGTGATATTCCCTATTTAATAGTGTCTCGTAAAGCGTGCTGTCCCGACGTCCGACTCGGTCCTAACATATTAAATGTACCAGAAATAGGTCATAACCTATCCAAGTATCATTTTATACTCTTCCACAGTGTTTATTATGGTTATATTAGTCTATGGTGAAAATTTACAAAAAATGCCCCCGGGAACCCGGCCCCGCCGTACCGGCCCGATGGCACGTTTTCCCAAAATTTTGACCAAAGCTATTTTGACTTATTTTCGCCCAAGGAATCCATTTCCGGCCTCGAAATTTCCAAATTCATGGTCAAATTACGAAAATCCCCTTGACAGCCCCTATTTAGGGATTTCAGTGGCGTTTTCGTAAATATGCTTTTTCGGCCTCTACCGAAAAAGTGTCCAACTGTAACCCCACCTATTTTTGCCCACTGAGTCCAATGGAACCATTTATTTCATGAAAATCCAACTCCTACTACCAGATCTGGTCTGGCCGAAATATTGGTCATAAATTGGAAAAAAATGGAGTTTTGTGTTCTAGTTTCCAAAACTTGTACTTTTTCACTTCTAACCCTTGATTAACTCATTTAAACACTTCTTAACCATGATTCAAAGAAATTTGGGCAGCATAACCCCTTAGGATTAGGACTTTCCAAATTTACAAACTCAACAATATAACCAAATCCAACCATAATCATCAACAACAACCACATCTAACATAATCTTAGGATTTGTGAAGTTACCTTCTTGAGTTCTTTTCCTTCCTCTAGAAGTTCTCCACTCTCCTTCTCTTTGAGCTCAAGATTGGCTTGCTAAACATAGTGTTTCATGGAGAAGAAGAGATTAGAGAGGAGATTATACAAATTGGAAGCCTTAAAACTTGGATCCATAAGGTCTTACCTTAAGATTTCTCCTCCTTCTCTCTAGATTTCCCAAGCTCTCCCTCTCTCTCCTTTTCTTGTTGCAAGTGATGAAAATGAAGGTAAGAGAAAGATGAAGCAAGTCTTCATAAAATATCTTGTCATCCCTCAATCTTAACCCTTGATCTAGCCAATGGTCAAGATTGCAACACCTTTCATGAACACTTTAACACTTTAATTGCCCTCATGACACCTTGCATTATGCCATACTTTGTGATCATGAGTGTACTTGGGTCTTATCTCTTCATATGTTCATGACACTTGGCATTTTAATTTCATTAATCAATTTCTAACACTTTTCATTTTCAATTTTCGGAATAATGCCAATTCTGGCAGATTTTCTGCCTTAACTTTGAAAAATCATAACTAATTTTGTAGACATCGTTTTGAGTCGATTCCAAAGCCTATGGAACCCTCATTGAGTCTAGTTTCAAGGAAAAATATAGAATTTTACTGGAAATGATCATATTATTCCCAGATTTTCAATCTTTGACCTCTGCTCCAGAAACTGTCCAGATTTTCTGGATCAACTTCAAAAATTCATATCTTTTTGTACATAGCTTCAATTGAGTCATATGACCTATCAAATTAAAGCTTAGGATGTCTACTTTCACCCTGTAAAATTTCATAATTTTTGGTCATCATTTGGTCTTCCAAAACTATATGACAATCTCACTGCCTCGCAGGCGATTTCACTGAAAACACTATTCAACCTTCAATTTTCAATATTTAATTCTTTTGGCCTTAAATATTCACCATTTCATTGAATATATATAATAATTATAATATTTTCTTGGTGAATAAAATTTGGGATGTTACATCTCGTACACATTTAATACATTAATGCAAGTATAGAGAATACAGAAGTAGTTTTATTTTTATTTTTAATTGTACAATTCACATTCTTCTTTCCTGAGGTTTTTAATGCATAAATTCAAAGACCGTTTAATTTGCTTAAGCATGTTGATGTATCCTAAAATTTCCCTATGTAACTCAAGTAAATACAGATAATCTGAGCTCATATCTCGTACACATTTAATACATTAATGCAAGTATAGAATACAGAAGTAGTTTTATTTTTATTTTTAATTGTACAATTCACATTCTTCTTTCCTGAGGTTTTTAATGCATAAATTCACAGACCCTCTAGCTTCAACTTTTATGGGGGCATCCCCTCCATAAATAAAATTGTGATAAGTCAATGGAGCTTATACCATCTCACCGACTACATTTCATTTCTTTTAATATGAGGGGTAGGTATTAACGAGATCTAACCTGCAACCTCCAACTCATGTAGTTTTAATGTTTTATGTACCACCACAGGGATCTAGTACCAAGTATAAATTACGTGAATCCAATTTCCTCTTCAACTTTTTCACCCTTCTCTCATTTTTCATTCCTTTCACCCATGCAAATGACATGCAACTAGCTAAATAATATTGCAACCAACAAATCCCACAAACAGGCTTGACCATACCATTTCCTCTTCAACTTTTTCACCCTTCTCTCATTTTTCATTCCTTTCACCCGTGCAAATGACATGCAACTAGCTAAATAATATTGCAAGCAATAAATCCCACAAACAGGCTTGACCATACCTTGAGTCTTTCTTCCAAAGCCTCCTCAGCAGCCTTCATCTTTGCTTCTGAATCCTTCTCATCATTCCTGCAACAATAGCAGCCATCTCATAAGAAGCTATACTGATTCAAATCAATAAAAAAACAGAGCAGCAAAATCTTCAAGAACCAAGGCCAAAATAAAGTGAAAATAAAGAAAAACCTTCAATAAAGCATGCCCCTGCAAGGGGACATCTTTATTTCTAATTTAAACTCAAGTTTACCATATCTAGGTGGGGTTCAATGCAGTAATCACAAGACAAAAAAGAACACCATCTTAATTGTGGACATGTGCTCAAACATTTATAAGGTTATCCACATCATTAATATATAGCATGGGAACATCCTTGTTCAAACATATAATACAGTTTTCAACATCTTGAGAAGAATTTTTATTATCATCTTGACTGCATCAAAATTTTTTTGTTACTTACTGTTGCCAAATCTAATGGCATCCTTCTCGCCTAGCTCATAATAACGTTGAGGTTCAAATTCAACGGAGCAATCCTGCAATAATAATAATAATAATAATAATAATAAAGCTTCGCACGGAATCAAACATCATCTAGATTCAGTATTTCATATTACCACTACATATCAACATATTAAGAAACCGAGCAATTGCATCTTCAGTTTCTACTTGCGTTAATGAAAGTTTTGTTCCACGGTCCATTAAGTAAGAAGGCCTATGGAGATACACGAGGGTGTCAAGTTCTTCTATAATTGAAACCATAGCTCAGATAAGGAATGGACAAAACGTGTTAACTCATTTGTTTTGGCACCATACCACCAGGTTGCTCCTTTTCAACATGCCTAAAAACACAAGTAACAAAGAAACTTGAGAAAATTCAATTAGGACAACTATGTTGGAGATTTTGCTATCATGGATTCATATTAAGATGTTCTTATTTTCATTGTGGTGTTTTAATTAAAACTTGTTTGTTTCTAGCAATTGTCTCTACCTATCCCAAGCACAAATAAAGGAGGAGGATTGTGTTCGGCCCTTAACAGGCAACATAAAACTCTATCAAATACCTTATAAACATGGATCAACAACAAAATTGTGCTAACGCTAGATCATTGCCCACAACGCATGGTATGGCTTGGGTGTAGAAACAAATAAGTGAGAGCCACTACATCATTATTCCATGCGAGCAATATCATATTTGGTACTTAGGACCTTGTCTTGTAAATCTATGGAGGTGGTTGGAGTTATGAAAAAGAGTAATATAAATTCTGCCTTCAGGATACTAAATGGGTTGGAGAAAAATCTATTGAACTTGCAGATTTCAAACTTTGCCACACATGTCAAGTTAGTACAAGAAACAGGGTTGGTATCATCTTTGATGAAAAGTGGAAGAATGCAGTGGAAGTTGAAAGGAATGGGGACATAATCATATCCGGCCAACCCAAAAGAAAACTGATGCCAAATATAAAATTTGGCATGTTGAGAATTACATGCATGAGTAGGTTGATCATAAAAATGACCGCTGATGGGAAACTTTCCCAACACAAGACAACTACAGTCATGGGAGGCAGCCAGAGACTAACACTTCCCAGTGACAACTCCAAGGTCTAGAAAAACAAAACAGGAAAAATGATTGCAATAACATAAGATTAACTCCAAGTTAGGAGTACCCAAATAGTGTTGATAATTATGTTATTATGTGTCTGTTTTAATTAGATTGTTTTTAACTGATTTCATTTTGTAATTAAGGCTCCTCCATTTTAGTTATTTCAGAGCTTCTACGAGTTTTAGATGTAGCCTAAGTGATTTGTTTAGGTTAGGATAAAGTTCCCCAATGTTAAAAGTAATCTCTTAGCTTGAGGGATCTACGCTTCTTTGTCTTCTATATATGTACACAGCTGTATCAAATCCAAATTCAAAGTATAATTAAAACATGAATTTCTTCAAACTGAGAGAGCAACATAAATTCTTGTAAAAAAAAAAAAAGAACATCATAAATTGCTTAAATTAATTGAATACCTAAATTGAATAACAGCATGTTGCTTGCTGCAGGAAGGATGATCTGTTGGGATATCTGCAACCCTTCTTTCCCTTTCGATGTATATAAAGGGGCTCTGCAAATCATACGCAATTTGTAAGCGAAAATAAGAAGTTGGTCTTTGCTGGGGATTTTCATTCTATTTTTTGTTTACACTGAGAGTAAGAATTGGAGGTTTCAAATAAAACAGTTTTCACATCAAGAAAAATTGGCAAAACGGCAAATTAAACGAAGATATGGAAGTTATAGCAAGATAGGGAACAACAAAATTGCAGGGGTGATATCAAACAAGGAATAAATGTTCAGCTATCAACAAATCAGAAACTTGCAAAGCAACAACGAACAGAAGAAATACAATACTCCAGCAAAGATTAGTCACTCACCAATTGAATTAAAATGAAAATCAAATGTGCACAGCACTCACAATTATGATCATCAAGCAATTAACTTGCATGACATCCAGGGAAACCGAGTATGAAAAGTCGGGACTCAGGACTGAGAAATCCGCGCCTACTCTTACTACTGAGGCAAAGTTCTACATAAAAGAGCCCCTCAATTTTATAAACCTACATAAACTTCACTTGATTTAAAACAGAGCGGATTTTTACGAAACCTCCTTATTTTCCTGATTTTTACACAATTCCACTATTCAAGAAAACTTTGTGTAGGTTTAAAACAGAGCGGAGATTATAGGAAATTAGGCGTGGTTGAAGTATTTTGATCTATAAACAAGTTGATTTCTGACCTCTAACTCTATTGGTTTCTGAAGCAAGCTTTCTAGATAGCTCAAACGAAGGTTTTTGCTGCAAATGCCAGTGAAGATTAAGAAAAGCCAGCAGAATTAAAACATTTGAAAACCCCACATAATCATCAATACAAAATTATTCAGAGCCTTAAATTTGCTCAAGTATGCTGATATATCCTAGAATCTCTCCATGTAAATCAAGTAAATAAAGATAATCTAAGCTCATATAAAGTGCCTACACATTTACTACATTAATGCAAGTTAGAATACAGAAGTAGTTTATTTTTACTTTTAATTGTATAATTCACATTCTTCTTCCCAGAGGTTTCTAATGCATACCTCTGGCTTCAATTTTTATGGGGGCACCCCTCCATAAATAAAATTGTGTTAAGTCAATGGAGCTTATACCATCACACCATTATATGCAATTTTCCTCTTAGAAACTCCCAATGTCTTGATTTGATACAGCACAAATCATCAAAAATCCGGTCCATGCTAATGGAAGCATAACACAACGATAGTTAGTGTGATATTTTCAAACTACAGAGAGTGCAAATGTAGGTTTTAGACTTTTATAATGTAGTACCAAGCATAAATTACGTGAATCTAATTTACTCTTCAACTTGCCAACCCTTCTCTCATTTTTCCTTCTTTCTCACTCATGCAAAGGACATGCAACTACATGAATAATATTTCAAGCAGGATTGACCATACTTATGTTTTTCTTCCAAAGCCTCCTCAGCAGCCTTCATCTGTCCTACGGAATCCTTCTCATCATTCCTGCAACAATAGCAGGCATCTCATTAGAAGCTACACTCATTCCAATCAATGAAAAAACAGAGCAGTAAAGTCTTTAAGAGTCAAGGCAAAAATAAAGAGAAAATAAGGAAAACCTTCAATAAAGCAAACCCCTGCGAGGGAAGATATTTATTGCTAATTTTAACTCAAGTTTACCATATTTAGGTGGGGTTCGATGCCATGAAACACACCATTTATTTTTGGATTTGTGCTCAACCATTAATAAGGTTATCATTAGCAGCAATACCATGAGAAACATGGGACCATCCTTGTTTAAACATGCAACAAACTTTTTAACATCTTGAGAAGAATTTTTATTGTCATCTAAGACTGCAATCTGTAAAAATAGTTTGTGGCTTGATAAAGAACATTAATACTCCAAAAGCATGCAAATCATTAAGGTGAACGAGTCAACAAATATGGTGAATATATCAGTTATCTAAAGATCATAGTATCAGATCTAAAAACATTATAACTGACCGAACAGAAGGGTCAACCAATAGCAACACTTGTATTTGCAATTTATAACAATAACGGCAGCTCACCTGTGTTCAACTCCTCCTGAACATGTCATTTGCCAAAGAAAAAATAGTCCAACATAAGTTCCAAGCAAAACAACATGCAACCAAAGGAAGTGTAGGGTAGGAAGAGAAAGAAGGCAAAAGGAAAAATGACAAAAAAGGAGTTTGGAATACTAAATAAAATAAAAGAGATTGGCTTCGTTCCAAAACTTCCATGGGCTAGACATAACTCCTCCTTCCCCTCAAGGCTGAGAAAATAAAAGAAAAGGAGGGGATCTAGAAAGACAACACTCCGACCAGCAAGTTTACCCCTGCTATGCCTTCCTTTAGCCACGCAGCATGCTTAATTAACTATGTTAATAAATGGCTTCAGTTTCTTTTTTCCTTATCATCACCAAGTACGCTGTATGAGAAACAGACAGGAAAATTCATGCCGCATCCCAATAATATTGGGGCACATGACAACAGGATCTGACCTCTTATCATTACCCAGTGAGTGAACATCACCTTAGTTGCAACAACTGAATTAAAAATATCATTTCAATGCAAATCTCAACTTATGCGCTACTTTTCCAAAGTCACATTTAATATTTGACTCAAAGGCAGACAAAATCATAAATCAAAACTTTGTAAGATAGATTTGAAGTCCAAATAAAATCAAAAGTTTAACTAATTTTAATATAAGTATACTTTCAAAGCCATCATCTAAATATTTAGAGCATGTTTTTGGGGAAATGCCCCCCTAAACAGGCCCTTACTTTCAAGAAAATGCATAGGGTCTTCAATTATCTTATCATTTTCCTCTATAAGGAAAATCTCTTCTACAATCAATAATCCTAACTCAAGCTTTATTCCCAAATTGAAGGTCTCCCAACCACATTCAACACGATTGTGGCGTTGTCCTTGCTAAGAAAAATGCAGCCCACTTCTTATAATCATATTCAAAAGATGCTTTCCTTTCTCTTATATGGGCTCTCTGTCCTCTCACTTCTTATAATCATAGGATAAACAACAACAACAAGCCATATCCCACCAAGTGGTGTGGGCCTCAATCAAGGGTTGTGCATAAATATTCAATCATGTTCAGTTCTATAACCTTACCAACTCTCATCATTCCTTCCGTTCGATTGAATACAGAACATCATCTAACAACACCTCGATTTTCAACAGGATTTGAGCTTTGTTGATGGAAATGAAAATGAAGGAAATGGAAAGGAGAAATAATTGGAGACAGAGAGAATGCCAATTTCATAAACAATTCCATTGAAGGATGAACAAGCAAGGCCTCTACTAAACCAGAAGAAAAGTGGGTCTTTTTCAGGCTGTCCTTGGGATTTAATGAAGTAGTAAAATAGCTCAGAATGATTCACACTTATGTATCGGAATCCCAAAATGAAACAAAATAATTAAGAAGAGAAAGGAGAGTAGTTTGAGAGAGTGATAAGTGAAATAGTATATACCCAGTTTGAAGTGAGAAAGGCAATTCATCGTTGTAGCCAGGCAAATACTTGACAAGATCACCAGGCAAATACTTGACAAGATCACCAGGCAATGCAGCGTTGGATACAACAAAGCAGGAGAAGTAGACGCATATCCATGTAGAATTGGCACTTCCTAATGTCGTTCCCATAACTGTTCAGGCACTGCAAGAAAACAATTTAACATTTCTAATGTCAGAATATACTGCGACCAAATCAGTAGCAACAGCAGGAATAGAAACTTTAATGACTATCTATCAATGATTTTCTTGAAGAAACCTTAAATTCAAATTTCAAACATATTTGGCTTAAAACTGCATTCTGAAACCAAAGAGATAATCACACGGTCCCCATTATTCAGTTCATCATCAACTAAAACTTTGAGCTCTATATAATATACTTGATGCCATAATGATCCAATTACTAGGAACTCATACATTAATGAATAACTACCAGTGATTTTCTTAAAGAAACAATGAATAAGAATTTCAAACATGTCTGACTTAAAAATAAATTCTGAAACCAATAATAGTCACATTGTTCCAGTTATTCAGTAAAGCATTAGCTGAAACCTGAGAAATATATATAATATACTTGAGTGATAATGCCAATAATAGTCACATTGTTCCAGTTATTCAGTAAAGCATTAGCTGAAACCTGAGAAATATATATAATATACTTGAGTGATAATGCCATACTGATGCAATCACACTGAATTAATGCACAGCATGGAAAGCGCACTCATGGACCATACATTTGAAACATGTTTGACAACCCATGATAAGGAACTGTAACAAACTAAGGGCCTTTCACACAGATCTTGCACGTCTTGTGGAATTTAAATCAAATTGTTATTATTTTCTGCTGCTCAAGAAGTTTTTATACTATTTTTCATATCAAAGAAAGTAAAGTTAAGAGATCAATTTAATTGGTGAATTTGTGAGAAATTCATCTTTTAGAGAGTTATTATTGATTATCTTTGAACATGTTAAATAGCATTTGGAAATGGAAAGTCCTCACTTTTTTATTGTCTACGGGGTCAATATATATACATACCTTTCAATCTGCTCTGCAAGGTCTTCACCTCGTACCATCTAAGAACAAGAGCAACCAATAATTTTTTTGCAAAATCATTAATATTTGAATTGTAATTTAACTTGGCAACTCACAGCACTGAACTCTGAAGGTAAATATAAGTCACACAATGAATATTATAGATCGGGAAAAAGGTTTAAGAAATAGGAACAATTACAATAGTATCAAGGTGAGCCTTAACATTTTCATTCTTTTTGTCTTCTTTTTCTTCTTGCTCTTTCTTCAACCTCTCTTGCAACAATCAATTGAACAAATTAAAAAGGATTAGTTTCTTAAGAATAAACGATGAAAAACTAAGACCCATTATAATAATTTAAAGTTGAACCTTTCACACAATGAATAATTTAAAGATCAGGAAAAAGGTTTAAGAAATAGGAACAATTACAATAGTATCAAGGTGAGCCTTAACCTTTTCATTCTTTTTGTCTTCTTTTTCTTCTTGCTCTTTCTTCAACCTCTCTTGCAACAATCAATTGAACAAATTAAAAAGGATTAGTTTCTTAAGAATAAAGGATGAAAAACTAAGACCCAGTGTAATAATTTAAAGTTGAACCTCAACCTTTTCTTTCTTTTTAAGTTCTTTTTCTTCATGTTCTTTCTCTAACCTCTCCTGCGACAATCCATTGTATAAAATGGATAAGTTCCCCAAGAATAAAGGTTGGAAAACTAAGAAACATTATAAAAGCGTAATGGTGAGCCTTAACCTTTTCATTCTTTTGGTCTTCTTTTTCTTCTTGCTCTTTCTTCAACCTCTCTTGCAACAATCAATTGAACAAATTAAAAAGAATTAGTTTCTTAAGAATAAAGGATGAAAAACTAAGACCCACTATAATAATTTAAAGTTGAACCTCAACCTTTTCTTTCTTTTTAAGTTCTTTTTCTTCATGTTCTTTCTCTAACCTCTCCTGCGACAATCCATTGTATAAAATGTATAAGTTTCCAAAGAATAAAGGTTGGAAAACTAAGAAACATTATAAAAGTGTAATGGTGAGCCTCAACCTTTCCATTGCACAAAATGGATTAGATTCCCAAGAAAAAAGCAACTTAAATAGCACAAAAACAAGTCATGGACAAATGAAATCGGTCCTCCCTTGCTTCATAGGTTTATATTTCATAGAACAATAAATTGAAATTCATCACAGCAGAGCATGCCCAATCGGAATAGCATGAATAAAGATGGTACCTTGATAAGCCTCAGCCTTTTCTTGTATTGTTCTTTTTCTTCTTCTTTCTCCAACCTCTCTTGCAACAATCAATTGCACAAAAAAGGATCAATTTCTCAAGAATAAAAGACAAGAAGCTAAGAATCATTTTAATAGTTTAAAGGCGAGCCTCAACCTTTTTTTTCTTTTGTGTTCATTTTCTTCTTATTCTTTACCTTTCCTGCAACAATTCGTTGTGCAAAATGGATTAGTTTCCCAAGAATAAAGGTTGATAACTAAAAAACATTATAATAGTATAAAGGTAAGTCTCTGCTTTTCCTTTTATTTGTGTTCTTTTTCTTCATATTCTTTCTTCAACCTCTCCTGCAACAATCTATTGTACAAAAAGGATTAGTGTCCCTAGAATAAAGGTTGACAACTAAGAAAAATTATAGTAGTATAAAGGTAAGACTTTGCCTTCCTTTTGTTTGTGCTCTTTTTCTTCATGTTCTTTCTTCAAACTCTCCTACAACAATCTATTGTACAAAAATGATTAGTTTCCCCAAAATAAAGGTTTAAGACTAAGAAACATTATAATAGTATAAAGGTAAGCCTTTGCCTTTCCTTTTGTTTGTGCTCCTTTTCTTCATGTTCTTTCTTCAATCTCTCCTGCAACAATCCATTATACAAAACAGATCAGATTCCCAAGAAGCAAGCACAAAATACAATTAGATTTGCAAGCACAAAATACTAAAAATGGCAAGGACTGTCATTAATAAAAACGAAAGATAACAAAATGAGAAAAAGGTCCTACAAATTGCTGCATTCCCAAGCTCATTTAATTGCACTTAAAATTATATTTCTTCAAAAGAAAAAAAAAAGAGTAAAGAATTCAAAGACTCTTTCTTCTCTTCTCCTACTAACTATATCTATTTACTACAATATTGTCTTCTAAGGTCCCAGATTTTTAAGGTCCTCATTTTCTTTTCTTAGAATGTTTCTGAGTCATTTTTTAATCTCAAATTTTTCAATTTACTTATGGAATTGAAGGTCTCTATCGAGTTGTAATCAACAGTTGAATTCAGCAAAAACGTAGAAAGATTCCTATTTATTTGATCACAAAATTTCCCCATGTAGCTCAAGTAAATACAGATAATCTGAGCTCATATCATGTGCCTACACATTTACTACATTAATGAAGTATAGAATACATAAGTCATTTTTATTTTTAATTGTATAATTCACATAAACCCTATTTATTTGATCACAAAATTTCCCCATGTAGCTCAAGTAAATACAGATAATCTGAGCTCATATCATGTGCCTACACATTTACTACATTAATGCAAGTATAGAATACATAAGTCATTTTACTTTTATGTTTAATTGTATAATTCACATTCTTCTTTCCTGAGGTTTTTAATGCATACATTCATAGACCCTCCAAAAATAAAATTGGGATAAGTCAATGGAGCTTATTCCATCTCACCATTCCATGCAATTTTTCTCTTAGAAACTCCCAATTGCTTGATTAGATACAGAACAAATCATCAAAAAGCCAGTTCATGCTTATGGAAACATAACACGACAATGGTTATTGCAATATTTTCATACTACAGAGAGTGTAAGTGTACTTTTTAATCTTTTACATTCCACCTTAGGGATCTAGCACCAAACATAAATTACGTGAATCTAATTTACTCTTCAACTTTTTCTCCCGTATCTCATTTTTCATTCTTTTCACCCATGCAAATGAAATGCAACTAGCTAAATAATATTGCAAGCAACAAATCTCACAAACAGGATTGACCATACCTTGTGTTTTTCTTCCAAAGCCTCCTCAGCAGCCTTCATCTTTGCTACTGAATCCTTCTCATCATTCCTGCAACAATAGCAGACATCTCATTAGAAGCTATACTGATTCCAATCAATGAAAAAACAGAGCAGCAAAATCTTTAAGAGCCTCCTCAGCAGCCTTCATCTTTGCTACTGAATCCTTCTCATCATTCCTGCAACAATAGCAGACATCTCATTAGAAGCTATACTGATTCCAATCAATGAAAAAACAGAGCAGCAAAATCTTTAAGAGCCAAGGCAAAAAAATAAAGTGAAAATAAAGAAAAATCTTCAATAAAGCATGCCCCTGCAAGGGGACATCTTTATTGCTAATTCAAACTCAACTTTATCATATCTAGATGCAGTAATCACAAGACAGAAACACACCATTTTAATTTTGGACATGGGCTCAAATATTTATAAGGTTATCACTAGCAGCTATTCCATAAGAATCAACATCATTAATATAAAGCAAGGGAACATCCTTCTTTAAACATGTAACACACTTTTTAACATCTTGACTGCAGCAAAATCTGTTTCGTACCTACTGTTGCCAAATCTAATGGTGTCCTTTTCTCATGGCTGATAATAACGTTGGGGCTATCCTGCAAATAAAGCAGAAAGCATCACACAGAATCAAACACTATCTCGCTTCAGTATTTCATCTTACCACAACATATGAACATATTAAGAAACAGATCAGTTCCTTCCATATTACTCAATTGATTGAAAATTTGATTTGACAGAGTTTATTAAATCCTCCTGGGAAAAATTCGACATCCAAGATGGTATAGAAACCAAAACTCAATATGTTTATTCAATATCAGATGTGTTTACAATGAAATTTGAACACCTATTTATACTACAAATGAAACCTCATAAATGCTTAAAATAATGAAGAAGTCAGATCTGGCAACACACACCAACCCCCTACAACGTCAGTGCTCACATCATGTGCAATGTCAACGTTGGCTGCTTGCAATGTTCACACTCTCTGTTCTGTTTCTGTTTCATTCTCCCGGGGTTGGACAGGACTCGTCCTCGAGTCAAAAACAACATCATCAATGAATGGAGATTGATCTGAAGCTTTATGCTTCAGTAAAAATGACTTGGACTTATTTTTTATTTTGATGTGTTTATCTGGTGGCAAAGGTTCAAGTTGAATCTTCACATCATCCTTCTGGAAGGTATATGTGTTTGCAAACCCGTCGTATCGAGCGTGTCGATCATATTGCCAAGGTCTTCCCAGAAGAAGATGACAAGCATCCATCGGAACAACATCACACCAAACTTCATCGTGATACCTTTTACCGATAGAGAAAGTAACAAGGCATCGTTTGGACACTTTTACTACGGTTCCTTTGTTAAACCATTGGAGTTTGTACGGGTACGGATGGTTGTGAGTTGGTAGTTGCAGCTTTTCTACCATGTAGTTAGAGACTACATTTTCACAGCTTCCGTTGTCGATAACGACGTTACAAACTTTACCTTGAGTAGTGCAGCGAGTATGAAAAATGTTGTGACGTAGCCAAGGCTCTTCTTCCTCTATGGCTATGTGCAAGCTTCGTCTAATCACAAGTGTTTCACCATAATCAGGAGGAATGATTTCTTCATCAAAAATTGGCTCTTCATCAAAGACAGGTTCTTTGTCGGGTATGAGCTCATTTTCTTCTTCAAAAACTGCAACAGTTTCCCCTTCAATAATAGTAACCACTCTGCGGGTAGGACATTCTGAAGCGATATGACCGAACCCTTGGCATTTGAAGCACTTAGGTGCTTTGGAGCTAAATTCCTTGATAGCCTTTGGTAGAGGCTTGCTTGAAGAGTTAGACTGATATTCTTGTGTATGCCTGTTTGAAGAGTTATGCTGATGCATTTGTGTAGGCTGATGCATGTGTATTTCATGTCGATCAAAAGGAATTTCAGTGGAGGAAGACGGTTGAAACGGAAACCTTTTGGGGAACTGTTTCTCAATACGGATGGCTAGACGAATGACGTCATCTAGAGTCCAGTATTGTTGGAGCTGCACTGGATGGGCAATGTTAGTATTCAACCCTCCAAGATAACGGGCTATTGTTTGCTCCTCCCTTTCTTGGATATCACACTTCATCATGAGCTTATCAAATTCACTCGTATATTCCTCTACAGACATAGCCTTTTGGCGAAGATGATGTAACTGAAGGAAATTATCTTGATAATAATTTTCTGGAAGAAACTTACGTGAGAGCTCGCGTCGCATCTTGTCCCACATTCGTATCTTGCTTTTTCCTTCTCTTTCACGCCTTCTTTTAAGATTCTCCCACCATATAGATGCATGTTTCTTTAATTTGATGGCGACAATTTTGACTTTCTGCTCATCGGGAATCTCTTTATATTCAAAAACTCGTTCGACGGTTTGAAGCCAATCAACGAATTCGTCTGGTTGAAGTCTTCCCTCAAATTCAGGTATATCTACCTTAATGTCATTAAGGCGGAATGACTGTTGTTGAGGACGATGGCGGTAGTCAGTGGAAGACGAACTATTGTTATCTGAATCATCCTCTGGATATTTACTGCGAGATTCTAGCATGGCTTGCTGCGTTTGTACAGTGGTTTTCAGTTCCTGTATCCGGCGTCTCATCTCATCCATCTCAATCTCACGTGTGTTTCTGCGTCTTGGAGGTATTTTGGAATTGTTCTTGTGAGGTTAGGTATAGGATGGAAAAGTATAAGGATAGGATCGGTTTTTATGGCAAGTAAGGGGTAAAACTGGAAATTTTATGGACAAATGGGGTAGAAAGGTAATTTCATAACTTTCAGGGATGGAAATGTAATTTTGACAAAAATCAGGGGTCAAAATGTAATTTCAGAAAGTTTTGTGGTCTGAAATGTAATTTTGGCAAAAATCTGGGGTCAAAAAGTAATTTCAGAAAGTTTTGGGGCTGAAATGTAATTTTGGCAGAAATTTGGGGCCAAAATGTAATTTCAGAAAGTTTGGGGGATGAAATTGTAATTTTTACCAAATTTAGGGGTCAAATTGCAATTTCTGAAAGTTGGGCTGACTGGGATTGATGACGTGGCAACTATGACACGTGGCAGTCAGTGATTGGTCCACGTTGCGTTGACTGATGTCGTGGCTGCTGATTAGACTGGGTGACGTGGCAATGCTGACGGTGCCGCTGGCGTGGCGATATTGACACGTGGCGCAATCTGATTGGACAGCGTGGCGTTGACTGGTCAACCTTGATGACGTGGCAGATGACTGGGTTGTCTTCAACCTCTGGACTCCGGCGATGTCTGAAATTCCGGCGAATTTTCCGGCTACTTTCCGGCGACGTCCGTGGATGCGCGTGGAGGTGTTTTTCGGCGGTGACCGAGGCTATTCCTAGGTTTTTCGGCCTTCTGAACACGATGGTGAGGTCGGTTTCTTCAAAAAACGCTCCGAGAGTGAAAATCCGACACCCCCTTTTTCTCACGTTTTTTTTTTTCTCACCCACTCCTCACTCTTTCGCTCTCTGGCTCTCTAGAACTCAGCTCTGGTACCAAAATGGTATAGAAACCAAAACTCAATATGTTTATTCAATATCAGATGTGTTTACAATGAAATTTGAACACCTATTTATACTACAAATGAAACCTCATAAATGCTTAAAATAATGAAGAAGTCAGATCTGGCAACACACACCAACCCCCTACAACGTCAGTGCTCACATCATGTGCAATGTCAACGTTGGCTGCTTGCAATGTTCACACTCTCTGTTCTGTTTCTGTTTCACAAGATAAAATGCAAATGGAAAAGTGAAGAAATGACCAAACAAACACAAAGGAAAACAAATGGAAACATAAGAGTCACAAGCAAAGGCAAACCAGGGTAATTTTATATCTTTCCTATCAAAGTAACTTCACATGAATCAAGTTTCTAAACACCATGGCAACAGGTTTAACAAGGTGAACCTAAGCTAATAGCCCCTCACCAATGGCAAGTGTTCAGCTCTCTCACTCAAAGTGTCTAGGCTTGTGTTTGCACTCAAATCCACCTTTTTTAATCTTCTTTCCATAAGCTTGGCTATCATCTAGGATCTCCACCACTAACAATCAAACGCTAAACATAGATCAAAAGGACTTTTATTGGATGGACATGTGGGAAACAAAAGAAAGGATATATCTCTGTCTCTCTCTCTTGCCTTTTTTCAGTTTTTTCAACTTCTTTTTTTTTTTTTTCCTTTTTCAATTTTTTTCAACTTCTTTTTTTTTTCAACTCTTTTTTTCTTTTGTTTTCCTCCTCCACTAAATCATAACACACATAACCGAAAAATGAACAAGTTAAGAATTGAGCAAGTTTGAGTCAAATCATGCCAACCATGTAGATTCTCATCCTTGAATCAATATCACTAATAAAATGCACAAATACAAATCAAACGATCCATGAACTTGGCTTAGCCAAAGTGAGTAAACCTTAGAAGGCAACTTGGGGTGTATTGTTTCACTCACCTCACTTACTCTCTTCGGGATTCAGTTCACTCCTCTCCACTAGCCTAACCCTACCATAGGCTTGTAATGTTTCTAATATCTCCACCACTCTTTATAGCACTAGAGCAATGAATCAAGAGGACTTCATTTTTGGTTGTAATGTTGGAAAGGCTAAGATGGAAATGGTAGAATGAATGACACATGGTCAAGCACTATGCACAAGCTTAGGTATAATAATCAAGAAACCAAGTCAGTAGCAATGATTTTCTGAATCTGTCACCTACAGAAAACCAATATCATACATTCCATGAGTCTAAACAACACTTGTAAAGCTGGAAACTGCATTGAGTAACTCCTTCTCACAATTTTTTCTTTTCTTTTTCTTTTGTTTTCATCTATATTTTTTTCTTTTCTTTTTTTCAAGCTTTTTTGTTTCTTTCCTCTTTTTTTTCCTTTTCCTTTTCATTGGCTATTTCTTTCCTTGCTTCTTTTTTTTTTTCTCACTTTTTTTTTTTCTTTCTGTCCCTTTTTTCTTTTCTTCCCACCATTTTTTCTTTTATTTTGGCACCTTCAATTCTGCAATAACCAGCAAGGAATGAACAAGTTGCTTTACATTCATACTCAGTCATATGTCAATTATATCTACTATACAGCAGACTCAACTTCAGCTTCAGGTCTTGCTACCTTGTTTGGTTTCTTTGAAATCTAAATATCAAGCTCGTGCATAGTCCTCGTGCCATAATGCAATGTATGGAAAGAATAAAAGTGAATGGCTCAAATTGGCTCAACAAGGGATTAATTTCAGGTGCTTGTGTTTGGGACAGCAAGGTGAAGAATAAAATGCCTCTATCATGTCCATTAACTCTAACGCATGTATGTGGTCTTGATCAAGAAACAAGACAAGTTCTAGAGGAAATTAGATCTAAGTGGAGTTTGCACACTAATTTTGAATGAAATTAAGGCTCAAATCCTTCCAACAAGGCTTGTGCATTCCAAGCTATACTCACACAAGGCTAAGCCATGCACATAATCATTCTCAATGCATAAGAACATTCTATGTCATGAAACTGACTCTTAGACAATTAACCACATCAGTAGCATGATATTAATAATAACCTGCTCTATCATCGAAATGAATGCCTTTCTCACTTCCATATCTAGCAAATGCATATATGTGGTCTCAAACAACATGTAAGCCAAGTTCTAGAGTGAGGAAAAGATAGGTGGTACACACATGAAATGAATATGAATAGGCCCAAAACCTCACTAGGTCATGACTACCTACTTAGGATTCACCTCAAGCCAAAACAATTGCCATGTAGCTTTTTCACTCAACACACGATCAATCACTCATCAATTCAAGAATGAATCCAAACCAATGATAATTATCTCATACTACCAATTCTCACATCCAAAACATATTTTTTCCATCATTTTTTTTCAACATTTTTACTTTTTTCCCACATCATAAAAACAAAGGAAGCACAGAAAAAACAAAAAATAATATGCAACAATCCAGCCCAATCAAATGATAAATCACGCAATATAAAAGTGTAAAAAGAAAGTGTGCACCCGGGCCAAATAAGTTGCATCTTGAACAACCAGCTCCTCCATGTCATGCATGGCGATCCCTTGTAGAAAGTCTTTGAAAAGCTAGCCCCACTGATCTCCTTCTTAATCTTCACAGGACAAACAAAATAAATTACTTCAAAATAAATATGCAGCTTTAAAAGCAAGTTGGATAAAGCACATGATGCATTTTTCTAGAAGTTAAACCATCTATAAAATTTCTTTTATTTTAAAAATGTAGGACATTTGTTCCAAATAATACTCATGGTACATTTATGGGTGATTCATAAAATAATTTGGTCACAATGAACTTATGCCCTTTTTTAGCTCACTTATATCAAATGTAATTAGAAGTGAATATTTTCAACCAAAATGCAAGTTAATTCAGGCACTCTACAATAAAGATCATGATATGTAGTCTGTATCTTTTGAACTTGAGAAATGCAACAAGTATAATTAAATGCTATGATATAATCATGCCTAAAATTTATGTGTTCTGATAAGATATCAAGCTACTAAATATATTTTAACATCTAGGTTTTTGGGATAAACTGATCAACATTACAAATCATAGTCTGAAAGAAATACAAGAAGCAGACATATGCAATAAAGAACTACACAGACGCAGATTTATGAAACCAAAACAATCAGAAAATAACCTACCTAAGGAGCATACATCATTAAGAACTACTTGATCAGACTGGAATTTAGAGATAAGAAACTGGAACTGAAGTGGAGCAGACTACAGGACTAAGAACATCCTGTCCCTGATTAAACAAGCCTGATCGACATATCTTCACTAATACCTTTTCTTTTGTTTTGAAACTGAACCACCATAGCAATTCTCCTAGAAGATGTAACCTCCCCCTTCTAATTGATTACCAAAGCCCTCTTGTGGAAGACGTTGGTGCACACCCAGATGAAATTTCTCTCATGTCTTCTCCTGAACTCATATTTCCAACCAATAACCCCACTATTCCCTAACAAGTGAAATTTTTCCGTCTCCAGTAATGCAATACCCAAATGATAATACCCTCCCTTTTGATGAAGATTTATACCGACAATGACATTTGTGGCACAGAAACCACTCCAGAATAAGCTCCTAGATATCACCCGGTATAATTAAATGCTATGATATATAATCAGTTTTAGATTATGCACAACCTTGTCGGCCCATTTCACTCTATTTAGAACTCTAGAAAGGAAATCCCTAAGAAATACTACTCCTAACCAATATGTACGGAAAGTTACAAAAGAAAACCGAGGTATTCATGCATAGGCCAAAATATTTATGAACATGCTTGGAAGAATCAAAGGGAAGGAGAAACTCACAACGCTGAGGACCTGGTTCACCCTTGGTGGCGAGGGAATCAAAATGGGACCCAGAAAAACCGGTGTTACAATCCTGACGAAATCCTCGGCCTGGTGAGTAAGGAATGAGAGCCACCAATAATGGCGAAGTTGAGCTTCGAGAGAGAGGAGAAGCATGGGGAAATGCAGAGGCGTTAACATCGGCCCAGCCATCTCCGGACATGCAAAATCGAAGGACGCTGTAGTGGAACCTCCAGCGAATGAACCCCAAACCAGAATTTTCAAACAATGCTGAAGTGAAGAAATGCTTTGAGGATTTAGGAAATAAAAAGTTCCATCACAACGGAACTATTTCTCTATATTGCTTCGCTGATTTAGGAAATAAAAAGCCCCATCACAACGGAGCTGTTTCATCATATTGCTTTCTGATTTAGCACTCCCGCCCCAACGGTACTTTTTTTGGGTCAGACGCAACGGAACTATGGCTTCGTTGCTTCGCGCGCCACAATGGAACTATTTTCATTTTTTTTGGCTCGAACGGTACTATTTTTATGAGGAAGCATTATTACATTATTACACGACAATATAAAACATTAAAATCAATTTTGGAAAATTCTAAAAAAAAATACATTAGAAATTATAAAAGGACAATTTAATACATCGAAATTGAAAAAGGATAAATCAGTATAGTGTCAAATGGAAGGAGGAATCTGGGATTTTGAAATCTCGACGAAATAAAGAAAATGTCCTTCAGCTCTCCCTCCCTCCACTTCAGAATAATAATATGAGCTTCATAATTAACAATTCTGAATTCTACATTAACAACTCCAATTTCTTTTTTCACAATTAACAAGTTTCAATGCCAATAACATCATTTATATCTTTATTAACAACAACTTATTTTACATTAACAACTTCACTTTCTTATTTCATAGTTAACAAGTTTCATGGCCGATAACAACTCTTTTCTCTATATTAACAACACCGTATTTTATATTAAAAACTCCATTTTCCTCTTTCACAGCTGACAAGTACGGACTCTTTTGGGGGGATTTTGGTGTTGTTGATGTAGAATACGGAGTTGTTAATTAAGAGGCCCTTCGATTGAGGGCTGAAAGGCATTTTTGTCATTTCATTGATATTTCAAAATCTCATATTCCTCTTCCTGACTGACACTATATTAATCTATTCTTTTCTAATTTCGGTGCACTGAATTATTCTTTTACAATTTCCAATATATTTTTTGGAATTTTCCCAATCAATTTTATTACGAATGGCAATCGGGCAAAAAAAAAAAAAATTACTGCATGGAAAAAAAACTAAATTTCATTACCGATCCTATTTATAAGGTATTGTCGGTGATTTTTTTATATTTTTTTTACCAATATTTTGGATGATTGAGAAAATCATTATAGTGTTGATTTTTCATAATACGACTTAAGAATCCTTTTTTATTTTTATTAATTATAAAATATAACTATCATTATTAAAAAATTACAGTTTATGAGATTAGTAGTTAAAATTCTTTTGGAATTAAAAAGAAATGTCATTATATAATATTATAAAACACTTTATATTGTGGACAAAAATATTTTTAGGAGACATTGTATAAATGGGGCCAAAAAGCATACTTTCATATAAAAATGTCAATTAATGGTTAATAATTATCAGAATATTTCACAATTTTCTAATCAAAATTTGTTTTCACAATTTCTAATTTTCAGTGTCAGTGTGCATCATACAAAATCTTAAAATAATTATCTCATATGCTTGGTAATTTATACTAACATTATAAACCTTTTTATCAGCAATAGCAAATTTACTTATCGATATAGATCATAAAGGACAATAAAAGGATAGGATTTCGGTGGCAAGATAAGGGTTAATGTGTAGATTTGTTTCAAAAGTTTTTATTAAGGAGCAATGTTGCATTAGAAATTTTTCATGTTCAGTGTCACCTCGGAAGTTTTAAAAAGTAGCAATGTTGTCCTATTTTGTAAAAAAAAAACTAACGTTGACAGTTAAAAAATTGACGTTAATCATTAACTTTTTAATGAAAATGGGCAATATTACTCCATTTTAACAATTCTGAGGCGACATTGAACCAAAAAAAACTTTTAGGATAATATTGCTCCTCAGCGAAAACTTTCGGAGCAAATTTGCACTTAGCCCGCAAGATAATGACACCCCATTATTATAGGTTTCTAACTTACAATATTGTTCCGAGTTACATTTTAATTTGTGCTAATTATAAACTTCATCAAACCCGCGAGTTCACACACCGAATTTACCATTTTTTACATTTACAGCTTACAAAATTGTGTTAATTCATTTTTAAACTCGTACCAACTTTTTTTATTTGATCATGCCAAGTGGTTTTATATATAAATTTCTTTGTTGAATATGATAAATTATAAATTTTGATGGATTTAATTTTAATTATTTAGATTTAAAAGATATCTAAATCAAATTATTATCATTTTTTCTAATTTATTTATTTATTTATATACTATTAATATATATTTATTGATAAGAATAAACTCTTACGAGTTTACAATATAAGTTTACATCCCTACCATAAACTTATTTAAACTCGTGAGTTTGACAACTTTATCATTAACATTCCCAATTTTGTCACAAAATAAAAACTCTTCCAAAAATAAATAATTAATACTCCAATTTCAATTTCAAGAGTGTCTAGTATATACAGCATAATTCTTAATGTATAAATTATATAATTAATTTACTACAATTAAAACATTAATAAAGTTATTATTTATAAAAATGTGTTACTTTTTCAAAAATAAGCTCTTTAATCATTTACATGGTAACTATCCATTAATGAAAACTCCTTTAATATATGCAATCAATATAAATAGTTTAAAAAAACACAAGAACAACAAAAAAATCGAGATCCTACCTTTAGGACTAAAGTAAGCCCCTAATTAATTCTTACATTTTAAGATTAGAGGGAGTATTATTCTTTAAGATGGGTAGAAGGGAAAAGAACTTTTTTTGCCATCGAGAAAATAATATACTCCCTCCGGTCCTAATTATAGGACAATATTTGAGAATTGATATTGGTCCTAATTATATGACAAAATTTTAAATTTTGTCAATTTCTTTCCAAAATACCCCCATTGCTTTAGATGATGGTTGGATTGCCTCGTCTGACGTGCGGTACCATGAAGTATCAAACATACACCAAATAAAATACCATGAAAGTAAACACAGAGAAGTGGAGAGAGAATACTGATTTAGATAATGGTTGGATATTGCCTCATGGTAGACTCTTGTAGTATTCCTAAATCACCCCTATTAAATAAGGACATTTTTGGAAAATAAATAAAATTAACTAATATAACTACTATCCTTAATTTCTCAAAAGTTAAGTAAATATGTCCTATAATTATGACCGAAGAGATTATTTAAGAGGATAGTTGTATGTGATTTCCCAATTATAATTATAAACTGGGTTTTTCCCAATTACAAGTATAAACTATGTGTGCTTTAGATTTTTGGTCATCCGTCTCAGGTCTCTTTCTACTTCTCCTGTCATTTTTTAATCAAATTTGTCTCCTCTTGCTTCTCTAGTCATCTATATTCACCTTCCTCTGCTTTCCTTGGCCGTCTAACGTCCTTTGTGCATCATCTCCTTCTTTATTTCTCTTTTTATCTTCCTTCCTCTAGTATCTTTGGCTTCCTCCGTCTCTAATCGCCTTCACCTCTGCCTTTGTATTGGTCCTTGGTCGTTTGACTCCTCTCTTTTTCTTGATCGTCCCATATGTCAACATATGTTTCCATTTCGATAATCGAAGTGTAATAAAGACAAGATTTCGTAGGCATACAGAAAGGTAACATTATACTGATAAAAGTATACGTTTACAATCCCATTGTCGTTCGTCAACAAAATACAGAAAATACAGAAATACAACAAAAATTCTAACATTTACAGGATTTCCTAAAATATCTTAAACATAAGACTACTTATAACCACCGACTTCGACCTTACTTCAAGACACGTGCCAATCACTTCTCAATGTCTACGCCTTTGCCTTTTGTCCCACTGGCACCTGCTAAGATATTTATTTTAAAAATAGGGTGAGATTCCAAAGAATCCCTTAAAGACATACGATCGACATATAAAATGTGAAAATTAAATATAAAATGCACTATATTAGGCAAAAATGAAAATTCAATTCGATTCACATATAATTACCTCAACTAAGTCATCAACTACAGCTAGGATTTTCGATAGTGTACCTCAATTGAGTCATCGATCATAGCTAGGATTTTTGATAGTGTACCTCAACTGAGTCAGCGACCACAGCTAGGATTTTTCGATATACCATTGTTGGGCACCGAACCACAACTAGATACTGTGCCTCTAATACGAAATCATATAACGAAATACAGTAACAAATACATGCAATTATTCACATAGTGTATGAAGGATGGTAGTCCCTACCTCAAAGTCTTATCGGTCCCTTTTTAATGTGCCTCGTAAAACGTGCCGTTCCGGCTTCCGACTCGGTCCTAAATATTAAATATACAAGAAATAGGTCATAACCTATCCAAGTATCATTTTAGACTTTTCCATAATGTTTCTTGTGGTTATATTAGTCTATGGTGAAAATTTACCAAAATGCCCCCGAGACTCGTACTCAGCCCGAAGGCACGTTTTCCCAAAATTTTGAATAGGGATATCCTGACGTATTTTCGCCCAAGGAATCCATTTCTGGGCTCAAAATCACCAAATTTTAGTTTCAAATTATGAAAATACCCTTGACAACCTCGATTTAGGGTTTTAGGGGCGTTTTCGTAATTACATTTTTCTGGCCTTTTCCGAAAAAGTGACCAACTGTAACCCCACCTATTTTTTGCCTACTGAATCCAATGTAACCCTATATTTCATGAAAATCCATCTCCTTCCCCTATATATGGTCTTGGCCGAAACATTAGTCAAGAAAACTCTTTTGTGTTTTAGCTTCCAAAGCTTGTTCTTTTCCACTTTTAATCCCTTATTAAGTTGTTTAAACACATTCTAACCATGATTTAAAAAAATCTGGGCAGCATAACCCCTTAGAATTAGGACTTTCCAAATTTACAAACTTGACAAAAATCACCAAAACCAACCACAAACCTTAACAACAACATATATTATGCTATAATAGATTTAAAGTTTGTGAGATTACCTCTTGAGATCTTGAATCCTCTCTCTCTAGGCATCTCCTCTCTCTCTCCCCTTGAGCTCAAAATGTGTCTTCAAAATCATAGATTCCATGAAGAAGAAAGGTTTAGAGAAGGTTTCTAAGTAAAATCATAAGAAAACTCTTAAGAAATCACACTTACCTTAAACTTCTTATTCCTTCTTTCTAGAACTTGAGAGCTCTCTCTCTCTCTCTCTCTCTCTCTCTTCTCTTCTTGTGTTGAACGAAAATGAACAAAGGGAAGAGGAAGGGAGTGCTTCATAAACTTTCTCCCTTCATCCTACACCATTTGATTTCATCAAGGGACCATAATGTGACACTTGTCACAATCCTCCCTTCCTTTGAGTTTATATCATAATGCCTCCATTTAGCTTCTCATTAGATTTTAACTAATTTTCCTCCCCTTGGTTGGCCTCACAAAACCGTCCCCCTCTCATGCTCACTAACCAAGTTACTTTCCTTCCAACTAAAACACTATACACTATACCATGCACTCAAGTTAGTCCAACCTTACACACAAGCAAATTTCACCCTTACACTCAAGATAATCCTTACCATCATCAATCATGATTGCTATATTCATGTAGCATTATTTTAATGCAATTGGACATGTGCTCATCTTCATAAATCATAACCTACTCCACTCTTCATATGATAATGACACTTGGCATCTTTAATTCCACAATTTACACAATTTTTAACACATTTTATTTTCAATTTTCGGAATAATGCCAATTCTGATAAATTTTCTGCCCTAACTTTGAGAAATCATAATTAAATTTGTAGACATCGTTTTGGAGTGATTCCAAAGGTATGAAACCCTTATTGAGTCTAGTTTCAAGGAAAAATATGAACTTTAGCCAGTTGGAAGCATATCATTCCCATATTTATTTCTTTGACCGCTGCTCCAGAAACTTTCCAAATTTTGTAGGATAACTTCAAAAAATCATAACTCTTAATCCACTGGTCAAAATGGCTTATAATACCTATCAAATTAAATCCCTGGATGTCTATTTCATCCTGTAAAATTTCATAATTTTTTGACATCATTTGATCATCCAAAATCCCAAGATAATCTCACTACCTCACAGGAAATTTCAATAAAAGCATAATCACATTATCCAAAATTCACCATTTTACTTTCTTTAATATCCCAAAGATATAAGAAACATTAGGGAATAAATTTGGACCTCCTGTTAAACCAGGGCTCGGCAGTCCACTTATTTCAGGCTTATTTACTAGCTTCAAATCATAAAATTCGGGGTGTTACACCATATCCACAAAGCTTGTCTCCCTCGTGTTTTCTCACTCCCATCTCCTCCCTCTTGTCAAGTTGTCCCTCTTATCGGCATATAAATTAGTAGAAAGATTGCTTGCACGTGAGCACAAATGTAAATCATGCCATCATGCTACTTACAAAAGAATGGCCAATAATACTCACACATATATATTAATTACTAATTATTAAGTTTTCAAAACGCAACATTTCTAAAGGAATGTGAAAGATAACAGCAATGTGAGGGGGTTGTATGGATGTGCATTCTCTTTACTATGAAACTTTGGGTATTCAATAGTAGTGATTAATTACTGCATGTCTCAAATCAGTAAATGTTTTTTTGTTTCTATGGGCATTAATTATAGATGTTTTATCTTCCTTTAATTTCTGCTAACACATCTCCTAATGTGACTTTACCTCAACTAAACAGTTTAGACAACTAATTTGACATTTGGGGTTTGTTTGATACGAGGAATTTGGAGTAAAAGGAAGGAGATGGAAAATTTTTATGAGTTGAATTTAAAAAGATTATAAAAGTGAGATCAAACTTTTTTAATAAATTTTTCATACTCTTTTATCTTACATCTTCTCTTTATTAAATTTTTCAATCCCACTTCTTCAGTTTTTTTAAATTCAACTCACAAAAAATTTAATTTTCCTCCCCTCCCTCTCCCTCCCTCCTTACCAAAAATTTTGTGACCAATAAAATTTGTTTAAAAAATTAACGACATTAATAAAGTGGTATCTTAATCAAATTTTTTAGGTTAACATGCTATTGAAGCTGTTTCTACAAGTTTTCTGGTAATATAATAGATAGATTGTACTTATTTGGTCCTATTTATATGACAAATAAAGAAAAAGAAATTTTTTGCCATATTATTAAATCATTTCATTAAAATTTTCATATAAACATAATTTTATCATTAAGTCACTTCAGTTCCTCAACTTCTTATTAGTTTACAACTTAGCCATTAAAAATTGAAATATTGATCGCAACGAGTCATAAGTATAAGTAAGGAATTAAGTCATAAGTATAAGTAAGGAATTAAGTAATAACCGGATTAAAACTTAAACCACTCGTAAGATGAATTGTCCGAGAAAAAGAGTTGTCAGCCAAACATGCATCGTTCCTGCATACCAACATATTTTGTCATGGCTCATGACTGGGAACTCGAAATGTT
This sequence comes from Inga laurina, assembly GCA_963855925.1. Taxonomy (NCBI): domain Eukaryota; kingdom Viridiplantae; phylum Streptophyta; class Magnoliopsida; order Fabales; family Fabaceae; genus Inga; species Inga laurina. The sequence continues at coordinate 1,388,230 of OY979702.1, read as the reverse complement.
ACATTGTAAACGAGATGTTAACACAGTTGCAGATGTCATGGCAAAGAAAGCTTGGAAGATGGCATTGGATCTCCATATCACTGAATCGCCTCTAGCAGTTATTACTTACTTATCAAAATAGGTCGAGATCGCAGGTTGACTCAAGAGGATAGCTTCTGAGGTGTTTGTAGTTTTCTTTATCTATAAAAAAAAACATATTTTGTCAACAACGTGAAAGATGAAGAACATGTGCGCAAAATTGGAGCCGAGAATTAATGCAGTACAAGAACAAAATCAAACTTTTTCATTTTACATATTTTTTATAATAATAGAATTGAGTATTTTTCTTAGCATAATAACTTGAAAAATTATTAAAAAAAATACCCGTCTTTTAAATATTAAAAATTATTAAAATACATATTTAATAAAAGAGGACACAAATTTCAACTTTCCTAAATTACAATCTTTGATCAAATTAAGGGTTAAGGTGCTAAAATAATCTTCAACCTTCATAAAAAATATAAAAATAACCATAAATGATATTTTAAAGAAAAACAACCATAAAAAACATGAAAAATAACCATAAACCATATTTTAAGAAAAACAACCATAAAAAACATAAAAAATAACCATAAACCATATTTTAAGAAAAACAACCATAAAAAACATAAAAAATAACCATAAACCATATTTTAAGAAAAACAACCATAAAAGAGAGCAAAATGCATAACGTTGTTAATAAGTGTTCCGTTGACAGTCTATCAGGCAATATTTGACCTAAACTGGTGACAAGGATGCTGACCAGTGTTATTGTGGTATACGTGGCAGCTTGACCCGGAAAGGGGGAAAAATGAAGTCTCATTCATTGTTGAACCAAGTCTTCGGGTGTGTTTGGTTTGAGGGGAGGGGAGGGGTGGGAGGGAATAGGAGGGTGGGTAAATTACCTTTTTGGGTTAAAGGAATTTAAATTTTGGGCGGGAATCCAAAATTTAAAAAGAATGAGAAAGTAAATTTTGGGCGGGAATCCAAAATTTAAAAAAATGAGAGGGTAACTTTTGGGTTTTTTTTTGTCTAAAATTGTAATTTTCCCACCCTCCCCTCAAACCAAACACACCCTTCATCCCTTTTGCATCTTCCACCCCACCCTCTCCGCAAGATGTAACTTTTAATGCTGAATATAAAATAAAGTTAATTTTTATAAAGAAATTAAATAAGCTAATTAAATTACTTTAAAGTATCTATATTTTTATTTTTTTTCTCTAAATTAATTAATTTAATTAATCTGATATACAATCTAAGGATATATAACATATGATGTTATTGAGTAACTGATTTAGTTTCCTTGAACTCTTTAAAAAATAATCAATTTTATCTTATATTTAGAATCGAATGAGGGAGTACATCTTTTCCTTATGATCCTAGGTGAACTTTTTCCTCGACTACTTTCGCGCATTCAGGCTCGGCGGAAGCAGCCGCTTTCTCCGAAGGAGCTTGTATCTCGGCTGCAGAGAGAGAGCTAGAAGCATATGGGGTGGAGACGAGTGGTAGTTCGAAGAGGAGTTTCCTTTTTTTTATCTTTTTATTTTGTTTTGTTTTTCTACCTCCGCTTGATTTGCTCCGGCTTTGACTTTCGATTTCATAGATCTATTGTTGGTTTGGTCAGAATTATTGTGCATTTTTTTTAATTTCTTCCCCCGATGTCCCACACCCTTGCGAGTGTAGACTAATCCGGAGTCGCCCTAAGGAGGACTTCCCAAGATTCGAGCCCAAGACTTGGCAGGTGCGCGGTTCCGTAGACCAACTGTCCAACCAGTCGAACCAACCCTTATGGGCAAATTATTGTGCATTTTTTTGCTACCAAGATGGGGTTTAAGTCTAGCATGTGTTTGCTCTCTTTTATGGGTGTGTTTAGATTGGCGATTAAATAAGTGACTCATTTTTACTTTGACTTATGGAATCTTAAGATTGGAAAAAAGTAAGATTAGGCAAAATGATGAATGTTTGAATTGACGATTGGATAAGTGACTTATGTAAAAGTGAAAGATGTTTGGTTTGGCTTTTGCATAAGTGAATTTTGTGTTATTTAAGAAAAAATTGTAAAAATTATGAAAAATGAAAAAATGAAGGGATAATTGTGAAAAAAGACCTCATTTGCAACTTAATTGCCAAATGAGACCTAGGAAGATATCTGCACATAGAGAGATTTTTTCACAATTTTCCCAAAAATTAACTTTGAAAATTTGGCAATAGTGCAAATTTAAATAAAATGCTTAAGAGTTAAGATCATCATTACAAGCAATGCAAAAGACGCATATGAAGACAGCCATTTCCACATCCTTCTCTTTTGTTAAAGTGGCATTCTTGATAATAAATTGATCCAAACCATCAAATGACGACAGTGTTACCATAAGACACATACTCAAAAGTTTAATGTCGCTTACCCATCCAGAAAAATACAGGAAAATACTTTAAAATAAAAAAAATATAAGAAAATACTTAATTAAAAATAGATAAATTTATAACATATTTAATGAATTAATTGTAACATTTTACCTTCCATCTTTAATTAAAGCTTTTATATTATAGATCGCTGAATAGTTGATGACTCATTTAATAGAATTAATAATGTGATGATTAGAGAAAGTTATAGAAAAGGACCCCGGAATGTATGAGAATTATAAGTGAATGAAGAAAAGGGACCGAAAAAATCATAGAAAATACCCAAATGTTCCATAAATTACATTTTACCTACAAATATTTCACAAATTTTCACTTTAATCCCTCCTTGAGAACTATTGAAGTTTACAAGCAAGTCCCTAGCTTCATCTTCTTCCTTAGAACAAAGCACCGAAACGAAAACAGAGCTCGGAGAATGACTGTGACTACCGGTGCTCTTTAAACCGGAGCTCGGAGAATGACAGAGCACTAAAAGTAGAGTCCTTATCATAACTCTTCCTTCATACCTGTATAGACTTTTTCTTTTTTTTGTTCAACTTGGACTAATAAACGTGTGTGTATATTATTTGTCCAAAACTAAAACGGATGTACGTTGAATTTTGCGCGAACCACGAAAGGTTAACAATCTTGCTAAAAGCTTACGTTAATAGCAGAGTACGCCCTACTTTTTTTCAACCCAAATCAGATACAAACCCACTAGTTTCCCACGGATTTTTATCCACCAAGCTGAATTTGATATATGCTCAAAATTAAACCTGAAATATATCATACTCAAAGGATCGTACTCATGACCCTCCCCCACCTTAAAAAGAGGACAATGCCCCTTCACTGGGCAACCCGACAATATTCAAGGTAATTTATTTTTACTTGTAAAAAGAATTTGTTGATTTTATATTCTTTATATTTTTAATTGTGCAGCTTCTAACGGAAACATCTACTCATAGGCAATGGAGGATCTGTCTAATCTCCAATTGGACATTGCACATTGGTCAAATGGGATCGAAACTAGCCTATCGATAGAGGTGGTTTGTTCTACCCATATTATATAGGATGATGTAAATGTAATTATTATATTCTTAATTATTAGTTTAACTTGTTTAAAATTATTATTTTTATAATTTAATTATTTTTTTATTGTCTCCCAAGATTGAGGAGGAATGATCGAAATGACAATGGAAATAGGCTTGTTGAAGGTTATTGGTGACCGCGATAGAGATGTCCCAAACGATGACTAGAAACCAAGGGATGACTAGAAAAAAATGGTTAAGTTTAAATGTTGGAATTGGTGGAATTGGGGTGCATTTCTACTATTAGTTTGATGATTATCATTTTATTCTATAGTTTGGTATCAAAGCCCACCCAGCATGGGTTTTGAGGACGAACCTTTTTTATAAGCGAGGAAATGATACATTTTGAGTTTGAGAGGGGTTGTGGATTGGGTTCAGTTTGTTGTGCTATGTAGTTGTAGGAGTGTCTGATACTAAACCTTATTAAAGAAGATTGGTGGATCAGTGTCTGATACCAAATATTAATAATGAAAGGCTATGGGGCGGGATGCACCTATGCCATTAACTTAAACTTTTTGCACGATGATTAATATTTCATTCATATAATTTGGTATTAGAGCTAGTACAGGTTCGAACGAGACAAACCATATTTAAATTATAAAATATAAACTAAAGTACAAATTGTTTGATTAATGATTATTCAACTAGAAAATCAAAGTCTCATATAACAAAATTTAAACCCACAATTAGGAAATAATTAAATTCATAAACAAGAAAATCAAACTAACAAATCCTTAATAAAACACAAAGAACTCAAGACATAAGATCCATCCCAAAAATTGAGCATCTAGCCACACACTACATCTCTACCTGAAAGCAACTCTAGAGTTGTAAAACTACCCTTTTAAGACTGGTGTATTATATATTCTATGTGTGTGTATATATATATATATTTAGTTGCTGTAAATTAAAGTTTTTGTTTCATATTAAAATTGATTAATGGAGTATAGAGAATTGAAATCAATAGACAGATTTGATGGGGAGGGAGCAATGATAAAAGGATGAGAAAAAGAAAGGAATGTCAACCTGAGGGTGTATATGTGAATGTGGGGAGAAGGGTGTGTCTGCACTAACCATTCTCTTTATTTCCTCTCTAGTTAATGTCATAATCATTAGATCATCTTTTAATAATTGAGATTTAATTTTATGTAACACTATTATAATTATAGATTTTTATTATATGTAATATAATAATAATATTTTTTACATAGTATTAAAACTCACCAATAGTTGAGACATTAAGCGGAGAGGACGTGAAGAGAAAAGTTAGTAGAGACGCTCATTTCTCGTGCATGTGATTGATATACAATAATTTGGGCCTCCAGCCTATCCTTGAGGACATCGTAAGCATACTGATAACAAAATAAAATTGATTAAGGGTCATTTGAGTCTTTACATAGGACTTATTATACTTTTCCATCTTTTTGCATTAATCTTGTGTGCATAGTGTTATGTCAGAACGTTCCATCTGTTGCTGGTCTAGGCTTACGCAGTAAGTAATATACGAATTCCTCCCTCTCCCCTCATCTCAATTTCTTCTTTTCTCTTCTTGGTTCCTCTGCTCTTTTCTTTCTTCAATAGTTAAGTAAATATATAAATGATTTAGAGTTTTTCTTCAGTTTCTCTGACCATCACTCACAGTTGACCTCCTCAAACCTTGTGGGCTCCTGAAGCTCTCACTAAATAAATGTATGTATATATGTATTTATATATGTATGTATTTATTATCTGTTGTCGATGTGGTGGCCAACGTCCTTGTTAGACTATAGGTAGCCATATCTTGTTTCTTGGTCTTTGTTCTCTTGAGATAGGATAGTAGTCTCTATATGTTTAGGGCATGTATATATATGTGATGTTGGTTATTGTAAAGTAGAATTACTCATTCATTTATTAATAAAACAGAGAGGTTCTTTAAGCCCAAGTCCATGAGTTTTACATGGTATCAGAGCCATTCACAGGCCGGGCTTGCATAATTCAGGTCACCCAGTTCCCATATTTCGGGTTCAGCAACAAAACACAAAACAAAAAAAAGGGACTCAGTTCATCCTTTCGAGCATAGCGTCACGACACTCCCCATTTTCTCCCAATTCCTCCATGATCCACTATCCTAGCCTCTTCTCCATTGCAATGTCACCCTAAAATTGCCTTGTCCAAAAGCTTCACCGCCATGGCTCATCCCATCGCCTCTTCCGATTGCCCCTCCTCATGGTCTATCCCTTGTGTCCTCGCCTCTACCGATCGTCCCTGAGACTTATCTTTACTGTCTCCTCCAAAGTGTAGGATTCCTGATTTCTTTGCTGAGACTCATTTGTCACCTCTTCAGTCACTATTTGCTCATCCACTCTTCCGATCCTTCTTGTTGCTCCAAGTGCACGATGCTTGTTCCTTTGTCATAGTAGAAGTAAACCTAAAAGTGACGTCTAAGACAAATGGTAACTTCTCCTTCAATCATCTTCTGTATCTTCATCCCTCTGACCCATATGCCACCACACTAATCACAGCCATCTTGACCAACGCCAAAAACCACACAACCTAGAGTCATTAGATGAAGATAGCACTCTTGGGCCACAACAAGCTAGGGATTGTTGATGGCTCTTGCACGAGTTCCAATCAACCTCTTGAATTACATGCGACTTGGGATCACTGTAATGCCATTGTTATTTTTGGCTAATGAATTTAGTAGACAAAACAATTTTTGGTGGGATTGCCTTCTCTAACAGTGCATAACTTGTATGGGCTGACCTTAAAGAATGCTTTGATAAGTCTGATAATACAAAGTTTTTTAGCCTTCATTGAGCCATTTCCTCTCACATAGGGTACACTTTCTATTTTCTCTTATTACTTTAAATTGAAAAATCTCTGGGATGAACCTGATAGCCTTATTCTCCTTCCTTCCTGTCAATGTACAACCTCACAAGCTTATACTAAGATTGTTTAGGAGCAACAGTTGTTCCAATTTCTTATGGGCCTGGTAGACTCTTATAGCCATGCCCATAGCCACATTCTACAATAATCTCCCTTACCTTCAATTAATCAAGCCTATTCCCTTATTTCTCAACATAAAGTACATCGCAATCTTAGTTCTATTACTTCTAATCCTACGACTGACACTGCTGTCATGATGACAAGAAGGGGATCGAGGGCAATAGAGGCCGATTTAATCCTCAAGGCTAGGGAAATTCCATTGATGAATGTTCCCACTGTCATAGAAAAGGACACAAGAAAGACCACTACTACTATCCTATTGGTTTCCCTACCAAGGTGGCCGTGTACTTTCAAGGAGGTCTGTCGAAACAAGTTCTAATGTCATGGCCAATCTAACTCCATAACAATTTGACTGTCTCATTCAAATTCTCGATAAAGAACCTATTATTGATACATCTGCTGATAAGAAAGACTCCACCGACACCACCTCAGGTTTGATTGGTTTGGCTTCTTCCTCTAATTCTGCTTGGTTTCTTGATTCTAATGCCACTAATCATGTTAGTAATTTAAACTCTATGCACACCTGTAAGATTTACAATGGACCAGTCAAACGTATTCAAGATGGAGAATGACTCACTGTTACACATATAGGAGATATTTACATAACAAATATGATTACATTAAAAAATGTATTGTATGCCCCTGGTCTACATTTTAATTTAATTTATATCTCTTAGTTGAGTATTAATGAGAACTGTGTAGCTATTTTTTCTCCTAAACTGTGTATTTTGCAGGATTTCTTGAATGGGAAGATCAAAGGAATTGGCAGGCTTTTTCATGGATTATACCTGCTTGATAAACACCTAGATTTTGCAACTTTGATTAATGATCAATATTCCTCTTTGCCTCCTATAAAAAATGTACTTTCCTTCAATATTCTCAATTGTAATGTTTGACATCAACGGCTAGGCCACCCTTCTATGCATGTACTCAAACATCTTCATGGAATAAATGGACACATTGCTGATTTGAAATTTGATAAATGTGATATTTGTTTTCAATATAAACAAACACAACTCCCCTTTCCCTCTAGCTCCATTAAAACCACTGCTTATTTTGAACTACTCCACATAGATGTGTTGGGACCTTATAGGATGCCTACACATCAAGGTTTTAAGTATTTTTTGACTATAGTTGATGATTTTTCATGTGGCATATGAACTTTTCTCATACATAGCAAATCCAACACTCATGTGCATATTCAAACTTTCCTTACCTATGTTTCCACCCAGTATGGTGCCAATGTCAAAACAGTAAGAAGCGACAATGGCCTTGAGTTTGTCAATTCTAAAGTTAAATCCATCTTGTATAACAAAGGGATTATACATCAAACATCTTGCCCTTATACTCCCCAAAAAAATGGGGTTGTGAATGAAAGCATCGGCATTTATTGGAAGTGGCAAGATGTTTGATGTTCCAAGGGGGAATCCTTATCAAATTTTGGGAGGAGTGCATTAGGCTTGCAGCATATTTAATTAACCGTACACCCTCCAAATTGCTTGATTTTAAAACTCCTTATGAGCTCTTCTATGGCTGACCACCTCTCATAGGACATTTATGCTTTTATGGTTGTATGACCTATGTATTAAAATTACATCATCTTGACAAATTCCAACCCAAGGTTGATCCCTGTGTATTTATAGGGTATCCCACTACTCAGAAGGGGTACATCTTATATAATCTAAGAACGAAAACAGTAATGATTAGCTGACATGTTCCCTTTGTTAAGGAAAGGTTTCCTTTTCTTGATAAAGAATGCACTAATCAAGGGGAGATGTGTTGCACTATTTGGATCCTTTTCTTTATGACTATACGGATTCTTGTCCTTCTAATGAGCTACCACAAGAACCAGCACATGCATCGCAACTCATTCTCAACCAGAACCAACCCAACCAACCAATAAGGCACTAAGGTGGTCTACAAGGTCAAGATGCCCTCCAGTGTGGCTTCCAAACTATGCTCACCAGATTCTTAGTCCTCATTCCAATGAACCAGCACTCATACCTGATCCAACTTCTGGGAATGCCTTGGACATTCCTCTAAGTAATGATATACAACTAACATCTTCGATGAGAGAAGTCATACAAGGAACTATTACTTATCCTATTCAAAATTTCAGGACTTATACTCATTTTTCTACATCTCATAAACATTTTTTAGGATGTACTGATTTTGTTTTTGAATATAGGACCTTCGATGAGGCCGCTAAGGACTCTCGGTGGATAGAGGCCATGATGGATGAAATCCAAGCCTTAGAGTCCAACCATACCTGGGAGATTGTTGATCTACTTATTGGAAAAACACCAATTGGTTGCCGATGGGTAAATAAAGCCAAGTATGATTCTCTTGGCTAGATTGCACAGTTGAAAGTACAATTAGTTGTGAAAGGATATACATAAAAAGAGGGGGTGGATTATTATGAAACCTTCTCCCCAGTAGTAAAAATTGTTATTGTTCGAGTCGTTCTTGCCTTAGCAGTAGTGAATAATTGGGAGATATTCTAGATGGACGTGCACAATATTTTCCTCCATAAAGATTTAGATAAGGAGATATATATGAAGATTCACAAGGCTTCAATAAGGTTAAAGGAAACAAAGTCTGTAGACTTACTCAATCTCTATATGGTCTCAAACAAGCGTCGTGACAATAGATCAATAAAAAAGGGAGGTTTCAAATAGTCTTTAATAAAGGGAGGTTTCAAATAGTCTTTACATGATTATTCTTTGTTTGTAAAGCAATAAAAAAGGGAAATAATTGTTGTATCAGTCTATGTAGATGATTTGATTGTCATTAGTAATAGTGTAGAAGGGATACATAGAACAAAAACATATTTGCATAGTCAATTTAAGATCAAGAACCTAGGGATGGCAAAGTATTTCTTAGGGTTGGAAATTGCTAGGGCTAGTAAAGGGATTTTCTTGAGTCAACGCAAGTATGCACTTGACTTGTTGCATGATGTGGGGATAAGTGGGGCTACACCAGCCCCTACTTCCATGGAACAAAATCTGAAATTAGTAACCCCAAATCCAAAATGGATAACCGACAATCCAAAACTAAATATCCCTACAAGGTCCTAGCCGCTCCTGGTCGTCCATTTCTCCTTGGAGCTACTTGCCCTGTCTGTAAGGTTAGTCAATGGAAAGAACGAGATTCAAGAGAATCCCAGTAGTAACAAATCACTCATACAATATATAAACACACAGCATGTAAGATCACGTTTAGTAGCAATACAATAAACATGGCTCACGCCACATACGACAGCACTCATGGTTGTATACACAATACGACAGCTTTCGCTATAATCTCTATGCTCAATGTGACAGCTTTCATTGTAATGACATCAGTATCTCAAAGTATCACAATGCATGACAACATACATACAATGCTTTATACACGGTATAAGAGAAAGAATGACTACCTTGTTCTTTCCAATTGTGCTTTGGCGCAGGTGGATCACGAACAAGGCAAATATCGAATCCTATAAATCAAAATTAAGGACGACGAATCATTACCTATTTCAATTCTTTAATATCTCATCATACTTGAGTTGGTTATCACTATGGTCATTTAATCAAGTCAACTAAGGAGCTAAAGTAGTCAATTAACCTAAAAGGCCAATTTCTAACCTCAAAGTTCCACAATATTACATTATGCCATAAAGTCTTCAATTTTCGCATAGGTACCAATCTGCCAGAATTTTTCAGCAACTTTGAAAAATCATAACTAACTCTATAAAAATCGAAATGGGATGATTCTAATGGCTATGCGACCCTTATTTAATATAGTTTCAAGAAAAAATATTACCCACAGCCATTTGGATACACAGCATTCCCAGAATTTTCATATGTTGCATACTGTCAGAATTCAACCCAGTTTTCATGAACTAACTTCAAAAATTCATAACTCCTAGGTCACAAATCGAAATGACATGAAATTTATGTCCATTTTGAAGCTTGAAATGTGAACTTTAAGATTGGAAAGTTTCATAATTTTTATAGATCATTTGGTTATCCAAAAACACTATACCAATAAGGTACCTCACTGGAATTCTGTTCAGGCAAAAATTCAGTTTTGCATTTTGAGTCTCAATGACCCAAAATTCACAACCTAGGGCTATTCCTATAACCCCCTTCACGATTTAGGCCATGATTTACGTTCGTAACACGTAATTAAGTTTGAATTAGAGACTGTAAGAAGATTTGGGACTTATTCAGATTAAACTTCCCAAAATCAGGGTTTTCAAAAACTTTTTCAAAACCTTATCATAACAATCTCATATTCATAATACAAAACAAATATGCCTTGTATCGATTGGTTTCATTCATACATATCAGAGTACAGCATAAATTCCCGACACACTCGGGTTCCATTCATTAATAAAAAGGAATTTACATAAGGCACAGAGCCTACAATTCATACCCTTTTTCTTGGGGATTACACAAAATCTACTATATACAATCGTTTCTACCAAAAATATTCTAAAGATATACAACGATAACCATTAACTCAAAATATACTTATAAACTGGAGTTCTAACTGCTCTTCGTCGCCCGCTTCCCCTTAGATCCTTCAGCCTTGTCTAAAATGTTTAATTTTGGGAGAGCGAGATTCTAAAGAATCCTTGTAGTGTCAAATCAATCATATAATGTACAATATTAAGGCATGAAATCAAATCATTATCCATATAAGCAACTACAATTGTAGTTCAACGGCAATGGTTAGTATGACACATGTCATCCCTGACGATTGCTCACACTGAATTGCTCATGATGTATTGCATCACAACAATCCACACAATATAATTCACCACAGCTGGGATCTATATAAAGCATTTCACAAAGCAAGCCATACAGGCAAGATACACACAGCCCACGGCTGGTTTCACAAACGCCGCCCCACGGGTCGGATTCATAAAGATCCATGTCGATTACGATGGCAGTTCAACAACCGACCTAGAGATGACCAGCGTCAATCTCTATACGGCTCACGCTGAAGTGCTCACGCCATAATGGACCATGGTACACAGTTCACAAGTTCAATGATAAGTTATGCATACCAAAGCATCATACAAAATATGAGAGAAAAGTCATTACCTTGATCCTTCCGTGCGTGTCCTAGCGCCGGTCTCTCCCGAGTAGGGCAAATGTCAAATCCTATATTCACAATTAGGGACGAAGAGTTATACTCTATTCCAAGATTTAATTCACTTCATAATCCTTAATTGGTTATCATTATTGCTCTTTTAGAGTCATTAAATACCCCTAACAAAACTCCTAAAGGGTAGGAAGAACTATCCCAAAGATCCCCTTTTAGAAGCACAAAAACTCATTTTTCACTGCTTCACCTCGAGTGAAAATGGTCTCACTCGAGCACTGGTACGGACACTCGAGCATTGGTAAGGAAATCACCTCAAGCACAAGAAAGTGAGGACAGGAAGTGCTTGCCTGAGAGCACAAGAACTTTCACAGAAAAGGATCACTCGAGCACAAAAGGCTTTACTCGAGCACAAAATCCCTCACTCGAGTGATGTTCTTCCCTCACTCGAGCACACTCACTCTCACTCGAGCACGATTATCAGAAACTAGAAAACGCAGAAGGTATGACAACATTTCCATAAATTTTTCCAAGTGATCCAAATGAACCCAAATACCAAACCAAAGCTACTCCCACACAAAAACACCCAAAGAATTCAATGGAATCATTAAAATGACCAAAATCCAACTCCATTATCATGCTTTGGTTTGAATCAACCCAAATAATCAATTTTCCCAAAATCACTAAACTTAACATTTCAACCTCCAATCAATCTATCTATCCTAAACTCATTCCAAAATACCATTCTCATGCCAAAAACATACCAAATGAACAGTGGCACTTATTTTTTGATTCAAGCTAAAATTTCCAGAAATTATAAACTACTTCAAATGGCATGAAACTTAGATAGATAGATTAGTTTCACTTACCTCTTTCACTTCTCCAAAGACACTCTATGATTCTCCAACAAACAGATTTTCGTGTGGGCTCAAACCTCAACCAATGGTCAAACTAAAAACACCAAAATGAAGCTCATCACTCAAGGATCAACATTTATGAATGGTGATTGAGCAATGGAGGGCATTTACTTACCCAAAGATAAAGCTTTTCCTTCTTCCTTTCTTTCTCTTCAATGGCCGAAAGAGAGAGAATGAGAGAAGTGAGATGGAGTGAAGAAAAAAAAACAATGATACTCCCTCCATGACTTCAGTGAAAAGAGAGGAGAGGAAGAGAGAGAAAATAATTAAAATACTCTCCTATTTGACTTTTCTCCTCATCACTCACCATACACACTTTTGCCACATGTCCACATGCCATTGGTTTACACAAAATATATCACCAATTAACTTATCTAATCTCTCCATTAGCCATTTTAATCACATATCCCATTTTCTCTTAGTAATTAATTTCTCCCTTAATTACCAACTCATGACCAATAATTCCATTCTTCCAATTTTTCCATTAATTATGACATATTAATTAATATTGCCATAAAACACATAATAATTCTAATTAAATCCATAATTATCCACAATAATCATGATTAGCCCTTAATCAAAAATTGGGATATTACAATTCCTACACAATTTTTCATGTAGAACACAATGGTAACATCAAAATGAAAAAATTCTCACTCATTCCCCATGTCCTGTTTTGATAGAAAATTCAAAATAAATTCCAATAATTACCAACTTTCAATTTCAGCATCAAACTTATGTGAAATGGTTTCTAATCATCATAAACCACCAATAACATAACCAAAACATCATGAATTACCCAAACCTTTGTTTGGCCAAAATCAGGACAGATTTACACATGCCAAAATACTCATTCAACCAACACAACCAATAACTCAAATTGATACTAATACTCACCTAGTGCTCCTCCTTAAGTTCTTTCTTTGATTCTTCAGCTTTTATTCTTGCAAGGTGGCTGAAAACTCCTCTTCTTCAAAAACAAAAACCATAGAAATGAAGCTAAGGAAGAGAGGAACAAGTTTAATGAGGGACACTAAAGCCATAGATAAGGTTAAGGAGGTGAAAATGAAGATCAAAGTCTTACCTTCACTTGCTTCTTTTTGCACTCTCGTGTTGCAGCTGCTCAACCGACTTAAAGATCGAGAAAGAGTGTGATAAATGATTAGATTTTTCCTTTCCCTTATCACTTAAACGGCTGGCCGAAAATATGTTTCAAAAGGTGACAAAAGTTATGGCTAATATTACTCCTTTGGTCACACATTTATGATAACTTAACTAAGTGTCATTTCTACAAGTTTTCTCTTTCCTTCCTCCCTTTTATGCTAGTAGAAATTCTCCTTCACAAAGGCACCAACCTTGTTGACCAATTCCCTTCTTACAATATTACATGTTGGTCAACTTGATTGATCAAAAAGGTGAGAAATTTATTTGATGCAATTCTCTCTCTTTCTCTTCTTGGCTTCTTGACCGACTCCAAGCATAAAGGTGAGGATATCCTTTGATTAGCTTCTCTCTCTCTTTTCCTTATGATTTGAACGTCCAACATTTGCATAAGGTCAAGGAAGTATATTGATTAAATCCTGGCCACTTTTCTTGACTCCAAGTGTAAGAATATATCAATTAAATTCTCTTCCTTTCCTTTCTCAAAGCTTGGATGAAATATGGGAGCAAAGGAATACACATATTATTTTAATATTGCATAAGAATAGAGCAAGGAGGGAATGATTTTTGTGTAGGAAAAAGGAAAGATAGTGTGTTGACTTGGTCTTACACTTGGTCTTGCATGTGTCTTGTGTCCACATAAGAGGAAAAGATAAGGAAATTGCTTTAATTATCTTCCTCATTACTTCTACTTTATAAGAGCAATCTTGGCCCTTCATTTTGTTTCCCAAATCTATCCTCAAGAAAGTAGCAATTAACTCTTGATCATGGCAAAATTAATTAGAGTGCCATTAAACCCTTTTATTTCACTATCTATTACATTTAGCCCTTTGAATGTATTTTGGGATATTACAGTTGATCTCTTATATAAATAATCACAAGTAAGATGACATACAATAAATACATGGGGTATAATTTTCAATAAAAAGAGATGGTGGTTTTGAAAAATGAGAAACTGTGGGTTAAATTTGGTCAATTATGTGTATTGTGCTGTTGAGTTTGAGTTATAGCATCACAAGACTAGTTTTATTTAAACCGAAAGTTACACAATATCAAAATAAGATAAGAATGACAAATAACTAATTTCTCTTTGGCTTTGAAAAGAGAGAAATTGCAGGCCAAATTTTGATTAATTAGGTGGGACCCACACACACTCCCTGCAATGCATCTCTCCTTATGTCACTACAAAAAAACACCCGATTTCCGACGGAACCTTTTCTATGGCAAATTCCGACGGAATTCCATCGGAAATTTTTCCGACGAAATTTTTTATGGCAAATTTAGCCACGGAATTTCAAACTGAATTTTTTCAGTGGCAAATTCCAACGGAAATTTTCCAAAGACAAATTCTGATGGAATTTTCGACGGAAAAATTAAAATTTATTAATTTTTTAAAAAATAATATTTATAAAATTAAAATATTAATTATTAAATAATTCTATTTAACCTTAATTATTAAAATTATATTATTTTTTATTAATATTATATTTAAATTTATAATAAATTAATATTTATGATATTAGTTATTATTTTATTTTATTTAAAATAATATATATGTTATTAATATTATATTTATAATTTTATATTAAAAATAATATTTATAATATTAAATTATTATTTATTAAGTAATTTTAATTAAAAAATTGTTTAATTTAAATATATAAATATTTTTTTACGTTTTTATTAAATTTTTCATTATTGTTAATAATATTATATTTAATTAATAATTAATTATATGTATATATATAATTAATTATATTTATGTATGTTTATATATATCATAATATTATATATATAATATTATGTAATTATATGACACAGATTCATTTCGGCACAACTGGCAAAGATTCACGCACAAAGGCGTCGAGAGTTTGAGGTCACGGGTTCGAACGGAAGGAGAGGCACTTGGAGAATTATGAAGTGCCGACACGTGGCTCTCAGGGGAGAGGGACACGTGGCACTCTAAGGAGCAAACACGTGGCATGTGTAAATAAAAAAAATTTAAAAATTACGATTTATTTTTTAAATAATTTTCAGATTTATTTTAAAAAAAATGCGATGGAAACGAATTCTGTCGAAAATTTCTGACGGAATTGCTTTCCATCAGAATTTCCGACGGAATTTTTGAAACGCACCTATTAGCGACGGAACGGATTCCGTCAGAAAAGCTGATTCCGTAGCAAATTCCATCAGAAATCGGGTATTTTTTTGTAGTATGTGATTCACCCATGACATGAGAGAAACTAGGATAAGGGGTTTGGGAGCAAAATATCGGTAATGTGTTATGTTATTGAGAACAACAATATTTTTATAAGTACATATTACCTCTATGTATAAATGAAAGAATTGAAATGGTGATTTTAACGTTACCAAACCAATTGTTGTAAAATCAAGAATCACTTTATCATCAGTATGCACTGGATCAAATAAGGCAATAAGAAATAAAAGTATATATATATACCAAGTAGTTTGTTTAATCTAATATCATAAAATATGCTCTAATATTTGGCGCAATGATTAGGCTCCTAATTTGACACAACCTTAATCGTTTCGGGGCCAAATCATAAATTACCACAAGTTAAATGCAATATAGTGCATACAACTTGGGATCATTTTCTTATTAAAGAGCTTTTTATTTTGACTTCCCTAGATAAAATTAAGTGCTATAAACATGATTAGAAAATGGATCTTTAAAATTGATTTTCTCTAAATTAAAACTTATGAAAATAAAGCTAATTCTATTCTTTTTGATATTTTTAGAAAACAATAAAGAAACGATTTGGATTAAAAAGGGTGATATGATAAAATGAGTCTTGGTAGTAATTAGTAAATTTGGTGGTTTTCCTAGCTTCTTAAAATATTTTGAAAATTAATTTTGCATCAAGTCAAATTAAAAATCTTAAACATTCGCATTAGGTTCAATCTATCTAATTAATGACTAATCCTACAATCGCATTTATAGTCACATCTTAAATTAATTGTTAAAAACCACTTGATCTGTATTGAAAATCATCTTAATGCACTTGCTTCTTCTTGAAAGAGAGCACAATCGCGACACTCAACTTGAATTAAATCAATCACACACACTAGTTATCACATAGAATGCATAACTTCATTAATTCAAAAACAAATAAGTTCAATAAAATCCAAATGCACCAATACAAAATTTAACACAAAAGCAATCCATCATAAACAAGAATCACTCATCTAAGTCTCAAAAAATACACATGTACCAATGCAAAATTAATCCAACACAGAACATAATGCATCAATTGAGCTAATGGAAATTAATGAACTCCCCTTTGTAGCACATTGGAGCTCTGACCACCTCCTCTGCCACCAAAACTCAATGAAAAAATATCAGCCAATCATATTGTGAAGAATAGCCTTCAAAGTACTGGAACTCCATGGAAAATGATGGAATGGCCAAAATAATGAAGAAAGATAGTAGAAGCCATCGGTCCAGAAGGGAAAAGCAGAGAGAATGAGATAATGGAAGGAAAAGGGGAAATAGGAAGGTGACAGTGATAAAATGATGGAGGTGTTGTGATGATGATGACAGTGATGATGGCAACTTGATAGAGTTGGTGGCTCTGAAATGAGAATTTAGAGCTTGGAAGTAGAGATGGCAGAGAGGAAGATGGTGATGTCGTTGGGGGTTATTGGCAGTAGAGGAAGGACGATGGTTCAATAGTGAAGAAGAAGACGACGGTGGAATAAAAACGCTACTACAAAAAGGGGTTTTAACGTCCCTATTTTGACACTTTTAATGTTCAAAAACTGGGGGATGTCTATGTAGGAGGCATAGTATGTTTTAAGAAAAGACATCCCAAAAAAATGTGACATCTAAAGTCCTCCACAGGGGGACTTTAGATGTCCCAATTCTTAATTTGGGACATTAAAATGTTTTATTTTTTTAAAAAATTATTATTTATATTCTTCATTACCCAGCAAATTAAAATTGCAGAAACAGAATTAAAGATGGATTCATAAACTACAAAATGTCCCTTACAAAATGGTAAGAACATCTAGCATTGTAATCTTTTTACTATATATATATGTATAATAACAACAACTCATACAACCTAATATTATATATGTATAACAACAACCAGAAAGTGTCAAAATGTTTGTCACCACACGTAAATAATTATATATGTATAAACTAATTGTTGTTCATTTCATCAAAATAAATATACATATATATTTTTCCCTCGATTTCCAAGCTCCAAACGTATAAAACAAAAACATTATTAGTATTGCATAACTACTAACAACTAATTTATGATTCTGGTAAAAAAAAACAATCAAGGGAAAAACACTCTAATAACTAGAATCATGTAAATAAATTGAAAGCATTATAATAATTTCACATTGCAAGTTTAACTTAATTCTTTATGTAAATTTATATTTAAAAAAAACAAACCTGATGAAAGCAGGGAAGAGGGCAGTCAATGGTGTCTATGTGCTTCCAAGGTAGAGAGAAGACGTTGAAGGAGTTGTGTATGCACAGTGGAGAGGAGAGGTACACCGGAGGCTGAAAGCAATGAAGAAAGTGGGAGGTCTACGCCGGAGGGTGGAAGGGGCAAAAAAGGTAGAGGAGGTGTACACCGGAAGGTGAGAGCAAAAAAGGTGCTATGAGAATAGAATGAGGTGGAGGAAAAGGGAATGAAGAAAAGGAAGAAAGGAAGAAATTGAGGAAGACGAAGTGTAATGAAGAAAAGGGAATAATGAAAAATTTTACCCATGATGTAGAGAAGACGAAGTCACGGGAATAAAAGAAAAAAGGAAATGCAGGAAAAAAGGAAGAGAAGTCATGGGCGATGGGAAAGATGGAAAATGAGGGATGAGTTTCTGATATGGGAATGAAGAAAAGGGAAGAAAAGTCTCACACATGTCAGAATTTCTGACATGACTTTAGGAATCCCAAAAAATTTGGGACTCCTAAAGTAAGACTTTAGGCCTCCCAAATCCCATTTGGGACGTCTAAACACTACTACAAAAAGGTTGAAAGGTGGCGCACATTTTGTGGCACTTCTTTAAAAAAGTGCCACAGCTGCCTTTTTTTTTTTCCTTGTCTTTTTCTATTTTATTTTTTTTTAAATTTTGGGTACCAAATGTGGCGCCTGGTGGACCAGATGCCACAGCTGGTAGGCCCAACTGTGGCGCCTGCCAAGGTAGACACCATAATTGGGTGCATCCTACCAGCTGTGGCGCCTGGAAAACCAGGCACCACAACTTCTTCTATATTAATAAAAAAAAAAGGCTAGCTGCCTCGTGCCTTTATGGTTCTAAAGCCTTGTAGTTTTAGGCGCAGGTATTCACAAAAAAAAAAAGGACCAGCTATGGTGCTTGAAAATCCAGGCGCCACAGTTGGTCTATTAAATACATATGCGAATGTATTCCCAAAAAAAAAAAGGACCAGTTGTGGCGCTTGGAAATCCAGGTGCCACAGCTGGTTCTATTAAATAAAAAAAATTGTCAAATGTTCAGCTTATATAAAAAAATTTTTTTTAACCTTTTTAATGGATTACACTATTCACTTCCCACCAATCACAATTCGCCCCGCTCCCACTCTTATCTTTTTTCCCCTTCCCACGCAGTAGCCCCTTCCTTCTGTTTTAATTTATTTTGACTCATCTCACTTTAATTATTCCCTCCTCTCTCACTTTCCCTTTTCATTTACACTACAGCTTCTTGCAGTGGACGACCGTCGCCCCCTCCCTCCATTTCCTATCATCTTCACACTTAAAAACATACCCACATGCACACACGTCTTCATAATTGAATCTACTTCTTTGTTTTGTTTCAACTGCCATCCCCACTCCTCCTCACTCAAGATTGCGACACCAACAGGCAACGTGGTCCCCCACTCCACTGCACTAATCAATTGAGCTTGTAAGTTCAACGTGCTTCTTCCTTTTTTTTTTAATTGGCATATAATTTCTGCAATTTTTTATTTCAAATTGATATCTATGTTCTAATATGTGTTTAAAAAGTGGAGAATATATATAAAATTTCAAAAGAAGTTATCCAAAAAAATAATATTTCAAAAGAAAAGAAAAATCAAAAGTGGACCATGTCTCGTGATGCCTTTAGCATGTTGATAAAAGATATCTTTACATATCCGGAGTACTTGATTTCAGATTAGGCTTAAGCAATTTTAACATTTTTTGCTTGAAAAAATTTTTAATTTCAAAAAACTTTATTTTAGTAATTTAAAAGAAAATAGTCTAGTCCATACGCATGATTAAGAAAAATATAATATTTGTATCATAATATAAGTTTCTTTAGCTTAACTTTTCTGCCAATAGTTTCTAGTTTAACACTGGCCTCAATATCTTCAATCTTGAAAATAAATCTGGACAATTAATATTATTTTGTAAATTAAAATAAAACAATTTCTTTAGCTAAATTTTTTTTAAAAAATTACCCTCCTATGGCACTTATTGGAGGAAGTGCCACAAGAGGGGGTCTCCTGTGGCGCTTGTTAGAGGAAGTGCCACAGGAGGGGGGTCTCCTGTGGCGCTTGTTTCAAGAGACCCCCCTCATGTGGCACTTCCTCCAACAAACGCCACAGGAGGGTATTTTTAAAAAAAAAAAAAATTAAATGCTATGGCGCTTTCAAGCGCCATAGCTTCTTTTAATAGCGTTCAGATATATGGCACTTCTCTAGCGCCACAACTAATGCAATTATAAGCGCTACAACTTTATTTTTTTGTAGTAGTGAAAGTAAGTTAAATTTTTTTATTTTATTTTTTTGGTGCCAGTGGAAATCTTTAGACGTCCTAAATAAAATTTGGGACGTCTAAACTCTACTTTAAGTGTACCAAATTTAAATTTGGGACTTTTAAAGATATCCCTATGCACATATAATTACAAAAATGTCACTGCCTTCCTTTTTAATCACCCAATTTTAAAATTGGGACGTCTATTGGATGGTTATATCATAATTCTGTAGTAGAGAGAGTAAAAATAGAAGGAGGAAATGGTGGAGAGAAAGAATAGAGCCGCCGGAAACTGGAAATTGGCTTCGCTGGAAACTGGGAATATGTCACCGGAATTCTTAAACACTTCACCGAAAGTTGCAGAACCACCCCATAACTCACAACTAATGCCAACTGCGATGCTTGGTGGAGAACGGAGAACAGAAACTGTGGAAATGGAGTGGTAAGGTCCAAAATTGAGCTCTTGATCTGAGCTACTTCCACAGCGCTCTTCTCTCTTCAGAGCTCTGTTATGGGAGCTCGCCGGCAATGGAGGACGGAGGTGAAGGAATGGTTGTTGCTGACGTTGTTGGTGGTGTGTGAAGTACCGGTAGCTGTACTCTGAAACCGTGGCATTCCAGCTCTGTTTCACCGTCATTGGTGGACGATGATGGCGATGCAACGTGAAGAAGATGGATGGACTTGCTCCGTGGAGCTCTCCAAGAAAACTCTCATCTATTCCGTGTCAGGTCTCTCCCTCTACCTCCCATTGCTGTCAGCTTCTCCTCACAAATCCTTCAAACGCGGCGCCACCAAAGAAAAGCTCTCAGCTCCTTTTTTTTTCTTTTCCCTAGTGTCGGGTCTGTACTGTCGAGTCTCCCTCCTCCAACCAGCTTCCTTCTGACCCTAAGGGTGTGTTTTGACCAGGGATCTAGCTGCAAACTTTAATTTGAAAGTTTTTTTGGAGAGAATTAAACAAAAATTGTTGAAATATTTTGAGATAAAATCAGAATTTGTTAAAAATATGGGTTCTTTCTGTGATTTTTCCTAGGCCCTTTTCTTCTTCACAAATGTGTAATTTTTAGAATTTTTGGGGCCCTTTCTGTAGTTTGCCCCATTCCTCAAAATATTAAGTCAGCGCCCCCAACAATCTCCACTTTTCTTTCAAGACACCTATAATACAAAATTAAACACAAGTTAACATCAAAAGTTTAAGAAATAATTGCACAAAATAATTAACAAATTATGATCATTTTGCCTCTATTTACAATTAATTCAATACAAACATCTTTAATTAAAATTAGTGTTTAATCATGCAATAATGTCATAGAAAATACATTAAAAATCCTAATTTAATTATGAAAAATTATATAAAAATATGGTTCAATCAGTTCCATCACATCATCAATCAACGGCGAGAAAGATGGTTGGAAGAGAGGATCAAGATTATATTTTTAATAGAGGCAAAATTTGGCTAAAAGAAGGAGAAGCAATATATATAAATTATGAATGAATTATTATTTTTTATATTCTAATTAGTCTTATAAGGAAAATAGTGCAATTTTTTTACAAGTAAATACTGTAATTTATTTGAGCAAGTGAAGAATAGGCTTTGTCGACTTTGTGTCTTGGTAACCTCTTCAAAAATTAAATCAAGGATTGTAATATAGAGTGCAATCACGGATTATCTCTCGAAGAACCTTTTATTAATTACTTATAAACTAAGTACAATGATTGATTTGAAATGATAACAAGAGAAAAAAATTTATCTTTTGAAAATGCTTTAAAAATTATTATTTTTGAATTTTTGGAATAAAAGTGAAATGAAATGGAAATTGATTTTGAAAAACATGATAAAAATCTCTTAGAACAATGGATTTTAACTATCCTTTGCTTCAAAATAGTTTAGGAGTGTGTTAGTTTGACAAAAAATGCTCAAAAGACCATTTGAGCTAGCTTGAGTTAGATTGATTAAACATTTCCACACTGAGCAAGGTTTAACCCCTCTAACCGAAACTCAATACAAAACACTAGTAATTGCAACCAAAGTCCCTCAAAATACCAAACATCAAACACCATTGAGTCTAGTAAATTAATTGATGATTATTCCTAAACCTAGAAAATAATCATTTCTTAAACACACTAAGTTTTAAGATAAACCACTTTGTATGCAATTTATGAAATCACCAAGTTTTCTAAAATACCAAACCATATCAACCAATGAGTCTAACAACAAAAGAGAGGAACCCCTACTCTAGAGATGCTATTAAGCACTCTTAGTGTATGATTGTGAATTAATTGATGTAACTGGTTTCAAAGTAATCCAAAATCAACTCAATATCCAAACAATATCATGTAAGATAATAAAGAGTAAAGAAAATTTCAATGAAACATATATATAACCACATATATTGATGAATACAAAATTCAACACCAACAAATTCAAATCACAAATTTGATTCAAACAAAGGTTAAACCATAAATATTAGTCTTAACTATAAATTACAACTCCTAAAATCAAGAAAATCATACATATATAGTCAAGCTAATAAACTAAAACTAAAACTCCATTTTTGTAGTTCCAAGCATCAAGAATCAATCCTTTGCTCTAAGAGAAAAGAGCTCAGCAACTCATGAAGCCAACTGCAATTACACCTCCATTAAAGATCACGAAACCCATTGAGAACAAATGAAGTGGTGAATTTGATAGATAATGTTGGTGGTTGCTGTCAGAGTTGATGCCGAGGAAATGAAGAAACTGGAAGGAGACGGTGGATGGGTGTGAATGCTCGATGGTGAAGAGAAAGGAAGGAACCGACGGTGATGGTGGAGAGAATCATCTCTCCGGTGTTGGTGGTGGTTAAAGGAGATTGTTGATGGTGAAGAAGCCTCCAATTCCTTTGTTTCCAATTCGCCCCTGTGCCTCCTCTGTTTAGTTCGAAAGTGACAGCCTGGTGAAGGTAGTGGGTGGGTGATGATGATGGAAACTCGCCGGCAACCGTGAAGGTGGATGATGCCGCCGGCGAGGAAGGAGAAAAGCAAAGCTTGGAGAATCAAGGTGAAGGTCCAAGTTCTGTGTTTTTTGGCGCCTCTGTTCTGTCATAAATCGAAGCTCCCCCTGATTCAGACCTAAACACCTCTGTCAAAACGCTGTGTTGAGTTCGTGGACCAAACTGACATTTTAAAAATTTGTGGGACCTAACTGACATTTTTCACATTTGAGCCCCAAACTGTCATTTTCAGTTTTAATCCCATTTTTCAAGTACCTAAAAATAAAAATAATTAACCCAACATCAAATCTTCTAAAAAATAAATGATTAAGAGTAATTACAATTTTAATAACAATTTTATTCTTTTTAATCATAATTTAACATATTTACTCTTAATCTCAATTAAGCACAAAGAAATCATTTAAAGCTCAATTATCATGACAAAATCCCTAAATAAAATATAAAAATATATAATAAAATAGAAATTTGTCAGCAGGCCAAGAGGTGTTTCAGTGGGTTCTAATTGTGAAGCTTAACCGTTGGAAGCACTCAAAGCTAATCTTGCTTTTTAGATTCGTTTATTGGACACCAATGGCATATTCCATATTTCCATCTAATATCTATTTTAAGATTTATTTCCACATCAACTTTAATTTACGTAATTTGATCTGTCTAGCTTTCATATCAACTGCCCCTATATAGAGTCACTAATCTAAATTCATTCTTTTGTGAAGTAAATTAAAGATTATCAATGGCCGGTTTCAGTGATAAAGAAGAAGCTTTGATCAGAATCTCATGGGAGGAATTGATGAACAACTTTCCCCATATTAGTCTTCGTTTCTTCACTTTGTAATTTTTTTTTTTTTTTTTTGCAGACCTAAACTCCTTTTGATCATTTTTGTCACTCAGTATACTCTAATCTGTTTTAATTTCCTTGAATATATTCGTCCAAATTTGCGATGTTTTTTAACCCTTTTTTATGCTTTCTGGTTTGGATATAGAATAGTGGAGATTGCACCAGAAGCAAAAGACATGTTCTCCTTTTTAAGGGATTCAGATGAAATTCCTCAGAATAATCCTCTTCTTAGGGGCCATGCTATGAAGGTTTTCAAGCTGGTATGTAATTTACAATTGTACGTGTGTGTGATAGAAAGGATATTAAACTCTGTAAATGTAAAAATGTGTTAAGTATGACCATAATATAGGGCCAAGAAAAAATTATAAAATATCATCAGGAGATGAATCTTTGGTATACTTTGAAGCTACAGCATCCTCAACCATTAACACTGTTTATATGTATATTATTTCATAATGGCATATTGTAATATATATTATATATAATAGTGATTATTATGTATTGAATTCAGACATATGAATCAGCAATGCGACTTCGAGAAAAAGAAGAGGTGGTGGTAGAAGATACTTTATTGAAGTATTTGAGTTCTGTCCATATCAAGAACGGAATCCTTGATGCCCATTTTGAGGTAACATACATCGATCTGTTTTAAAAATGCATTTTATCCTGCCACTTTTGAAGAGACTCGTTCTTGAATTTACGGGATACAATCACAAATTTTGTAAATTATGATAATTTACTTATTTAAATCGCTATCTAATTTTAGCAGACTATAAAAAGATGAAATCGACCATCTAATTTTAATTTAGTGTAAACCGGTATCTTTTAATTCAACAGATTATTAATTTTGCTAGAAAATGAGGCTTTTTGACATTTCTATCACAATTAATAAGTGTTAAGACTTGTATTAACATAACAATTAAGATTTTACGCATTCTTTTATTATTTAGTTAAACTGCAATTTTCCTTGCAATATGCTTTTCTTTAACAAACATGTGATATGTACTTAATGCAATAAGTTTCATTATTGTGCGTGCGTGCGTGCGTGCGTGTGTGTTTATTAGATTTAATTATTGAATATATATATATATATATATGTATAGGTGGTTAAAGAAGCACTGCTGAAGACAATCAAGGAAACGATGGGAGAAAGATGGAGTGAGGATATGAATAGGGTATGGGCTACAGCTTATGATGGGTTGGCAACTGCTGTAAGAAAGGAGATGAAAGAAAGTATTGATGGAGTTTTCCAGATTCTCTAAAACTTACATACATATGCATATATATGTATGTATGTATCAGAATAATTAATAAGCCTGTGTACATTAATTATATTTATTGTAATTACGTACCTTAAACAACACGACATTATATTATTCTGTCATCCCCACATACAGTACTACACTTATGATTGCATCTTATTTTCTGTTTATCAGTTCTTGGTACTGCTGTTACTGATGGGGATTGGGTTTGATTACAATATAGTACCTTGTTCGAATCAATTTGAGCTCTGTTTACACTTTTATATTGCATTTGTTAACTTCCTGTTATGCCAAGGGTCAAAAGTTAAAGAGGGTTGCTGGATTGTGTCAATTAGAACATTGATCTCAGAGAGAACTCACGACCCCTGGTGAAAGAGATCTGTAAAAAGAAAGTAAAGATAAAAGATAATTGTCAGGTCTTTTTCTGATTGGCTGTAAAATACAGTGATGGCAACTAAGTCAGGAGCCGTTGCTAGTCAAGAAACCTCAAGAGAACAGTTTTGGTTTCTATCGCTTTAGTGTTATCACTTATCCGTAAACTCAATTGTGTGTTATCTCACTATTAGAGATATCACTTAAATAACCAAATGATAAATTACCCTAATCTTGACTTAAGCTTGGATTTGACTTATGGGTCACACTAAGGATTTTTTATTATTTACCTTATTAATAACTAATAATTATATTATATTAAATAAAATATCTCAATGATGATGCCCTGTCATCAATAAATCTTTTCAAGAGGGGGAAATATATAGTTGAAACTAAACAGTGAACGATATTGCCTCCTCGAATCCTAATAGGTCACAGTAGCAGAAGAAAGAGATCCATTTAAGCAAAGAGGTATTGAGATGAAGACACTGGTACTTCTATAAATGCTTCAAGTGGCTGAACAAATTGCTGGTTCACCTTCCAAAGATCCAAACATGCACCTTTGTATATATATCAAGCTTTTCTTTAGGTAATAAAAAATGACTCAGCAAACATAAAACTAATCTTCTCTTGGGAAGCACACATGTAGGGAGAAGCCACCCCCTCATCGCCTCCATAAACCTACCTCCTCCTCCACTACTGCCACTACCACAGCCCCATGCTGTCGTTGCCACCTCTACTATGACAATTGTTGTCACCATTGTTGCCGCCGCCACCTCCTCCTCCATTACTACTATCACCACCCCTGCACTGTTGCCGCCACTTCTACCATATGACAACTACTGTCACCATTAATGTAGTCACAACCACTACCTCCTTCTCCTCCGCCGCCACTCTCACCCCCTGTTGCCGTTGCGATCTCTGCATCCTCTACCGCTACCGCCCCCGCCACACCACTATTACCGTCGCCTCTACTACCACAACCACCACCATCAGATGATCCTTGGCGAGGTACCGTGACGGTAATGATGAGGCGGCGCTATGACTTTTAACAATTTTTTCCACAAAGATTATGTTAAAACTAAAATAGACTTTGTATGATATATTGATTTTAAATAATTATTAAAAAAATAATTCATTGCAATTTACTTAAAAATCAAACCAAACACTAGCTTTATCATTAATATTGCATTGCATCACCATTATACGCATTGCAAGGTGTAAGGTGCAATGGGATTGAACCAAACAGACATTAAGGATCACTTTATCTTTTTAATTAGATTAAGGGTTTCCCCCTCTAGGCTTAGAAAAAAAAACAGTTCTTACCTCTCTTGATAAATGCGCTTCTCAAAATTTAAATTTGTATTCTTCTCTTTACGGGGTGAAGCTTCTTTCATCCTCTCCCAACAACTTTTTGGCCAAGGGTACTTTGTACTTTAGTAACTCTTAACAATTCGTTGGCCAAAAAAAAAAATCTTAACAATTCATATTGTATAACTATATTGATTAAATTTTTACTTATATTATTATAACTCATAAATGTATCTTAACGGAAAGCCCGTAAATTGCGGCTACATACAATGTGAAGTATTGTCTCTGGTCTTTATTATAAGGCACCAACTAACAATTCTCACAAACCAATAAAAACAGTTAAAGTCATTAAATTTATCCTAAAATTTAAGTAATTTTCAATATTACCCCTACTAATTCCACTAAACTTTAATATCATATTAATTATCACTCTCTCCCACTACCCTTATTAATTATGGACATGCATGGAAAAAAATATTTAATGCTCTTTGGAAACAAGCAAGTACCTTATAAAAAGGACTAAATACACTTATTAGGTGGTGCCTTATAATAAGGACCAGAGGGAGTATCGATTAGCTCTCGTTTCTCTTCTCAATTTTCTCGCTTAATTTTACGTTATATCTCTTTTAGATTAAGGTGCAAATTTGGCCCGGAAGTATTCACTGAGGAGCAATGTTACCCCGGAAGTTTTTTCAGGTTCCATGTCACCCCCAAAAATTTTAAAACATAGCAATCTTGCCCCATAACGTTAAAAAACTAACCTTGACCATTAAAAAATTAATGTTGTTAAAAAATTGATAGTAACCATTAACTTGTTAACAGTAAATAGCAACATTGCTCCATTTCAATTAATACATTTGGGGCAACATTGCATGTAAAAAAACTTTTAAAGCAACATTGCTCCTCAACGAAAATTTTCGGGATAAATTTGCACTTTAACCCTTCTTTTTTAATTTTTGGCCATGTTTTTATTATATCTATCATATTTTCATTACAACAACAACACTACAATACCTGAAGTAATACGAAATATATCGTGGGATTATCTTAGCGGTGTAAAGAGGCAACACAGGGTTTGATTCCAATGTTTGGCCATTATTAATTATTCGAAGCTTTGAAAAGCCAATATTGGCTCTTCCATCGCGCAGGATCTAACATCTATTTTAAAATATATCTTTCCACTTTTGCATCAATTCACACAATCTGATATTTTTAACGTTCATAATTACGAGCCTAAATAAAGAGATTTTCATCACAACAACCACAATATTGTGTTTTGAAAATATTATCATAAAGCAAAATTAAAATCATCAGATGTGTGGTTTTGGTGAGAGAGAAGTGGCTCTAGTCAGAAGCTCATGGGATCAATTAATGCAAAACATTCCCCATTACAGTATTCGTTTCTTCACCTCGTAATCTTACAGCTTCTCGTAGCTCCTCCTCATTTTTCGCTGATCACAGAAACATTATTCTTTTTAATCTTTTTAAATTATTCAATCTTTTAATGTTTGATTCAATAGGATAGTGGAGATTGCACCTGTAGCGAAAGACATGTTTTCCTTTTTGAGAGATTCAGATGAAATTCCCCAGAATAATCCTCATCTACAGGCTCATGCTGTGAAGGTTTTCAAGATGGTAAGTTCATTAAAAAAAAACAACAAACAATTTACTCATAAATGCCTTCATCTTCATCTTCCTCCATATGAAACTGCAAGACAAATTGTTATTACTCTTATTCATAATATGTGACGTATCATAATTTCCATTATTATAATGTGTGAATTGCCGTGGTTTATTGCTCAAAAAAATAAATTTATGTGGTTTGTGCATTTTTTTTTTAAGACTTATGAATCGGCAATCCAGCTTCAAGAGAAAGGAGAGGTGGTAATAGAAGATAGTACCTTGAAGCATTTGGGTTTTGTCCATGTCAAAAAAGGAGTTCTTGAACCCCACTTTGAGGTGTGTAAATGTATAAATATATATGATGAACGTTAGGTTGAATATATATGGGTCCATATTATTGTTGGTCCCTATTGTTTCATCTAATTTTAATTTTGGTCCTATTATTTCAAATCGTTGGTTCTGATCCCTATAGTCTTATAAGAATTTAGTCTGAGCTTAAAGGCGCATCCCTATACTTTTAACAAGTTTTGATTTTAATCCATGTACTAAAACTCAGACAAAGTCTTTATGGAACTATAGAAACAAAAAACAAAAAACAATGATTTAAAATTATAAAAATCAAAACTAAAATTCTATCAAATTATAAGGATCAACAATAATACTAACCTAATATATACAAAATATATGTAAATATAGCTTAAGCTTTAGTGTTTATGCATAGAGCTGGCTAATTAATGAAATTGTTAATAACGTGATTGCAACGTTTGAATTAGGTGCTTAAAGGTGCATTGCTAAATATAATCAAGGAAGCCATGAGAGAAAGATGGAGTGAGGATATGAATAATGCTTGGAGCACAGCATTTGATGAGTTGGCGACTGCAATTAAAAGGGAGATGACTTTTAATGTTGAGGGAGTGGAATTTCTCTTACAGCCCGAAATTTAAAGGATATTCATATAAAATTTGGATAGACTCGGGTGATTCAAATTCAAAATAAAATAAATCGATATATATATATATATATATAGAGAGAGAGAGAGAGAGAGAGCTATAACTCACTTCTGTGGGGTCTTTAAAAAAAAGAAGTGAGTTCTCCTTTTATGTCGTCTGTGTGTGTTTTTTACTCTTCCATTTAATTAAGAAGATTTTGATTAAATCATACTCCCTCCTGCTTAATATAAGGCATATTTAAGTAATTGATTTGGTCTTAAATATATGACTTATTTTTCATATTTGTCAATCTTTTCTTAATTTACCTTTATTGATACTCCCTTAACAAAAATCATGAAAGAGAGGGAATGGGTGAATTAAGAAAAATGACCAAAGTGTTTTAAAAAATACATGTCATTTTAACAAACTTAACCGACTTACTTAATTTAATTAAATTAAGTAAATATATCTTATAATAAAAACCGAATAGGGTATCAATGATTTTGACATGGACAGTTTGGGTGGTGCCAACAAATTATCTCATGGTATGAATCCTTGAACTCAAAGGATGTTGGTTATAGCTCAGTCTAAGGAATTTTGGGAAATGTCTTATAATTGGCTTTCTTATATATAGATGCCAATTTCTTTGGGCCATGCATGGCACTTGAAAGGGAAGTTTGCCATTGTCATTAACATTGACAATGCTTACTACATATGGTTTGAGCAATTTCATTGTCCTCTCTCGGGCCTTTGTCATCTTGAATCCCTCTTTAATTATCCTTGCAACCCTGACATAAGTGGAATTAATAGTGCTCTATAAGAAAAGATAGGCTAGAATTATCTTTTGTCATGCCCTTTTTTGTCACAACCATTATCCGATGCACTATTTCGTTTGGAAGAAAGTTCATGCTTTTGGTCATACTTTCATTCCCAGCTGTTTGCGTGCATTATTAAGTGGGATATGCAGCTCTGGCATTCCTGGATTAAGTCAGCAAGCTGTGGAAATTGTTAGCATCCAACGTCTAATATTTGATCCAAAGACTACTTACATGAATGTTCCTAGCGTTATCCATGAGGGTTTAGAGAGATGTTTTTATTTTTCTTTAGTTTATTGAAACTTTATCGTTGTTATTATTTTAATGGAAGTTATATTAAAGGGCGATTGAACTATCCATAATATGCTTGTTTGGAATAACGATTGGAATGTTTAAAAGTAGCTTTTCAATCGTGATTTACGGTATATAAGATAAGTATGTGAGAGGAGTTTTATCTCAATTTACATGAAAAACAACTTATAAGCAATCTCAACGCCATAACAAACATGCTCAATTATATTATAATTTGGGTGACTAAACTTAACAAATCATTAATTAGGTCATATGGAGTATAGATGGATTTAGAAATTGGGTCAAATTACATTCATACCCCTTAGTCCATAATCTTTCGACGTTTTTAATAATTTAATCCTTTTTTTAAATAAATTACTTTGAATCATCAATTAATTATCTTATGTATATTCAATAAAAAAAAATTCGGGCTAGAATAGGCAGTTTTATGGGGTTCAAAGAAAGCCTGGGATTCAGAAATAAACAGCTGCTTAGGGCTGATTCTGAAACATAATTAGTTATTTTTTTAATGTTTTGTCTCAATCGAAAAAAATTTAAAAAAAAAATCAAGGGGAAAAAACATCAGCACAGGCTTTCCCCCCTCCAAAGATCATCTCTTTTTCCCCATTCCTTTATCTTCCGCCATCGTCACATCCTTTGTCTTCCTGTGTGCTTTTTTTTAAAAAAAAATAATCTGCACCTTTGTTGCCAATTCTGGTTAACTCCTACATCAAAAATGGTGGTTTCACTTTCGGTAATCCCCACAAGAAAGAAACTCCTCGCCACCTCGTGCAACACTCAACCTGATATATTAATATTTAAGAAATACACCTCGCCACCTCGTGCAACATTCCACTTGATATATTAATATTTAAGAAACATCCGTTTTACTCATGGTTTAATTTATTCATTAGACCAAACATTAGTGTACTATTGAACTTTCAGTTTCAAGGAATTTTTTAGGTAAGAAAAAAGTCCAAAAGAAAAACTTTACTATATACATTTAATTGAGCATGATTCCTTCAGATTATATTCTGTAAACTGATTTTCTTTTCTTTTCTTTTTTTAAGAACAACCAAAGTTTGGGTCCTCAATATTACAAGATATTATATTCTTTTTTCCGCCTCAATTTTAATTGAATACGCATACAACAATTAATTGATGAATCAAAGTAATTTATTTAAGAACAGGATTAAATTATTAAAAACGTGGAAAGATTAGGGACTAAGAGGCAAGAATGTAATTTGACCCAATTTTTAAATATCTCTATACTCCATATGATCTAATAATTAATGATTTATTAAGTTTAATCGCCAAAATTAAATTATGGGTAGTTCAACCGGAATCTTTTAATATGATTTTCCCTTCCCTTAATATCATTTTTCCTTTTACTAAAAAATATTTTTTTTGGCCAACATATCCTTTGTTATTATATTAGTAGGATGACAAGTAGGAACAAAATAAAAAAAAAAAATTATCCATATATCCCATCCACTTATAAATACTAAAATTTAATATGTAAATATTGAAATTTGACTCGTGCATGAAACTGAAAAATAATTAAGTTTAGACTAAAGTATTCATTTGATTTTTTATATTTGCAGCAAGTATCATTTTGGTCCTTTATGTTTAAAAAGTGTATTTTTAATCCTCTAATGTCAACGCCGTTAGTTTTATTTGATAGAAAATGTTGACTTACCAAATTTAAATCATGATTGTGTAATTAAATGCTGACAAAGATTTTTTTTTAGTCTTTTTTTTTAATATAATATATTTATATTTTAAATAATATAAATAAAAAAATATTTAAAATGAAAAAGCACCCTAGGTTTCATTTTGCAAGAAGCAGCTCGAGGCATCCGCCTCGTTCCTAGTGGAGTTAGCATTGCACCACCGCCATAAGCTTCTTGGAAATTTGGTGTGTATATTTTGCATCGTGGTTGTTTGGAACAGAGATTAGAATGCTTAAAAATAGTTTTTCAATCGTGATTTATTGTATACGAAGTAAGTATGTGAGAGGAGTTTTGTCTCCATTTACGTGAAAAATAGCTTATAAGCCATTCAAACACCCATCCACCATTTTAACTGACTAGTCATATAGTCCAAATATATCAGAATATCACAAAACAAATTATATTCAACTCAATTAATCATGAATCATGAACATATAATAAATTGACTTGTGCGTTGGAATTCCTACCTCATGTAGATGGTCACTGATAGCTAGAAGAATTCCTGTAGAACCAATAAGGAAGTGAAGAACTACTGGAATACCCATTTGAACAAGAGATGCCCTCGAGGCAAAAGGAAAGCCATTGATTCAAACAACGATGACCAAGAAACCACGAATCAGCAGCTTGAACTTTCTGATTTCCTCAAGAAAAACTGGAAACTCGGATGAAATTAAACGGAGCAGAATTAGGGTTGTGGCAAGGCTTTGTCTATCACAATTTAAGGGGTTGACTCTCACTTTCATGGTGGCAGAGTTTCTAGATTCAGAGAAAGGGAGGATAATGTTCATGGATGCACACCAACTCAGACGAACTATGTCAGAAAGAGACAGCGAAAGATGCAGTTTTCGTTAAGGGCCTATTTGGTTAGAGGGAAGGGGATGGGAGGGAATGAAAAATGACCCCCTCCCCTTGTTTGGTATAAAAAGTAGGATGGGAGGGGCCCCAAATCCCTCCCACTACCTCAAATTGATTACCTCCAAATTGGGGGGTTTTAGAGGAAGCCAAAAATTTGAGACTATTTTGTCCCCATTGTCTTTTCATATTCCCATTTATACCCTGTAAGTCCAAAATATAAATATCACTTCGTTCTGCGATCTCCAGTGTTTCTCGTCTCGCGTCTCAACTCAGCTCTCACAGTCTCTTCCTCCGTCTTCCCCCGTCGTCTCACTTGGATGTGTGGCGTCGTCTAGCTCGGGTGGCATCGTCTTTCTCCATTGTCTCGCTCGGCTGTGTGGCGTTGTCTAGCTCAGCTGTGTGGCGTCGTCTTCCTCGACTTTGTTTTCTGATTTTTTTTTCTAATTTTGGCTGTCATTTTCCTTAGTTAGGTGGGTGTTTTCTGAATTTGATTTGCTCATCAATTTTTTCATCGGTTTCTCCTTTATTTTCTCTACACAAGATATATGTCGTTGTTAGTTTCCTTGGTTTCTCCTTTATTTTTGACAACCAGGTTTTTTCGGTGACAGATTGTTGCACTTTGTTCAACCTATTTCAATACATTTGGCTCGTTCTTATAATACATTTTCTTCATTCTTTGTTATTTACCTCTCATTACTGTAATTCCCAAGATGTTGAGTTAAAATAAGCGTACCATTCAAAATAAGCAACGCGTTCCAGCAATTCCAACTAAATTAAGTAAATCTTGTAATAATTTATTGAACAATTACACCATTAGCTTTCTGCCTGTATAATTTGGTGTCAAAAGATGAGTTATAATAAAAAAAAATTGGAGTTAAATTAATTGGAGAAATGAGCACTGTGAGATTTTTGAAGGTATTACTCGAGGGAGCCCTCGAGTAATGGTCCTTCAGTACTCGAGGGATCACTCGAGTAACGTGTGAGAATGGCATTACTCGAGGGATCACTCAAGTAATCTACAAAGTTATTTGAAACATTACTCGAGTGATCCCTAGAGTGATTAAGTAAGCATAGGCAAAGTTACTCTCGGCCAAGACTTGATCTGCATTACTCGAGGGATCACTCGAGTAATGAAAAAAGAATTTGAGGCATTACTCGAGTAATCCCCCGAGTAATATTTCAAATAACTTTGTAGATTACTCGAATGATCCCTCGAGTAAAGCCATTCTCACACGTTACTCAAATGATCCCTCAAATAATGTAGGACTTAACAGTAAAATAGAAGGAATTTTTTATTTTAATTTAACATGATAATTGTTGGAATATTCATACAACGAGAAATTAAGTTTGGGGGAATTGAAAACTATTTCCATTTTATATCTTCATCTTGTTTTTTTATAAATTATATAATTTATATTGAAGTGTAAACTAATTTAAATTATTTATATAAGGAAAAATATACAAACTAATGTTTAAGGATAAAATGGTAAATTAGATATTATCTCCCCTCCCCTCCCTTTTTAAATCAAATAAAGGATCATTAAAAAAACGTTTCCCTTCCTCCCCTCCAACCAAACCAAATAAGATGATCCTCCATCCTTTCCATCCCCTCTCATTCCATCTCCTCCTTTTAAACCAAACAGGCTTGAAAGTATAATCAAAGTTTAGAGCTTTCCTATATACCCCACTCTATAATATTATCATGTCAGAGACTAGTGGCAGCGAGAATGGGGGCAGATACCAACATGGTGAACACCCAGATGTTCTTGTAGGGATTTTTGTTTTAAATCTTCTTTGAATTTATATTATTTAAAATGTAAATATATAATGTTAAAAATATTAAAATAAAAAAAATTGTCACATTTAATTGCATAGTCATCACTTAAATCTGACGAGTCAGCATTTTCTGTTAAATAAGACCAACGATGTTAATATTAAAAGACTAAAAATATACTTTTTAAACATAAGGGACCAAAATGATACTTGATACAAATATAAAGGACTAAATAAATACTTTAACCTTAAGTTTATTATTTTAGGCCCTTGTTATAATTTCCCCAAAATCATATTTCATTATTGTATTTGATTTTATTAAAATAAAATAAAGATGAAAAGAAAAGTGATTGTTGGCCATTTTATTACCCCTAATCCTAATTCTTAATATAGAATCTAATTAGCGAGTTGACGTTGATCATAAAGATAAGATCTATTTCATATATTTAACATATTATTTTTAAATTAACCTTATACATATTTCCTCAACCATAATTAAATAGGAGGTGGAGGGAACTAACACCATCAGGATACGGAGGCCTACTTGCGGTTGGGCTTTCCGTTCTTTGGGATCTGTAATGGGTCACAGCCCATTGCTTAAGGAAAAAAACAAAAGGCAAACCGGTCTCCAACAAGGAAGTACCTTCCCGAAACGCAAAACCGGTCACTTTTTCCCATTTCCAACGTCGTTATTGAACACACTCGAGGTAGCAACGTTATCCCTGACGATTTTTCTCTACCCCTGGCTCTGCCTCTGATCTGTCCCTTTCAAGTGCCCAACCTCCAATGGCTGAACCCACAATCCGATTTGGTATCCTGGGCTGCGCTGACATTGCCCGCAAGCTCTCACGCGCCATCACCCTCGCCCCCAACGCCACCCTCTACGCTGTCGCCAGCCGCTCCGTTGAAAAAGCCACCGCCTTCGCTTCCGCCAACGGATTCCCTCCGGGCTCCAAGATTTACGGCTCCTACGAAGCCCTCCTCGATGACCCCGATGTCGATGCCGTCTATGTCCCGCTTCCGACTAGCTTGCACGTTCACTGGGCCGTCCAAGTCGCTCAGAAGAAGAAGCATCTGCTTCTGGAGAAGCCTGTGGCTCTCAATGCCGCTGAGTTTGATAAAATTATTGAAGCCTGCGAATCCAATGGGGTACAGCTCATGGATGGTACCATGTGGGTGCACCATCCCAGGACCGCTAAAATGGCCGAATTTTTGTCCGATGAGCGCCGCTTTGGTCGTCTCCATAAAGTACGCAACTTCAATTGCTACTCTGCTACTTCTATTTTCTGATTTACCATTCCCATTTTATTTGAGAGTTAATAGATATACATGCTTGATGAAATGCATCCATTTCGTAGATGAGATCTACTGCTGTTTGGATTAGGGAGAAACTATCTTTATTTACAATTTACTAGGTGGTTTACGGCATACGAGATACGAGGTAATTAATTAAGTGAGAAGAATTTTATATAGGTGAACGATAACTCAACATATCCCTAGTTTGGAACTAATTTCGTATTTGGGTTATTGTTTTCTTTTTATTTTTGTGTTTGTATTAACTTTGGAAGAATAGTTTCTATGATTTATAAGATAAACATATGAGAGGAGTTTTATTTTAATTTGCAGAAAAAAGTTTTTGAAACTGCGGTTTGGAATTTACCCAAACATACGTAACAAAAACTTAAGGGTGTGTTTGGTATGAGGGGAGGGAAAATGGGTTAAATTACCTTTATTATGTTGAAAATATTTAAATTTTGGATGGCAACCCAAAGTTTAAAAGTTAATTTATGGATAAATTTTGGGTAGAAATCCAAAATTTAAAAGAATGAGAAGGTAAATTTTGGGTTTCTCCAATCTAAAATTGTAATTTGTCACTCCTATCCTTCCCTCAAACCAAACACACCCCAAGAATCTAAAAGGGCGTGCAAGGATCTAAAATTGTAATTCTGTGCCTAGCTCATATTTTAGTTTTCTACAGCCGCTTTATTGTATATTTCCTCAAATTTTAAATATAAGATAAAGTTAACTTTTTTTAAAGAGACTTATAAAGCTAAATAAATTATTTAATCATATCATATGTTATGTATCTTCAAATTATACTTCCTCTAATCTTATTTATAAGCAACTTTTTTCTTGATTGCGCAAAACGAACGGGTAATTAAAAACAATAAATGTGTCAAAAATGTCATTTTTTCATATATACCCCTATTTATAAAAAGAGTATAGGAGAGAGAATAGATAAAAAATATGAGAGATAATGAGTATAAGATATCAGAGAAAATAAGTATTTAATAAGGGTAAAATAGAAAAAAGAAGCTTACATTTTCAGACAAAAAATGAAAGTTGCTTATAAAAAGGATCAACCTTATGAGAGAAAAAATTGCTTATAAATTGGATCGGAGGGAGTATATTAGTTTAAGAGTCAAACTAAATAGTTTGGAGAAAAAAATAAAAATATAAATACTCTAAAGTAATTTAATTAGTTTCTTTTATTTCTTCCAAAAAGTCAACTTTATAGGATCGGAGGGAGTAATTAGCAAGGTTCATGAACCTGGATCAAGCATTGAACCAGGCGAGTATTGGGTTAAGGGCCAATGGATTAGATCGGGATCAAACCGGTGAAAAATTAAAATTTTCATGGTTATTAATATAAAATCCTAGAGAAAATTAATTTTAAAAAAATGTGAACCGGATCGGATGCTAGACCAGATCGGTTTATAAGTCGGTTCGCCGTTCCTGAGCTAGACCGGCCGATCTAGTTTAGGTGCATGAACTATGATAATTAGTGTTTATTTGAATTACTTCGAACTCATAGTTTCAGAAGCCGTTTTTCCCAAGTCAAGATAAAACTCCTCTTGTGCGTTCTTATACCCTTAAAACCATGGTTTCAGAAGCACTTTTCCGTAAATCGAGACAAAACTCCTCTCACATACTTACCTCCTAAACTGTAAAAGTTATTCTCCAGAAGCTAATCAGAACACACACTTAAATACTTATATCATAAATCATAAAAGTTATTCTCCAAGAACTAATCCAAATGCACACTTAATCATCACATTAATTTTAGAAGCCGTGTTTACAAATCAGTTCAGGTAAAGGCCAACAAACAATATATAGTATTTGTTTGGAATAGGAGTTAAAGCCTTCAAAAACAATATTTCAATCATGATTTATAATATACAAGATAAATATATGAAAATAACTTTATCTCGATTTATATAAATAAATACTCCTGGATTTAAATGTAATCCCAAATAAGCAAGTCTTTATCATCATATCTCACCACCGGAGAGCCCATCTAGTGTTAAACCCAAATGAGAGACATGTTTGTTTTAGCTTTATTAAAATGAGAGACGTGTTTGTTTTAGCTTTTTAAAGCGTTTTTACGACTTTTAAGGCCAATATTGGAGATAGACTTTTAAGCACTTCTCTCTTGTCCCCATTTGATGATGGGAGCTTCACCTCTTGGGACCATGTGATGAAGGACGGTGAGGTTGTGTCTGACGGCGCAAATGTGGGTGATTGAGGTTCTGAGGCCAAAGTTGAGTTCGGAGACGTCGGGTTAGGTGGACGTGGGTTGGTGTTTATAACAGTAGAAAAAAGGACTGGGGTTTCAGACATGGGGTAAAAAATCAGGGGAAGCTCTTAACAAAGATGAAAAGGAATCATTGTACTGCAATTCTGAATTGTACAGTGACGATTTACACTATTAGGCTTTTTTACACTGATGCTATAAATAGTAAAAGATGTTACCAATATAATACATTTTTAAACTTATTTACTAGATTGCTATTCCCAAAATCGATCAGCAAGAGAGCCATTTTGGGAGGAGAAGCTTTTTTAATGATTCTTTGTTTGATTCAAAAGGGGATAAGAGTGGAGATAATACTTAATTTATCATTTTACATTTATATATTAGTTTATATATTTTTACTTATGTAAATTATTTAAATTAGTTTACACCTATATAATTTATATTGAAAAAGAAAAAATATGAAAAAATGTAAATTGCAGAACTCGTCCATGCAATGAGGAAGTTCTGTGTAAAAGTAAAGTCGTTCTCTAAAGGAATGATTTTAGGGAATGATTTCAAATTTAGCCATCTGGTAAATAAGTTTGACAGTGTATTATACTGATAATATCTTTTACTGTTTATAACATTGGTGGAAAAATGCCACACTATTAGATAGGAGTAGCAATCATGAGAGGATAAGAACAAAATATGAAAGAGAAAATATCTTTATTACAGTGCTATGTCTCGCTGTCAACAAATTATTTCTTGGGCTTTGACGCTGGTCTTCTGTTGTTGGGCTGAATTATGTGTTAGTAAACGGGGATTGGGCCTATGACTTGAGGCTGCAGTTGTATTGGGGGTAACAAAAATATTGGCGCTGAGTTCACAGATAACATTCAGTTTCATTCACATTTCACACCACTTAGTTTACTTAGTTTCATCATGTATATAGGTCTGTAGGTCCAGTGGAAAACCTTTCTTTCTTTCTTTCTTTGTTTTTTTTTTTTTTTTGCCCTATTCTTCAAGTATTACAGAAATAGTGCATTAAGGTCCTTTTCCATGGACCAGATCTTAACATTACACATCAGTACATTACTCTTTGCTGTTCTTTCTTTTCTTATTTGACATATTTTATTCATTCTCAGGTCCAACAGGTGAGAGGATAAAGGGAAGCTGAAGTTTACTGCAATTTAATTTTCTTATGTACACTCTCACTTATGCATAGAAACACACATATGACACAGCAGAGATTAGGCCTTGTTTTTTTTCCCACATGAACTCTTGTTAAGATCATGTGATGCATTAGAAAACATGATCATAGTTATCACAATTGTGATGAATTTTATTTCAGTCTCCTTTATCCAGAATAATGGGGAAACAGAGAGTTGGGTGGGGGAAGAAACTTAATGGAAAAACAGTAATAGGTTTGTCTGCATTGTTACGTGTAACAGTTAGGGCCAATGCCATTGACATATAATTTCTGTTGCTGGTTTGCTCTTTGAAATTCAACTTTTTCCTTCTTGAGTTTAATCATTTTCTTATGCTTCAGTTATTTATGCGTAATCAGTTCTTATTGTTTTGTATGTTGTTCGCTTTTACGTGTCTTATTTTCCTACCTGATGCGCATTGGCTAATGTATAAATTCTTTCATCACTGAAATTTGGAAGGTCTTCCCTGTTAATTACATTCCATCATGTTATGCAAGAGCATTTCCATCTGCACTCTGTTGTACAAGCTAAATCGTTAACTTTCTTTTCCTTTTGATTTGATTATATTGAGCTAACATGTTTAGACTTTAGAGACTGCATAATCAGCAGCACTTCTGAGTGGATCCAAATCCAGTTGGTCCATTTCTCTTGTTCCAAGCCCATTCTTTTGCATTTTTAATTCTAATTCTGTCACATTGTTATCATCAACATTGCTTCCTGTACGTTATCATTACTGTCTTATGAAACATTTGATTAGTTGGTTAGCAGTTCAGTCATCAGATTTCTGAAATTTGAAATCAGAAAATTGTCAAATTCTATTTTTAAAAGCTAGATTCATTATAGGTATTTCATGCTTTTAAGTTGCTTTCACCTTGCTTCCAGAATTCACATTGTTATGCCAATCTGAGGTTTCTCCATTAGTAAATAGATAGATATTGATATGGAGTGTTAATAAGATTAGTAGTCGTTAGAACTTAGTTATGTTCGTTAGTCGGTTATTCTAATATGACCGGTAAAGAGATGGATTTAGATGGAAAAGCTGATAAATAAGATTCAGGATACCTATTGTAAATGACTTTGAGACTATTGTGAATGAATGGCATGGCATGGCTTAGTTATGATTTTCTCTCTAATCTCTCTGTTTCCCTGTTTCTATCTCCCTTCTCTCCTTTCTTCTGTAAATACCATATCAGATGTGTTTTATGATAAGAATGTTTTCTTTTATTGAATGTTGTCTCCTTTCTGTCTTGAAGGTACACGTGATGTTTACGTTCGGTGCTGATCCTGATTTTTTGAAGAATGATATTCGTGTGAAGCCAGATCTTGATGCTCTTGGTTCTCTTGGGGATGCAGGTTGGTATTGTATAAGGTCAATCCTGTGGACTGCCAACTTTGAACTTCCTAAAACAGTCATAGCTTTGCGTGATCCTCAGCTCAACGAAGCAGACGTAATATTGTCCTGTGGAGCTTCTCTGTACTGGGCAGATGGAAAAGTTGCAACCTTCCATTGCTCCTTCTTAGCGAATCTGACGATGGACATAACCGCCATCGGGACAAAAGGATCTCTCCATGTTCACGACTTTGTCATCCCTTACCAAGAGAAGGAGGCTTCATTTTTTGCAGTCTCAGAAGGCGGCTTTAATGATCTTGTGACAGGATGGACTAAAGAGCCAAGCAAGCATATAGTAACCACAGAGCTGCCTCAGGAGGCACTAATGGTGAGAGAATTTTCCCGTTTGGTGGGTGATATCAAGTTTAAAAGCCTGAAGCCTGAGAAGAAGTGGCCAACAATTAGTAGGAAGACACAGCTCATAGTGGATGCCGTGAAAACCTCAATCGAGAGGGGT
This sequence comes from Inga laurina, assembly GCA_963855925.1. Taxonomy (NCBI): domain Eukaryota; kingdom Viridiplantae; phylum Streptophyta; class Magnoliopsida; order Fabales; family Fabaceae; genus Inga; species Inga laurina. Next base: position 1,346,484 of record OY979702.1, on the reverse strand, counting down.
TTTGAGCCTGTTCATATCAATGAACATGCTTCTGTCTCTGTTTTAAGTGGACTTGATTATCTGAAGAAAAATCTGCTGGGGCAGTCTACATAAATAAACCATTCGCCAGGTGATTTAATGTTTGTCTGTGTTCATTTCTACGATCCCTTTAAGGAAGGCTTTGTTGTTGATTAGGTGAACGGAAACCGACTCTCGTTTTGTAATGAACAACCAGTTCGCATCAATAAATTTACGTGGCAAATGCTTGTCATGGTAGGAAATTGTTGTGTTTGTGGCGGATAAGAATAAATGGATGGCATTTGGTAATCATGTGTTTTCTTGATCTTTCCTTGTTTCTAGAAGATTCAAGAAAACCTTAAACATTAACAATTTTTCCAATTGTCATTGCCTGCTCCAGAGACCAGAAGATTTAGATTGGAGGTTGCTTCATTTTTTTTTTTTTTTTTTTGTTTTAGTCTATTGTAATGTGTTTCTAGTTTTCGATTTTGAGGCCCCAATTTAGTCCTGGCACAGGATTAATTGGTGGTTTTATATGTATTGTTTTATCATTTTTTTAAATAAATTGACCTAAAAAAAGCAGAGAGAGATTGGAGGTTGCTTCAAGCTCGGCTCTGTTTGAAAGAACATGGAGATTTAAAAAGCTTCCTTGAAAATGCATTCGCTTTGTGATTTTTTTGGTACCAAATTACGAGTAGCAAATTACACGATGAATAAATCAAGAAAGCAAAGGCCTCAATTGTTTTGCTAATTTCTACGTATATGTCCCTCTTCGAATTATCTTCGAAGGTATTTTAGTAATCACAAAAAAGAATTTCATCTTCCAAATAAATTTTGAATTTTTGAATTCTTTAATAATATGGGTTAGATGTCATTTTCCGGTGCTTAAAAATCTCATTTCCATAAAGGGGATTAAAAAATTTTGCCCATTTCAGAGGGAGTGATAATATTATAATCTTGACAACGTGTTTGTTTAGTTGTTGTGGGACAGCGACAGGAGGACTCTTACAATTTATGAGCCATCCAAATCCCTCAAGAAACATGGCCACAAAAAAAAAAAAAAAAAAAATCACAAAATATGGATTAACAAATGAAAGAGTAACAGCCTAATTAATGAGATTCAAAATTCTGATGTCACATGAAAAGCAATAAAATATATTTTATAAAATCACAATTTCTAAAGAAAATAACATCTGATTTCGATCCATCTATTTCAAGCCAGATTGCAACTGCTTGCACACACTATGCCATACATATTACCTTATGTATATTATTTAATCAAAATTTCTTCTTCACTATCCAACCTATATACACAAACACACACACACAATTAAGAGCCTAACGAGAGACAAAAATAATGGAGCTGTATATCGTGCTCTTGTCTATTACAGTCTCCTTAGTCATAAGCTTGCTTTTCTCGAGTCGGCGACGTTGCAAAAACAGGCCGCCCGGTCCGACGGCCCTCCCCATTATCGGCAACCTCCTTCAGCTCGGCCCTAAACCTCACCAGTCTCTCTCTGCCTTAGCCAAAACCTATGGCCCCCTCCTCTCCCTCCAGCTCGGCTCCGTCACGGTAGTCGTGGCTTCCTCTCCCGCCGCCGCCAAGGAAATCTTCCAAAAGAACGACCAGTCCTTCCCCAACCGCCCGATCCTCGAGTCTGTAGCAGCCCAGCCCAACATCAACGACACACTCGCCTGGGCTCCCGCGGACCACAGATGGCGCAACCGCCGCCGCATCTGCACCACCCAGATATTCACCACTCAACGACTCGACCTCCTTCAAGACTTGCGCCACCGTAACGTCCGCCAACTCATCAAACACGTCCAGAAACACTCCGCCTCAGGAACTCAGGTTTTTAGAACTTTGAATTACTGCCTCGGCTCTTTAATATTCCTATAAGACATGTTAAAAGAGTTGAGCTTCGCCCTAAGTATACTTCTATTAATGTTAAATGAACAATAATAGTAGTGAAATTGAAGAAATAAAAACAGATGATTAGTTTTAGAAAATATATATTATATTAATTAATTTAAATAATTTTTTAATAATTTAATTTAATTTCTTTTTAGTGTGTTTGAAATTTTTAACTCATCAACAGAAATATTGCTCTGGTTCTTTACTGTAAGGTGGACATCGGTGAGCTTGCGTTCGCCACCATGTTAAACTTGGTGTCAAACACAGTGTTCTCGGTGGATCTGGTAGATCCAGAGTTCGAGACGGCCGGGGAATTCAAGGAGCTTGTGTGGAGGATCATGGAGGACGCCGGGAAGCTGAACCTCGCCGATTATTTTCCGGCGTTGAAGAGGTTTGACTTGCAGGGTGTGAGACGCCATGTGAGGGTTTCCTACGAGAGATTGCATGAAATATTCGATGACCTTATCCAGAAACGTTTGAAGCAAAGAGAGGATTCAAGTTCTTCAAATGGCGATTTTCTCGATGTTTGGCTCGATCATTGCCACCAAGAAGACGGATCAGATTTCACTGTTGAAAGCATCAAGCCACTAATTCTGGTAAGCTTCAAATATCCAGACAAATTGTTCATAACTTGGGTACGCATAATTATATATGCAACAAATTAATTACATATTTACTATTATTCATCATTTAACTATTTTTGTTTCACAGGCCGAAAAACTATTTATGTTGAATTAGTACTAAGTTAATAATTGAAAATACTATAAGGTAGATTTGAAAAAATGGGGCACAGCCTGCAGCAAGATGGTTAAAATTAGCTTGTTATTTTGAGCATAGTTCCAAATTTAAGTTTTGTTTAATTTGTTGAAAAAAATTCTTGTTGATAAAGTTTATACATTTGATCTAACTAAAATCAAGATTCAAATGACTAGAGTGGCCTTAGGCCACCCCCGGGTTCGACCCGTGCCACGTGCCAGATATAATAAAAAAAAAGATTCAAATTGCTGGTCAAAAAAATCATTATTTAAATTAATCAAAATTTAACATGACTGAATTAAAAAATAGGTTAAAATCAAGATTCAAATTGCTGGTAAAAAAATCATTATTTAAATTAATCAAAATTTAACATGACTTAATTAAAAAATAGGTTGGTATTAAAATACAAAAGGAAAACTCTATCAAAAAAATACAAAAGGAAAAAACCAAAAAGCATTACGCGCACAAAAGAAAAAAACAACAAAGTATTACGCACAAAAAAAGAAAAAACAACAAAGTATTTCGCACGTGGTATCACGTGATTGGTGGAAGGGCTAACAAATGGCTCAATAATTGATACAGTACATAATTTAATTGCTGAAGTCAAAAGGGTTGTTGGATTCTTCTATAATGGGCTGAATTGATATCATAATTTATGGACAAATGAAAAATAATTAAGCAATTTAGCATTTTTTTTTTTAATATGAACTGCTTTCTATTTGTTTAATGATTATGTTAGGAGAGGATGGGAATATAAAACATACTAACTACTCCTCACATTTGTGTTTTTAAAAGTGTTTCAGTTAAGCTAATCAATGTTCCAAATATTCATCATGTTAATACCAGATATAAAATCTTTACCAAATTGCATTATTAATAAATTATGAATATAATGACGGCTCATCTTAAAGCATAATATATGATAAAATGTGTCAAGTTTGTGTGGTTAACAGCTTACCTTTTATTCATTTGATGGGTTGGATTTTTTTTTTTTTTTTTGCCCCTATTAGATGAAGTAACAACTCTTATTTACCAATTTTATGTTTAGACTGACTTTCTAGAGGATCAAAAATGAATATTCATCATGTCAAAAAAAAGTTCATATTCTAAAATTTAAGATATTAGGCTAAAGATAGCTATTACAAAACATAAAAACGATAACTATACGTGAACTAAATACATCGATCAAAAATAATTTTCAGTGAAAAATATGAAAGAATTGTGTTGATATATTATATGGACTAAATTTACACTCTTAATGTAGAATATACTGTCTGGATTTTTCTTAAGCAAACAATGCCTACTGCCCGATTTATAAATTGCATAGCACTCACAAATAAAGGGGAAAACATCAACAATAAAATATAGACAACTTTTTTCTTGCAATAATTAAATAGAAAGCTTTATTGCAGTGAAGGGACCATTTTCAAAATATTATATACGTTTCCAACATACTTAATTATCTACGACTTGGATTATCACTATTAAAAACAGTGTGATAACCCTATGAATGGTGAACATCGCATCAAACAAAGTATATTTTTTTACTGTATAATGATATGCTAGAGTATGAATTATTAATGGTTATGGCTCCGTGAAAACTGACAATAATTTTACAGGATCTATTCATTGCTGGGAGTGACACTTCAGGATCAACCACAGAGTGGGCAATGGCTGAACTTATTAGAAACCCAGAAATAATGCGAAAAGCCAAAACAGAACTGAACCAAGTCATAGGAAGCAACAACATCGGAGAAATCAAAGAATCAGACATCCCTCGTCTTCCCTACATCCAAGCAATAGTTAAAGAAACCCTAAGGCTTCACCCTGCAGTGCCTCTTCTACTACCTTACATTGCAGCAAACGACGTCGTTGTGAATGGCTACACCATCCAGAAAGGAGACCAAGTCTTGGTAAACGCATGGTCCATTGGTAGAGACCCATCATATTGGGATAATCCGACGTCGTTTTTGCCAGAGAGGTTTCTTACTGAGTCTGCCCCAGATTTTAAGGGCAGGGACTTTGAGTACTTGCCATTTGGTGCTGGAAGAAGGATATGCCCAGGTTTGCCACTGGCTAATAGGATGATTAGCTTGATGGTGGCCACTTTCGTGCATTCTTTTGAGTGGGACCTACCTAAGGGTATGACTCGTGAAACCTTGGACATGAACGAACAGTATGGAATCACTTTGAAGAAGGCTGTCCCTCTTTGTCTTACTCCAAGATCTGCATAAATAATCATTATTACGTATGAAGTGAATTATATATCATGGGGAAAACTACCCTTCAAGTACTTATAGTTTCACTCAGTTTTGAATTAGGTCCCTGCATTTCTTTTCCTTTTTATCAGCTACTTAAAGTTCACTCCGTTAGTTTCATTAGTCCTTAATGTTTAAATCCGTTAAATAAGAGCTAACGGGGTTAACAAAATCTGTTAGACTATATGACTCAGCATTCATATGTAAAAATTAGAGTTACATCAGAAACCTTATTGCCCCTTTCTTTCTCTCTTCTCCCTTTAGGCTTTGTTTGGTTCAATGAAAGTTAAGTTAAGTGAGGCTTACTTAAGTTAGGTTAGAAGAGGTTATAATGTTGTTTGGTTCAACGAAGGTTAGGTTAAGTGAAATTTATTTAAGTTAAGTTAGGTTAGAGGAGGTTAAAATGCCCTTCTACATATTTTCCTTCTTCTTTTATAATGTATTTATTAATAATTATTATTTATATAAAATTATTATTTATAAAATAATTATTCGTGTAAGCATATAAATAATTATTTATAAAATTATTATTATTTGGAAAGTTCGTTGAATCAGGAGGTCAAGTTTTAAAGGGGAGGGCTGTGTTGGAATTTTAAAAAATTGTCATGGGCAATTTAGTCACAATTGAAGACAAATATTATCTCACCTAGGAAAAACCCCAAATTTGAAGAGTTCACAACCTAGGTTAGGTTACCACTAGAAGACAAAAAAACATTCAACATGTAACCCCCTACCTTAATAGCCAAATTTGTAGTTCGAGAATGCGTCATTAAGTTGAAATAGAGACCAGTGGTTAATTTAAAACTTTTCCAAAACTTGTTTAATACGGTCTCACGTTCATATCTCGAATATAATTGGTCTGTCCAGTTCGGGCAACAAAAAATTCCCGACAACGCTCAAGTTTCGTTACTTAATAAAAGGGTTTACAACGCTTAGTTTCCCATACAGGGGATTGCACAACACTATTCAATATATACAAAATGTGCAACTAATCCCCAACAAAATATGACAATCAACTACCAAAATTAAAACTCCTAGCTAGGAGCTCTAACTTCCCTTCATTACTTGCTTTTCCTTTAAACCGCTTGCCCTTGCTGTAGGTTAGTAATTGGAAAGAATGAGAGTCAAAAGAATCTCACTAGTAACAATTCATTTATAACATGTACAATCACAAAGCATGTAAGCAAATCACAATAACAACAACAACACAACAGCATTTCTGCAACAGCTTTCACTGCATTCACAACGGCATATTTCACAACAGCACAACAACAGCATTTCACAACGGCAATGTTACATCACAGCATATTCAATGAAATGACATATATGCAAGACATCATACACATAATAAGAGAAAGAGTCACTACCTTGTTCTTTCCGCTCCTGCACTGGCACTGGTTTTACGTGCAGGGCAAATGTCAAATCCTATAATTAGAATTACGGGCGACAGGTTATTACTTAATCCAATTCTTTAATTCAAACACTTAAGTTGGTTATCATTAGGGACATTTAATCAAATCAACTAAGGAGTTAAAGTGGTCAATTAACCTAAAAGACCAATTCCTAACCTCAATGTTCAACAATACTACATTATGCCATTACATCTTGAATTTTCGTATAAGAGACCAAATCTGCCAGAATTTTCTCCAGACTTTGAAAAATCATAACTAATTCTACAAAAATTTAAATGAGGTGATTCCAAGTCCTATGGAAAGATATTGAAGTCCTCTTCATAGGAAAAATATGAATCATTACTGGAAATCATCACACAATTTCAGAATTACACAAAATCCCACACTGTTCCAGAATTAAGTCCAGTTTCGACATCAAACTTTGGGCAACCAGAACGCAAAGCTTAAAAAATGAAATGACACAAATTATATGTCCATTTTGAAGCTTGGAATGTGAACTTTAAGATTGGAAAGTTTCATAATTTTTAGAGTTCATTGGGTTATCCAAAAACACCACACAAGTAGAATACCTCGTTGGAATCCTGTTCAGACTGAAAACCCAAATTTATACTTTGAGTTTCAATGACCCAAAATTCACAACACAGGGCTATTCACACATAATTTTTCGTGTAGAACACAATGGTAATATCAAAATTAACAAATTCCCACTCATTCTCCATGTCCTGTTTTGGCAAAAAATTCAAAATAAATCCCAACAATTACCAACTTCTAATTTCAGCATCAAACTTATGTCAAATGGTTTCCAATCATCATAAACCACCAATAACATAACCAAAACATCATGAATTACCCAAACCCTTGTTTAGCCAAAATCAGGGTAGATTTACACATGCCAAAATTCTCATTCAATCAACACAACTAATAGCTCAAATTGATGCTAATCCTCACCTCTTGCTTCTCCTTAAGTTCTTTCTTTGATTCTTCAGCTTTTGTTCTTGCAAGGTGGCTGAAAACTCCTCTTCTTCCAAAACAAAAACCATAGAAATGAAGCTAAGGAAGAGAGGAACAAGTTTCATGAAGGACTCTTGAGCCATAGATGAGGTTAAGGAGGTGAAAATCAAGGTGGAAAGTCTCACCTTTTCCTTGCTCTTCTTTCTCTTTCGTTGGAGCTACAGCACCGACTTGGAGAGCGAGAGAGAGAGAGAGTGATGAATAATCAGATTTTTGGCTTCCATTATCCCTTAAGAGCTGACCGAAAAGTTGGACCAAATGGAGAGAAAATTGTGACTAATATTAATTCCTTGGTCATACATTTTTTTTAATAACTTGTCTAGGTGTAATTGGCACAAGAAGAGTGAGCTTTTCTCTTTCCTTCTTTCTTCTTTCTTGAAATGCTTGACCGACTTGTGCTTGGGCAAAAATGTGAGAATATCCTTTGATTAACTTCTCTTTCTCTTTCCCTTATGATTGAACGTCCAACATATGCATAAGGTCAAGAAATTATATTGATTAAATCCTAGCCACTTTTATTGATTTTTCATATGGAAAAGATGAAGTGTATGATATTAATTCTCTTTCCCTCATGACATGCGAATTGTAGCCCATGGAATAGCCAAAAGGGCTTCTTCAATTTATCATAATTTCAACTCTTCAAATATTACTTTAGTTGAAATTGTTGACTTAGTCATCATCTTTTACAACTTGGTCAAATTGCCTTCACATGTCATATGTAATAGCCTATATTGTTTCCTCTTGTCATATATAAGTCATGGCCCTTTGAAGAAGAAGATGATCTTGTAAAATATCATCTTGCAATATAATATTAAATTGCCAATTTTGCATATGAAACTTGACTAAAGTCATAACAAAATTTTTCAGAGGTAATTATGTCATTAATCCCACCATCTATTTTGTACATTTAGCCTTTGAGTACATCTTAGGATATTACACAACACCTAACCTAACCTCCTTCCAACCAAACACTACTTTTTTACCTCAAACCCACCCCAACCTAACCTAACCTCCAACCAAACAAAGCCTTAGTCTCTCTCTGGCTCAAGATGTTCCCTCCGACATCTGTGACGCTACCTTGCAACTGGTCCATCATCACATTCTACACTCCCTCCTACAACGTCGCTTCTCTAAACCTCACCCACCTATATTCAGCCTAGACTGGACCACACCGTTCCAAATTGGCTCATCCTCCTTCATCCTCTTATCCTGCGAACCACCCACATCCGCCTCCATTGTCGAATCCACACTGATCTACAACCTCTCTTGCTACCACCTGTGTGCGGCATTGTACAAGTATTCTTCTGTGATGTCTTTTTGTTTCCCCCTATTTGATCTGACCACATTCCATCTGTTATTGCAGCTTATAGTTTCGTTGTTTAAATTTGCACTTTTTCATGGTCACTAGAAAATTTTGAACTGTCATATGCTATCCTATGCTATATGGTGTCAAGTTGTTGGTTTTCACTTAACTGTAGCTCACAATTTACAAGTGGCATCAAATATGTTGACGATTGAGTGTTGTTTAAAATTTAAATTGATTATCAGTGCACTATTGATCTATTTTTAATTTAGCCCATGTTTCTTTATTTGTAGAGGGTTGTTCGGCACAAAGAACCATAGTGGAAAGACAGGGAGGATGAGAGAAGTTATTTTCACCAGAGTTTAAGCTTTGTGCGATAAGAGCAGAGCAACACTCTGGAGATTTGAGGCTTTCTCTTTGTGAAGGAAGAGAGAACGTCTTGGGCTGGTGAGAGAGACTAAAGACAGGGGAGAGAGAGAGAGAGAAAATGAGAAGAATCCGATGTGGCTCTAATTTTTAGATCTGGATGCTTAGTTAGATAGCCTAACAGATTTCCTAACCCTGTTAGCTTTTATTTAACAGATTTAAACATTAGGGGCTAATGGAACTAACGGAGTGAACTTTAAGGAGCTGACAAAAAAGAAAAATAAATGCAGGGACCTGATTTAAAACTGAGTGAAACTATAAGGACTTGGTAGTTGTCCCTATAATCATAATATGTTTGCGTGTTAAGAGGTTTATTGGTGATCATATATATGAGAGGTTTCTTTATATATCATAATATGTTTCGGTGTGTCTGTATAAATTTGGAACCTGCATGCATTTTTTTTTTCCTTGAGTTATGAGAAAGAATTTAAAGGGTTTTAATAAGGCAGTTAAGAGATTTATAGGTGACATTTGAGTTTTTTTTTTTTTTTTTTTATACTAGTGATTGGGTTTCCTAACACATCATCACCTCCTCTATAGATATACTCCTACACATTACTTGAGAGCATATGTATGTACGTTATTGTTGTTTTGGTTACATAACATAGCTTTCTTTAATAATCTCATAATTAATTATTGAATCACATTTTGATCAATAATGTTAATCCTAACTATTATAAGCTTCGATTAACAACATAATGGGAGTCATTATATTAAGCCATTTAATTAGTAAACCATTAACCATAGAGTATAGTAGTATATATCCCTTAAAAGCTTCGGGGTCCTCAAGGCCAGATTTTTTTAGGACCCCTCATTGAGATTTTCTGATTGAAGATTGAACAGCTCATATATATATATATATATATAAGCACTCATTTCATTACCAACATTATACTTGGACCTTCAATTATATATTGAGTTTCAATTTGAGAACTTCATTGTATTAAATTCTTTTAAATCGTTTTTGGGTTATGCAAGAGGCTTTAAACCATTGACACATCATTTTTTTATCGCTTTAAACCATTGATACATCATTTTTTTAATCTTAGAGATACTTCTAGAAGAGTTATAAGCACTCTAAAAATTATAGAGCAATGTAGCACGGATCATGAGACCTTTTTCACCGAACATTGATTTGACGTTAATTGATTGTTAGCAAGAAGCAAAGTTCCACTGACTGATTTTTAAAAGATTGTGTACTTATGTTGCGCTATATATAATTTTGTTTGATGCTTATCACTCCTCTTACGAATACTTTTTTTTTTTTTTTTTTAGCTTACAAAGGCAAGCAAAACTTGAATTATAAGAATGCTACAAAGTGTGCATCACCGAATGATCTTGTGGTATTCCACCACAGTCCATCGCAAAGAAATGGTTGCATTCCATTGGAGACTTTCTATCACCAAAAACTCCTGATTACTCAACTGAGCTTTCCGCGCTAGATAATCAGCACATCGGATAGTCTCTCTTACTAATACTTTCTAAAAGCACTTGGTGCGTTATTTCCGTATATATAGGGGAGGCGGAGGGTAAGTTTTACATAAGGCCTCCCTTTCATTTGGAATAAAAATGGAATACTTTTAAAAAAGTTGTACTTAACCCAATAATTAATATGAAATCTATATAAGCATATAGGGAGAATATAATTTAGGTCCAAACTAAGAAAAATAATATATTAACAAATCCCATTAATTGTCAATGGTAACTCTTCACTTGTTATTGAAAACTTTTCTAATATTATTTTTCATGGTTGGGACATAAATGATATTTTCCTAAGTATAATATAATGATTCATAAAATATGTCTCTATCCTTATCGTAATTAACTTCCTAAAAAAATATGACATGTCATGAAAGATGTGTATAGGATTCCTTGAGTAGTTAAACCATTTTCAAGAGATTTTTTTTTTTTTTTGGATTATGCATATATAGGAACTTTTGACAATAGAGAAACTACATCCAGAATATTCAATAAGATATTGAAATCACGAAGTGAAGAAGGGAAGAATGGTTATGTGCGTAGATATATACCCACTGAATGGACATGCAGACGAAAATATAATTACATGAATTTGAAGGTCCACCTACCATTAGGATATTATAAAGAGATGCTAACTAACAATTTTACTAAAAATGGGTGGTGAAGTGGTATGACTATGAGGAGTGGGAAAAATACTCAAAATTATCTTTTTTTCTTCAATATAATGATTTTCCGTTTTAATTTCTGAGTTAGTTATATAAAGCACTTGAGTTTTTTAATAGAGGGCCACCGCTAGAGCCATGCAAAATACAACAAGATTAAGGTACATCAGAGCTCAAAAAATCTCTACACCAGAAAGGTGGATCATGAAGGATCATGATATCTAAGGTACCCGTACCACTTGGTGGGCAAGGCAATCTACATATTTGTTATTTTCACCAAGTCTTAATGTAGGAGCTAATTAAAAAGTTAATGTTGATCCTGAATATAAAACATATTTCACGTTTTATCCATTTTTCTTAAACTAACCCAACTGATATTCTCTCAATAATAATCAAGTACGAGAGGGTGGGAGGAAATTAAGGAAGATGATTAGGATATCTTCAAAAATCATATTATATTAAATAGCTTAACTAACATCATTAATCTACTCAAATTAAGTTAATTAAGTTTTACATTAAGGACCAAAGCAGTAGCTTCTTTGAACTTATGATCAAAAATTATGATCCAATTGCGCCTAATTTTTCTTAGAGGGAGTCTTAGAAAATTCATTTTGGATGAGCGTGAGTGCATCTATATGGACTCCGAATAGACAGTAATTAACTTTGGGGTATTTGTGCCTCCAATAAATAGTGAGTCCTTCAAGGATACCCAATAACGCGGTTGCAGTGTTAGGATGGATAAAACACTTGATTTGAATGTATTGATAAGCACGTGCACGCACACATACACATAAATCTAAGAGCCTGTTTGGCATGGCGTTATGCCATCCCAAAAGTGACCTTTTTAAAAAAAAAAAAAAAAAAAGCCCGATGGTATCATTTTACAGTGTTTTGGTTCTCTATTTGGTAATTAGGCTTTTTTTTTTTTTCAAAAGTAGCTCATGAGAAAAAAATCAAAAGTCTAGCTTTTTAAAAAAAATTACTTCTGTCACCACAAATCTAAACACAAATCACATTTACAATCTGACTTTTATCTTATATTAAGTTTGTAAAAATCAAATTAGAAAATAGCCATTTCTGCCACCACTAACACAAATAGGCCCTAAGTAGTTCTATTTACCAACATCATAAAGTATTCATTCTCTTCTTCACTAAGTTATTCTAAATATTCAATAGAAAAAAGGGATTCAGATGCATACTTAGGATCGAGAAGAATGGTTGAAACAATTTTAAAATTTGAATATGGAGGCTAGCTAATTGCTCGGAGTCTGCTTTGATTTCCCTCAATTTTAGGTTTAGCAAGTCAAGGGAAGGGGAAAAAACATCAATACTAATGCAAACAATTTGTGCAATTTACCTCTCCAACTTTAAGCCTTTAATTTCGCGCCGGATTACCCTTTCCCTAACTTTTTATGGAAAAAATCCGAACTCTGGTTCATATATAAAAACTTAGTTAAAGGTCATTTTTGTCTTAAAAATTTTTACTAAAGAGCTGTGGGTACCAAAAGTTCTAAGCCTTTAATTTTATTCATTTATTCTGCATGTTAGTTCTCAGATTTCAAATCGTTGCAAGAGCAGGAGATGAGGTGATCCATGTATGTCAGAATTATGAACTTCGGGAATGTTATTTATGAACCTTTTGGTAAATTTTGTTCAATTCCTCTTCTTTCTACCCTAGAATCATAGATGGTGAAGACATCTACCATGAAGAAGACTAGAAGAGAGACGTCTTGAGTAGAAGATGATGATGAGGGGTGGTAGTCTTTTTTTTTAAAAAAGAAAAAATTCTTATAAATTTGAGCTAGAAACTAAAAGTTAACTGAGATGGAAGCCACGCGGACATGCTCCATCAGCATAATTGGGTCAACTAACCTTTGACTATTTGAGCTATTAAATTAACTCAATATTACTACATTTGGGACAACATTTAGCAAAAAGAAAAAGAAAAAGAACTTTCTGGCACCCACAGTTTTTTTTTGCAAAAACTTTCAGGACGAAAACTACTTTTGCCCTTATAAATTTTAAGAGATTAAATTGATACATGTTTGCATGCACGCACGAACACATAAGTATAATTAATGTCTTCCCAAAATGGGAAAATCGACTTTTCATTATAAAATACTAGTTTTTTTAGTTTTGTTCAAAAAATTTTCAAACAAACTATAATTTTTTGTTCGAATTTAAATGTAATTTTTTAAGGGCCTTGTTTGGAGACAATTAAGAATTTAAAAATGAGTTACAGTACAAATAATCTTGCGAGATTTACGATCAAGGATAACTTGCACGCACACACAACCTCTAAATTCAGGAGGGATCTTTGCATTTTGACCAAATAAAAAAATGGATCGAGAAGATCGATTGCACGCACTAAACTCTCGAAAATTTCAGTTTGCATCTCCCTATAGCGTCAATATGGCAAATGGCAATAAACAAAACATAACAACTGAAATAACTTTATATGTACTTACTTAAACACATAAATTAATAGAGAATGTAGTTTTGATAGGAAAAAGAGCTGACTTTTTGTGTTATATTAACATTAATCTTCTCCTAGAGATGCAAGCTTAATTGAAACACTAAATATGGATTAACTCTCTAAACACACTAATCAATGCCCCAGCTCACAAGGGTGCCACGTCGTCTATTTATTTTGTTTTAAACTTTGACGCGTTATGTCTCACCGGGGAAGCATATATCCTACTAATATTCTGACGATAGAACGAATCGTAAAATTCATAACATTATAGTATTCAAGATGTTTTAGGTTCACTAACGTGGATGTTTGCGAGCCATGCATTGGACCTGGACCACTTTATTGAAATATTTTGAAATGCGGGTTATTTTGCAATTTGTTATTTGATGTTGGAATATGCACCAACGTCACCTCTCTGTCTTGCGGAAAAATTATAGGTCGCGTATGTATACTTGTCCTTTTACGATATATATTTCTCGCATGGCCAATCATTGTCATCTTTTTGAACACTAAAAAGATAAGGAATTTTTGTCCGAATTTTTCTTGTTATGTGCGGTATAAATTGAAATTTTTCACAAATATTTTTTAATGTTGTTTCTAAATAGTAAATACTATTTCCCCCAAGAAAAATTAAGCTATTAATATTTTGATTTTTTTTTTTTGGAAAAGTATAAACTTAGTAAATGAAAGTTACAATCAGTAACTTTTTATTATTATTTAATTAATTCAATCTGAATTAAAAAATTGTTTCTTACTAAAACAATAATGTTCAATGTAATAGAAGCCTTCGTCTTATTTAACAGAATAATAGAGAAAGAGAAAATTTTATAGCAGTTATTTGATTTTGACGTCGAATTGAAAGCTTTGAAATGTGTCATAGATACGTAGGAGAAAATCAAGAAAAGAGAGAGATTGTTTTAAAGTGATACACTTATGCAATGCAATAATGATGAAAATTGGGGAAGGTGCTATGTGGTTAAAAGGAAGACTAAGAAAGCAGTGAGTGAAACTCATTCAAAAACATTTGAGGAGTTTTATAAAAAGTTAAGGATAAAGTTTGGGGAAAGAAAAATTTACAAGATTGCAAAGTATAGGGATAGAAAAAGGAGAGATTTGGATTATGTAAGGTGAATAAAAAACAATGAAAGCAAAGTCCTAGTTACTGATGGGGATATTAAGGATAGATGGGAGGTCTACTTCTACAAGCTATTTAATTAAGGAGGGAGGAGGATTTTCAACTTGTGAGTTGAAAATTTTGTCAATTAGAGAAGGTGAACAAAATTTGACATTCTATCGCAAGATCCGCGTTAGTAAGGTTAATGATTCTCTTAAAAAAATGGAAAATCATAAAGCCATTGGTTCTAACGGTATGCCTATTGAAGTTTAGAACCGTTAAGTTGAAAAATGGGTGTCCTGGCTTACTCAGCTTTTTAATTGGATTTTATGATCTAAAAATATATTAATGGTTGGAGGAAAAGCATTTTAGTCCCTGTTTACAAGAATAAAGAGGATATCTAGAATTGCGCTAGCTACATAGGGATAAAGGTTATGCATCACACAATAAAATAGTGCAAAAAGGTGATTGAACACATATTGAGATTGGAGGCTCGCATTTTAGAGAACCAATTTGGATCCATATATGCTAGGAAAATCCACAACAGAAGTGATTTATTTACTGAAGGGGTTAATGGAGAAGTATCAGAATAAAGGAAGGGACTTGCATATGATTTTTATTGACTTGGAGAAAGCTTATGACCGCATGCCATTGGAAAGTCTTAGAAAAGAAGTGTGTGCGTATTGTATATATTAAGGTCACACAAGTTATGTATGTAGGCCGGGGTAACAACTAGTGTGATAACGTCTGGAGGTGAGACAAAGGACTTTCCTATAAGAGTTGGCCTTCATCAAGGATCAGCTTTGAGCCCTTATTTGTTTAACATGGTTTTAGACATTTTAACTTAGCTTATACTTGAAGAAATCCCTAAGTGCAAGCTATTTGCTGATGATATTGTGCTTGTGGCTTAGTCAAGAGAAAAAATTAATTCTAAAATTGAGATATGGAGAAAAACCTTAGAGTCGAAGGGTTTTCGACTAAGTAAGAGTAAGACAGAATATATGCATTGCACGTTTGATAAGAGAAGAGTAAGAAGTGATTTGGAGGTCAAACTAGGAGATCAGATCATTCCATAGGTGACAAATTTCAGATATTTGGGATCAATTTTGTAAGAATATGGTGAAATTGATGGAGATATTAACCATATAATTCAAGCTAGCTGGTTTAAATAGAGAAAAGCTGCTGGAGTTATTTGTGATAAGAAAGTACCTAAAAAGTAAAAGAAAAATTTTATCGTACTGTTATTCAGCTAGCAATGTTTTGTGGTAGTGAATATTGAGCTTTGAAGTGGCTGTTGGAAATTGTGCCCTAAGGGTCAATCATTGTACTTTAAACATTATTATTTTAATGAAATTTCTCCATTCTGTTATCATATTATTTGCATGTTAACTGTGATAATTGTATCCTAGGATAATTCATAAAGATTGTCCTAAAATGTCCCTGGTCGGTCATCTATACAGGAGTATAGATGAAACAAGACAAGTATGACATAAGATATAGAGATACGAATCAAAGTCTTAGGCATTTGTAAGAGTACAAGGTGCTGGACCGACCCACTATAAGAAAGCTACATGGATCAAGTCATAAGCTTTTCTCATGTATAACCACATCACAATGCCCTTAGACCTGAGGTCATCATGGATTCCTGCATGAGAGTTGCTAAGCTTTGAACTAGTCAAAAGTCACTTTTGACCGGGTGATGATAAAAGCTATGATCGAGCTTAGTGGTTTTTCATGCATAGGAATATGAATGATCAAGATGGAATTTGTCCCTCACATTAGTAGAGAGATATTACTGGGCTCCTCGATGAGTGAATCTGAGAAATGTATGGCCATAATACAATGGAAAGGAGTTTCCATTTCTATTGTCAGGCTACTCAGGAATCGAGAAAGTAATGGTCAGAAACAAGAGGATGACATTATCCATGCCTTATCCTTGATCGATATATCGTGTGACAAAAGGGATGTGACATGGTTGTATGACAGACTGCATTGTGATAACGATCCTCATATGAATTGAGTAGTCATAATGTCTTGCTAGAGGCCGCTTTTGACTTTTGGGTTAGTACAATTATTGGCCCACTGCCAACTTCATATAGGCCTACAGGGTCACACACAAGAATGGCCCAACACGAGATAATGTTGAATTTAGGGTGGACGAATTATATATATATATATAATATAAAATTCGTTAATAATATTATATAGATATATATTTTCGAAATACATATCTTATATATTATATATGTGTGTGTGTGTTATATGATATTATTATATTGTGTTAGTTTTAAATTTAATTTATCAAGATATATTAAATTTAATAATTAACATGATAGAGATATAGTATCTCAGATTTAATTATGAAGATAAATTAAATCTAATGGCTCTTTATTTGGATTAAATAAATAGGTTAAATTAAAACTGTCGAACAGATTTATTTTAAACTGAATTTATTTAATTAGCTCATCAAAATAATTAATTGTTGATTAATTTCGAAATTAATGATGATTAATTTTGAAATTTGAATATAGCCCTCATAGGTTATAAATTTGATAGAGTAGATAAACTCATACGCGCATGAGAATTGAGAGCCGCAAGGAAAACCCTAGGAGACATTTGGAGGCGCTAGCATGCAGTCTCGGTTGGAGAGCATTCGTGTGGATACCGGTAGAGGGAGCGGACCTAACGTGTTGGCTCCTAGAGATCGTGAAAACCCTAAGTTAAAAAGATACGAGTTCTTTCTAACCCGATTTAAATACCGTTAATAGATCCTCAATTATGATCGGTAAAATTTTAAAATCCTTCCGCTGTGCCTGCCGATCCTAACAGTGGCTACATGAGCACCAAGTGGGGGTAACTAAAATGAGGATGTTAAAATGTATGTGTGGTCTTACAAAGAAAGGTAAGATTCATAATGAACTTATACGATGAAGGGTTGGAGTGGCACCCATTGAAAAAAAATGGTAGAAAATCATTTGAAGTGGTTTGGACATATAGAAAGAAGGTCATTGGATGCACCAATATAAGAAGGGTAGATCGAGTTGTTTGGAGCCCCCTTAAAAAGGGTAGAGGAAAACCAAAGAGAACACTCAATAAGGTTATTGAGCGAGATCTCTTAGTTAACAATTTATTCTGAGATTTGATTTTTAACCAAACTTAATAGCATTGTTTAATCCATGTAGCCGACCTCACCTAATAAAATTAAGGCTCAATTGTTGTTGCTGCAACTACCTTCAAGGGGGAAAAGGCAAATATTCCTGGATTTAACATCACGCTTCATATATACTTAATATTCGCAAATAAAGTCAAGAATCGTATGCATTATTCTTATCCATAGCGCCACCAAGACTTTACTGTACAATTATTTATTATTATTGTTGAATAATGAGATATAAAATTGGCAAAAAAAAGAATAGAGAAACAACAAACACCCTAAAAAAAAAAAGGAGAAAGACCATGTACTCGTGGAGCATGTAAGAATTTCTCATTCAATCAAGAGTTTCACACAATGAAGAGAGGAAGAGAATTCTAAATATTAAAACCAAGGATCATATTATGAGCATAACAAGCTCATCACTCATTCAAAGATATTTCGTCCTGTCATGAATATAAGATAGAGTTGATTTTTTTAGAGATATTAAGAAGACTAATTAAATTACTTTAAAATATTTATATTTATCATTTTTTCTCCAAACTATTTTGCTTAACTTATAAACTAATATATAATCTAATAATACACAACATATTATATAATTAAATAGCTTATTTAGCTTTCTTAATCTCTCTGAAAAAAAGTCAGCTCCATCCTATATTTAGTACATTTAGTACAGCAGGGAGTATGTTGCTAGAGAGCCAAGGCAAGCAAGGAATTTATCATAAGTAGCAACTTACAAGACCCATTAATACCAAATAGCATTCAAGAAATTATTGTTTTAAAATTGTTTTAAAGGAAATGATGCAGGGGAAAATCACCTATTCATCGGATATATTCCTATATTCACCCCAATTTTCTCACTTAAATTATGATTAAATGCTTAGAGTAATTCATTCACTACAAAAAAAAATATTAAATTTCTGACAGAATTTGCCATGGAATTTGATTCCGTGGCAAATTATGTTAGAAATCCATCTGAAATTCCGTCAGAAAAGTTTCCTATGAAATTTTTTCCGTGGCTAAAAAATATTCTGTGGCTAATTTTTCCACCGAATTAGTCACGGATTTTTCCGTGGCAATTCGCCATGAAATAATTCTGTGTCTAATTCAGTCCGAAAAATTAAAAAATTATTATTTTTTAAATAAATTTAATTTTGAAAAAATATCTTTATAAAAATTAAAATTATGATATTATTAGCCATATAAATATTTAAAAATTAGGGTTAATACCATCTTTTATCCCTCAAGTTATTAATTAATATTAATAAAAAATAAAATTTAATTGTAGAAATTAGACAAAAATACAATCATATGAAATTTATTTAAGATGTAAATTTTTTTTTTTCAAAATTAATTTATATTAAAAATAATAAGAATATTTAAAAATTATTTTATAGTGTTATTAAAATTATATTTATTTTTTGATAATAATATATATTTTTTTTTAAGAAAAAAATATATATTTACAAATAATTGATTATTTACAATAAGATTATATATATATATATATATATACATATATATAGTTTTGCAATAATATAATGTTAAAGCATTCCGATGCAACTGGTAAGGCGTTGTGTGCGTGTAGGCAGGGCGTGGGTTTTAATTCTCTTGGGACTAAGAGGAGAACCATTTTTTCAAGAAATATGGAGAAGACACGTGGCCAAGCTTGGACCCGAGTGTGAGTTGGCGACCTCCGGAGCTACCACGTGGCGCTGTACGAACATGCCACATGGCATTTTAAAAATTTAAAATCAATTTGCGACGGAATTGGATTCTGTCGAAAATTTCTGACAAAATCCAATTCTATCGCAAATTGATTTGTCACGCTCCTATTAGTGAGGGAATCTATTCCATCAGAAATCCATTTCTGTCGCAAATCAGTGGCAAATTCAGTCAAAAACTCTGAATTCCATCAGAAATTCAGTGTTTTTTTGTAGTAATTTTTTCATAAATGGAACATAATTATATAAAAACGTCTCATAACAAGTTCGCAGCAAGTGATGACAAATTATATTATAAGAAATGACAGCAAATCCATACTACTCATTTAACATTTATAATTGACATTTTTTAGTTGTTGCAATTATTTCTTAATTCTTCTTAGACTCATAGTGATTGTGTTTAGTCATTTTCGCCTAAGACATAATTTCAACAAGATTTGGATATTGAGTATGTTAAGTATAGGAGCGAACACCCTATTTTATCCCGGTTCCCCTCAAAAAAATAAAAAAAAAGGAAAAAAATTCTTCTTGATGCTTAACATCTAAATTAATAAGTAAATGACATTGATAATGACATTGAAAAATGATCACCATTAATGGTGATGGTCTTCCAATTGAGGTTTGTAATAAATAGCAAAAAAATTTTAAAATAATTCATCTCATTGATATTGATTGATATCCTAATTAGGAAGTTTAGTGTGGAGTCATTATGGGGGGGGGAATAGAAATACAAAAATACAAAAATAAAAAACCAAAAATACAAAAAATACCTCTCATTTTGATAGGTTTAAATTAGGAAATTACTTGTGGGAAAAATATAAAAAAATATTCAAAAATGAAAAATACAAAAAATATCTCTTATTTATGTTGATAGGTTTAGATTAGGAAATATTTGTGTTAAAATATAAAAATTAAAAAAGAAAATCTCTCATTGATAGTGATTAGGTCAACTTAGAAAATTTTATTGATAGAAAATACAAAAAAAAATTCAAAAAAAGGGAGCATTTATGAGAAAAACCCTATTTTAAAACTATAAATAAGGGAGCAAGGGTTGAAGCAAAAGACTCCAAAAAAAGATTAGGAGAGCAAAGGCAAAAGAAAATGATGAAAGAAAAGAGGCAAGCAATGGTTAGAAGTACGGCCTAAAGAGAGTAAAATCTATTGTTCATCTTTTTTATCTTGTTTTCCCCCGTGCCCAGAAGGAAAGCATATGCTCTTATCACTACAAAAAAAATGCTATTTAATAGTGGTTAAAAAGGTGTATTTGTAGTGGTTCTCACCGCTACAAACGACATTAGTAGTGGTTTACAAAACCGCTACTAAATCCACTGCTGCAAATATTTTTGTAGCGATAATACAGAACCGCTACTCAAGTACGAAACCACTAGTACATTTGTAGCGGTTTATTCCAACCGCTACAATATTCAATAACGATCACTCATTGTCTTTCATTATTTGTAATGGTTTTATAACCGCTACAAATATTGGAGCCTGTGGTGGGCAATGAAAAATGCAAATTTTGCTCCATCTTTGTGGTGATTACAAAACCGCTACTAAATTGAAAACAAGAAAAGAGCTAAAAATTAGTAGCGGTTGGAAAAAAGCTACTAATATCATATGAAATTTGAAATTTGGTGCCAAAAATTTAATTTCTTTTTGTTTTTAAATTTGTAGCAGTTGTATTTCCTAAAACCGCTACAAATTTTTTGTGAAATTTTAAAAAAAAAATTATACAATTATTTGTCTCCATTTTTATAATATGGTATTGAATAATTTATTATTTCAGTTGTTTAGCTGACAGTAGCTATTATTTAAAAATAATTATTTAATTAAATTGGTATAGTATAAACTATATATTGATAATATTATTGAGAATATGTAGGTAATAAGAAATTATTATATTGTCTGCTACAATGTGGTTATCATTATGTAAGGAAAAAAAGAAACAGTGAGAAAAGGTCCTTCAATATCTGAAAAAAGAAAAATAGTGAGAATAAACATTATGCGAGGGAAAAAAATATTGAAATAAAAGAATAAAAAAAAATTTATCATATTTGATCACCTTGTTCAGCTTCTCATCTCTTAGAAAAGTATTTGTAAATGAGAGAAAATGAAAGAGAGGAATGATTGAAAGAAATGGGGGAGTGTTTGAAATGATATGTGGTGGAGGTATTTATAGAGATCTGTATAACACTTGTAGCAGTTAGTATGATAGTTGTTGTAGCGGTTTTATGTTTGTTAGCTATTATTATGACGTTCTTTGTTGCAGTTTTTAAAATTTATAGCGGTTTTTTTTTAATTTGTAGCGGTTTTGGAACCCCTACAAATAATGTCCTGAATTTTTTTAAAAAAATTATACATCAACGGTTACAAAAACAAAAACATAATATGTTTAATCATTCATCCTCGCCATCCCTACAGAAATTGTGTGAAGAAATTGTTAGTGTGGTATTATTTTGTAAAAAAATTAAATTTAAATTATGTGAACTTAAAAAAATGAACTGAAGTAGAGTTCAATTGTCATTGCCTTCAAGGAAGAAGTTTTTGACATTAGTGGGTTGAAATGGCTCACTCTCGTTGGTGATATTATCGCCATCACCCATGTCGTAAAGGTCTTGAGGCTTTAAATAAACAACCATGTGCCAATCCTTGTACCTCTCATCCTCAACATAATAAACTTGGTGTGCCTCTAAGGCAAAAATATACGGCTCATCATCTTCAGAATGACCAATGTGAATTGGCCATGAAAAATTTACCGATGTGATGCCTAAGTCGTCAGTTGTAAGTCCCCGAGAAGTAGTAGTATTTGCCTACAAACATTTGAAAAGCGTCATGGTGAAATAACCTTGGTAATTAAGTTCAACGACATCAAGAAGCTTTTCATAGTAAAGGACGCCTCCGAACTACATATTGGCATCATTGTTGCTCGCAAAACTCCTTATCCCAAATGTGCCATAAACACCCGAATTTTGAGTTTACAATCCTTGATCTCGTTAAACCATGCAAAACTTGAAACCGTTAACATTGTATGCTGTAAACCTTTTTACATCGGCAAGAGGGATGATTGCGAAAGCTCTAAAATCTAGTGAGTGTGGGTTGTGATCATTTAGTATTCTGCACACAAACCAGGTTGGGAATTCTCTGTGGACCTTTTTATCAACTTTGAAGGATATTTGTGTACAGATCCTGAGTTGACACTTAACATGAATTTTGAATTCCCTGCAATTAATCATGGGAAGGAGATCATGAAATGTAAGTGAAAAATGTTACGAAAGATATAGATTAACATATGAGTGTACAATTCTTACTGAAGGAAGGGTTCAACTTGAGTGCAATTAATCAAGACATTTCTATATGCTTGCAACTTCTCAATTGTCGTTAGTTTGAAGTTCTCAGTTCTTCCAACTGGTTTACCAACACGAGGGATAAATTCTCCTGATGTTGGCATAGGTTTAGGACAATTGTCTATACAAGGCGAGCGGTTGAAAGCCATCTCAATGTCATCAAAGTACCTTAAACAGAAATACAGCACCACATCCCTTATATAACCTTTAGCTATAGAACCTTCTGGCCATGCCTTATTCCTTACATAAGATTTCAATTTCCAAGAAACCTATGAAGTAAAGAAGGGAAAAATGATACTGAATGCTGAAAAGGGTAACTAGCAAACATAGGAACTAATAATAACGCACAAATATTAAATGAGTACCTCTCAATAGGATACATCCATCGATATTGAATTGGGCCAGTGAGCTTTATTTCATTAACAAGGTGGATTGTAAGGTGAACTATCACAGTGAAAAAGGATGAAGGAAAGATTATCTCCAAATGACAAAGCGTAAGAATAATTTTGGACTGCAGCTGATTGAGCTCCTCAATGATCAAAACCTTGGAACACAACTTCCAAAAGAAAGAACAAAGTTCTACCAAAACGATGGACATATTAGCAGAAAGTGCATTCTTTATAGCCAACGGGAGTAACAGTTGCATAAGAACATGTGAGTCATGACTCTTCAGGCTAGTAACCTTTCAAGCCTACATGTCAATACATCAAGAAATGTTGCTTGAATACTTATCAGGAACTTTTATTTTCTTCAACGTCGTAAGGAAGACCTCCTTATTCAGTTTTGTGAGAGTGAACTTTGTCAGTTGAATTTTCCATGCTCATCTGACCACGCAACTTCAGAAACTCCCATGGTGCCTAAATCTTTCCTCTCCTGAAGATGATCTTTTGACTTGCCGGGTTTGTTAAGTAATGTATATAGCACATTATCACAAACATTCATTTCAATGTGCATGACATTAAGACAATAGCAAAGTAAATTAGATTTCTAATATGGAAAAGTGAAGAAAATTCTTATCTTCCTCTATTGTTGAGGCGCAGAAGTCCTGCTTGTCTTTCGGCCTGCTTTTGCTGCATCGTTGTTTTTTTTTAACTCGAATTCAACATCCTCAAGCTGCTGTAAGATATCTGCACCGGATAAAATTTGAGGTGATCCTCTTTTTCCTGGTTTCCCGTTGAAGCAATTTCATTACAATATAAACTTGTGCCTTCCATCGAGAAACCTTTGATGCCTCATGAAGCACCACTTTTGGCTGTGGAGAAGGCACATTACGTCAGAGTTAAAATTGCAAGCTGGACACGCTGACCTTGTATATACATTCCACTCGGATAATATTCCAAGACCAGGAAAGTCACTAATCGTCCACATCAAAGCTGCACGCAAGTTAAACAATGTCTTCCCGTACGCATCGTATATCTCAATGCCAACATTCCACAGGTCAAGCAGTTCTACAATAAGCGGTTGAAGATACACATCAATGTCATTACCTGGTGCCTTTTTGCCTAGAATGATCATAGACAAAATGAAGGAGCTTTGTTTCATACAAATTCAGGGGGTAAGTTGTAGGGACTAAGACTACCAGCCAAATACTGTAACTTGAGCTAAGATTCCTAAATGGATTGAAATCGTCGATCATCAAAGAAAGCTGAACATTTCTGGGGTGTCAACCATCAAAAGATGGAAAGTCGTTGTCGAACTTTTTTCAGGCGTCTGCATCCGGGGGATGTCTTAATTTACCATCTTCATTCTTATCAACGACATGCCACCTCATGTGCTCCATCGTTTTGGACGCCATAAACAATCTTTGTAGGCACAGCTTTAAAGGAAAGTACCAGATAATCTTTACAGGTTTCTTCTTCTATTTTTCCTCTTCCGAATTGTCTTGTACCTCGATGTGTGACATACAATCATTGGGGCATGCATCAATTTTTTGGTTGTTCAAGCCCAATTTGTTATTAATCTTCTTGGTCTCGTATAACATTATGAGAATTTCCGGGTCGGGGAATGCATCTTATAATAATTCTAGCAATATTGGCATTCCCTTATCTGTGATTCCACACAAGCACTTGATATGATACAACTTGATCAAGAAACATAATTTAGAGTATTTTTGACAACCTTGATATAAAGGGTGATCTGCTTCATCTATCAAGCTGAAAAAATCCCGAGATGCTTCATTCCCCATGATTACCGGCTCTGAACCCTACACTTCTTTGTTGAAGTTGTCTTCATAAAAACCAAATACATCACGCACAGCATCATTAATTGGATCATCTTCATCTAGTTGAACTCCTAGTTATGAACTTCGAGGAAGAGTATCATCATATCTCATACCGGCCTTCTCACCATGAACTCCCCAGAACGTATAGTCTTTCGGGAAAGGCTTCACAAGCAAATGTTCCTTAACAACTTGTCAAGCATGCCACTTCTTAAACTTGCATCTCCGACACAGACAGACGATCTTGTCATCACAGCTGGAGTGAGAGTATGCGAAATCCAAGAAATTGTTTAATCCGTACAAGTATTCTAGAGAATTACGTGGCAACCTGATCCATGACTTATCCATAACTAGTGAGAAAGAAAATATAGTAAAGAAGATGAGTGAATAGAGAATTACGGGTGCCTGGAAGCTCATATTCAACTTCTCCAATGTTTAACATTTTGTAGCGATTATAAAACTGCTGCCACAACTACTACTGAGTATATGTTTGTAGCGGTTATATTAATATAACCGCTATAAATTTTCATGACTGTTGGCTGCTGACACAAATTTCATTTTCACTTTATAGCGGTTTTAAAATAAACCGCTACAAAATTGATGACCGTTGGAGGGATATGAAATTCAAATTTCAAAACTTTGACAATTTGTAGCAGTTAAGACAATAAACCGCTACAAAATTTCTTTAAAAAAATTAATTTCACCTTGTAGTGCTTTTTTAAATATAACCGCTACAACTTTCCACAATCGTTGGTGGGATATATAATTCAAATTTCAAAAGTTTGAATCTTTGTACCGGTTAAGAAATAAACCGCTGCAAAGTTTCAAATTTGTAGTGGTAATGGACTTAAACCGCTACAAAAAAAAAATTCAAAGTTTGTAACGGTTGTTACCATTCAACCACTACAAATTTCATCTAGTTTTTTTTTGTTAATTTTTGTGGTTAGTTTTAAAAATATAAATATAACTGTCGTAAATGAAAAAATAATTTAACATAGCTCTGAAAATATAAATATCCAAGTTTTTTTTACAGGTGTTTGAAAAAAAATATAACTTTCCTAAAGCTAACTAATTAAAAAACATAAACTAACTATTCGGAGGATGATGATCAGATCCTCCCTCAGAAGGGGAAGGACCACGGCGCTGATCATCAAGTCCTCCCTCAGGGGGGCTCCCTCAGATGCTACTGTATCAAGGCACTGAATAGAGCTAGCAACACCATCATCATCAGCAGGAGGAGCCGGCTGGATGACGAACCGAGGGACATGGGGAACCTGTGGATGCTCCTCGTCAAGGAACAAGCAACTCCAAGACCACTCCAGCATGTAGTTTGTGATATCGCCCCACTACGTATGTTGAGCATAGTAATAATCGGCCTGCTGCCGCATCTAATGAGCCACCACATCCTGTGTCCTAGCAACCTCTGAACAAATCTCCTCAACAAACTCATCCCTCAAACATCTGACCCCGGACGTCCGTGCTTAAGAATTGCCAGCCTCAGAGGCACCGCTCCTGCCATTGACCATATTAGGTATGGTGCCTATCCCCATCCCCCTCACGTGTCCAGGGTACTCATCTAGACCCAAACCCACTTTCAATGGCACAGTGGGGTCCACAGGCCCCTGTAACTCCTGGGTCTGGGTCTCTCTCAGCTCAGCTTGCGACTGCTGCATTCGCTCCTACTATTTTATGAAACAATTAATTTTTATTATTCAAAATAAAGATGTTTTATAAACAATATAACAATAAATTAACTTACAATGGCCTCCTCTGCCTGCTGAGAGGCTAGAGTCTCATCACGGTGTCTGTGGGTGATAGCGAATAACTCCCCGCAGTTCATCTGACGGTTCTCCAACTATACCTTCCTCTCCTAAAACAATTACAAAATTAAATTAGTATTATGAATCATTGATTAAGAAGTTGGGAAGAAGAGCAAAACACCATTGCATTATTGAAAAAAGATGGAAGAGTTGAAGACAAATGATTGGCTGCAGCCAGACGACCTCCAAAAAGTTTTGGGTTGCAGCCAAGCCATTTCTGGCTGTAGCCAGACGACAGACTGAGGCAAGACAGCATTTTCTGGCTGTAGCCAGAACGCGAAAACAGCAGCTGTGCGTTTTGTTTCTAGGTCATTTAAAAGGCAAAATGTTGAAACGAAAGGGGGAGTTCAATATTCAGAGGTTTTGTGAGGCGTCTAAGGAGCATTTGCAAGCAAAGGAGAGGGGTTTTCTCAAGGAAATCAAGTGGGATTGAAGATTAAAAGAGATTTCAACTCCATTTCTCTTGGTTTTTCTGTACTCATTCCCTTTCTCCTTTGTAATTCTGATATGGCTGCACTGAATGTTGACATCTGTGATTCATTTTTGAACATGAGTAGCTAAGGTTTTCATTCTAGGATTGTTTTTGAACCTTTGTATGGATTAAACTTGATTCATTCTCTCTTTTAGTACCTAATGGCATATATATGTTAATTCTACCATGTTTTTATGATATTCGTGACTGGCCATCACTGTGGATAATTTGTTCAATTAAATTAAGCTTGAGAGAGTTAATTTAGTTATAGAACTTTGGTAGAATTATGCTAGACTTGAAGTTTAAGAACTAAACGGATGGTTTGTTAGTAACATAGAGATATAGTTATTAACCCAGCATTGTCAAATTAAGGTGGCTATTTAATGATTATTTTCCCTTAACTGTAGCAAGAGATTGTGTATGTTAATGGAGGATATAAATTTGGTTATGACTTGAGAGAGCTTAATTAATTGCTTGTGAACCTCAGACAGACATATATATATATATATCCCATGAAAGTATTCTTGGAGAGGAAAGGAATTAAGTTTATGAAATACAAAGGGGATGAACAATCCTAGGCTTATTATAATTGATTGAATTCACAAGAATCAAAGTTTTGTTCCGTAATTCTTAGTTTTTATCAAAATATCTTTTGAAGCTTCTTTTTCCCGAACAACAACATGTTTGGCTCAACTTAATTGATTTCAAATGAATCTATTCAACCTAATTGAACACATGATTGCATTCGTTAGTTCGCTTTCGTCGTAGTCCTCGTGGGAACGATCTTTACTCATCACTTTATTACTTGCGACTTGTATGCTTGCGGAAGCTAAACGGCGAACAGTATCTAATAAAAGTGGAATTGTTTGGATGATAGACTTTATACAAGGCAATGGATTGTGTAATGGTGGCTTACAACTTTAATCATTTATTTTTTATGAAGCATCAGTTATGGGATCTCCTTCCTTTTTATTGTGTTTCGTGATGAACTGATCTTGTACGCCATCCTACTTTCATTTTATATGGGTGAAATTTATTCTTCATCTCAAACATTTCATCCCACCCTTAAGCGGTGCCGTGTGAGGTTTTTAAAGCCTCCTCAGACAAATAGGTTCATTAGTAAACTGCGTGAGATTATTGGAATTTACTCAGGAATATCAATGGGGTTGCCTAAGTTTTATTTATAAAAAAGAAGAAGAAAAATGATTTTAACACATTTTTATATATGAAAATAAAATGAAAAAATATCCTTTTATGAAAATAAAATTAATAAAGATTTTGAAAAAGGATTTATGCAGTGTGAGGCTTTTAGAGCCTCCTCATGCACAAATCAATTATTCTTCCGTGTGAGATTATGAGAATCTTCTCAGGAAGTTTAATCCAAAAGTCTTTCAAGAAATCATCTTTTCCTCAAATAAAAAAATAAGATTTGTTTTCATAAAATAAAAAATATAAACTAACCAAAAAATATTTTCTCAAATAAATTTTTTAAAAAAATTCCTAAAAAATACCAACAAAATGACACGTTTTTTTACCCCCGAACTACGTGGGCTTTAGTGCTTTTAAATGATACATAGGCCTTAGGTCATCTTCTTATGTCAGGTCCATTTTGTAAATAAATATATTTCCCCTTATTTCTCTTTTGTAAATAAAAATTATTTTTTCCTTTTCTTTTTTGTAAAATTTTGTTTCATTTCTTTTTTGGGTAATTATGATAAAACTAAAACGCCATACATATTTTTAAATAATTGATTTAGAGTAACTATTCTTATGAACAGGCGTTGTGGGGTGCTTAATACATTTCCCATGCATAATCGGCTCCTGAACCCTAACTGGTTGTTTAGACCATTTTTCATTTTCAAACAAGGTTTCCAAAATTATCCTTTCTTAAAATTTTGGTTGCATCCAACTCCATATCTTCAAAATTTTGGGCGCTATATCAGGTATCCTCTTATTTGAGGTAATCATGTTCAAGGCATTGTTCAGGCACTAAATGTGGGTGCCTTCCTCAGTAAGGATTCAAACCTTAATTCGTCACGTTGATAGGAACTAGCCGCTTCTGCTAGACCTAGCTTATTTATCTTTTTTTTTTTTTTGTCATTGAATATGAACCCCAAAGGATTTTTTTTTTTTGGATGACAAAGGCACTACAAAAAAAAGGTATTTTGTAGCGGTGCAATTGTAGCGGTTATATTAAACCGCTACAAATTATGATATTTGTAGCGGTTCTAACCTAAACCGCTACAAATTTGTAGCGGCCAGTTTTTTTGTAGCGGTTTTATAAAAATAACCGCTACAAATTTGGCGCGAAATTCCCGCCAAAACTTGTAGCGGTTAATGCCCACAAACCGCTACAAAATACCAACCACAGGATTCTGTAGCGGTTATAGGGGCAATAACCGCTACAAAATACCAAAGGTCAGAAGTTTGTAGCGGTTATGCCCCTATAACCGCTACAGAATTTAAAGAGTCCCGACATTTGTAGCGGTTCTAAGCAATAACCGCTACAGAATTTCAAACGTTGTGAACATTTATAGCGGTTATTGTAGAACCGCTACAAATAATTAAATTTGTAGCGGTTAGAGTAGCGGTTATTAATATCTAGGCTATTTAAAGCCAATCCTCCTTCATTTCTCGTTTTGCCCATTTTGTTTCCTGAGGTTTCTCTGAGTGATTTCTTCGAGATTTGAGCGTTCAGACGTCTCTATAGGAGTTTTTGCTCGGTATTTCTCAGTATTTGCACTTGAGGTACGTATATAACACGTATTTTATTTATATTTGTATTTTTATATTTATATTTTTATTATATTTTGGCATAATGTAACTATTTTTTTTTTTAAATTTGTACAGTTGATATGGCTTCAGGACAGGATAAGGGGAAGGCCCCTCAGGTCCCCAGACCGACTTTACGGGGTGGCAGCAGCCGGGCAGGGGGCAGAGGGAGGGGGCGGGGGCAACGCGCAGGCAGGGCTACCGCGGCATCTCAGCCCATCCCCCCACAGGTACCGCAGACGATCCCACAGGCGACGACCGCACCAGAGGTGCCTGAGGTGGAGAGGCCAGAGATTAGCGTTGAGGACTTCCTCAACGAGGAGGAGTTTGAGATCCCGCTTGGTGGGTTCAGGGAGATGGAGCAATTCCTCGATCAGGAGGACGCTCGGGAGTAGAACAACCCACGAAGGTCGTCTTCGCGGTCCACTGGGTTTGAGGTGCAGGTCGAAGGTAAATTACTTTTTTAATTTAGTAAGTTATTTATTTAAATTTGAAATGTTAACTTTGAATTATAATTTATCTAACATGCGGTCAACTGTGCAGATGAGCAGGGGAACATGTCGACGAGGAGGCTGGATGTGACCGGTCTGAACAGCATGGACCGGTCCCTGCAAGTTATAGTGCCGTGGAACGAGGGCACTGACCAGCTGATCCACAATGGGGGTCACCTGCTCAACCGCTTCTTGAGCGACCTGGGATCGAATTGGATGCGGTTCCCCCTTCACTTCCCGACGTGGAGGCACATTCCGAAGGGGCCGAAGGACCAGGCTTGGGAGGAAGTGGTTCAGGTAATTAAAACTATTTAATTAATATTTTTTTAATTAATTCTATTTAATTATTTTTTTTTAAATTATGGTTTTTATAATTATTGATATTTAAATGTATTTTTTTTCAGCTGCGGTTTGCCGTCCGGGCCAACCGGAAGAGGTACGCCCTCATGAAGATGGGCGACGCCTGGAGGAACAGGAGGAACCGTCTCTTCCACTGTGTGGATGGGGACGGGACGATGCCTCTGGAGCAGCTGCAGGAGAGCGTCCCGGACGGCGTCCCGCCGAACGACTGGGCGCGTTTCGTCCAGTTCAGGAGGAGCCCTGAGGCGCAGGTAATGTATTTATTAGATTTTTGATATATAATTTTGTAATTGTTAAATATTAAATTATAATATCAATTTAATTTGTATTTAATTTTAAATTATAATACATTTAATTTTTTTTCCAGGAGCTTGCTCGGAGGAACGCCGAGATCCGGGCGCAACAGACGATCCACCACACAGCAGGATCGAAGACCTTTGCTGTGACCTACAGCGAGCTGGTAACTTTTCAAGTGCTTCACTTACTTTTAGCTGATTATTTCATAATACTAATTGTTTTGTAATTGTTTCAGGAGACGAGGGCACAGCAGGAGAACCGTCAGACGGACTATGCGGAGCTGTACGCCATCACACACAGACACCGTGACGGGACTGCGACCTCTCAGCAGGCAGAGGCGGCCATTGTAAGTAATTTTAGTATTATATTTTTCATAAAACCAAGTTAATAATGAAAAATTCTAATTATTAATTGTTTTATAAAATGGCAGGAGCGGATGCAGCTGTCGCAGGCTGAGCTGCAACAGACCCAGCCTAAGGAGTCACAGGGGTCAGTGGACCCGACGGCTCCTTTGAAGGCGGGTCTGGCTCAGGCTGAGCACCCCGAACGCGTGCGGGGTATGGGGATAGGCGCCAGACCCAGCATGGTCTACGGCAGGAGCGCCGCCTCTGAGGCTAGCAGCTCTAGAGGGGTCAGACGTCGGAGGGACGAGTCTATTGACCAGCTGCGGTCAGATTTGGAGATGACGCAGCAGCAGATGGCGTAGCAGCAGCAGCAGATGCAGCAGATGCAGGCGCAGCAGCAGCAGCTGCTGCAGATGCACGCGAATATGATGTACGCTCAGCAGACGCAGTGGCGTGAGATCGCGAACACCATGCTCGAGGGAGCATGGAGTCGCCTGTTCCCGAACGAGCAGCATCCAGCGGTTCCCCCTGTCCCTCGCTACGTCGTCCCGAGTACTACTCCCCCTCCTACTGCTCCTCCTCCTGCTGATGACGATGGTGCGGTTCACTCTGCGCAGCGGCCCGATCCAGCGGCATCTGAGGGAGCCCCACCTGAGGGAGCACCAGAGGATCAGCCCCAGCTCCTTAGTTTAGGACATTTTCTTTTGTTTAAACATTTGTAAATATTTATGAGTTTTTATTTCAGAATTTTCTTATTGTGTTTTATATTATTATATTTATATTATTAGCAGCGTTGAAATAATTTATGAATGATTTATATCTAAATTTAAAAAAAAAATAAAGTATATATATATTTGTAGCGGTTTTAACTTAAAACCGCTACAAATCTCTAGTTTGTAGCGGTTATTAGTGTGTAACCGCTACAAACATAGACATTTGTAGCGGTTCTAACGTAAAACCGCTACAAATGTACATATAGATTTGTAGCGGTTTACCTTCAGAAACCGCTACAAATATGTATTTTTGTAGCGGTTATACATGTATAACCGCTACAAAGGTACATATATATTTGTAGCGGTTTACCTTCAGGAACCGCTACAAATATGTATGTTTGTAGCGGTTATAAACTAATAACCGCTACAAACACTCAAATCATTTGAATTTTGAAATTTTCCGCCTTTGTGCACATTTGTAGCGGTTATATTATGTATAACCGCTAGAAATTAGAAAAATATTTTTATATTTAATGTCCAACGGCTTTAATATTAGTAGCGGTTTTATATATATAACCGCTACTAATACTGAACAAGTACATTTTGAATTTTCCACCAATTAACGGCTTGAATATTCGTAGCGGTTTTATATATATAACCGCTACAAAATTATAAACGTTGGAATTTCTGTAGCGGTTTGATAACCGCTACAAAATTATAAACGTTGGATTTTCAGAATATAAGGTTCTAAGCATTCGTCATTATCTTCTCACTCATCTTCTTCTCTATACTTTCTTCTCTCTCACTTGTAGCTATGGATAAATCATGGATAAGGTTGCCGCGCAATTCTCCTGAATATTTGTACGGATTAAACAGTTTCTTAGATTTCGCATTCACTCACACCAGCTGTAACGGCAAGATCGTCTGTCCCTGTCGGAAATGCAAGTTCAAGAAGTGGCATGCACGAAATGTTGTGAAGGAACATTTGCTTGTGAAGCCTTTCCCCGAGGAGTATACGTTCTGGGCAGTTCATGGTGAGAAGGCCGGCATTAGATATGACGAGGCTCTTCCTCGAAGTTCTCAAGTAGGCGTTCAAGTAGATGAAGATGATCCTGTGAATGATGCTGTGCGTGATGCGTTTGGATTTCAAGGCGACAACTTCAACGAAGAAGTGCACGGCTCTGAGCCGGCTTTTATGGGGAATGAAGCAGCTCGGGATTTTTTCAGCTTGATGGATGAGGCAGATCGTCCTTTATATCAAGGTTGTCGCAAATATTCTAAATTATCTTTCTTGATCAAATTGTATCATATCAAGTGCTTGTGTGGGATCACAGATAAGGGAATGTCGATGTTGCTCGACTTATTACAAGATGCATTCCCCGATGCCGAGATTCCCACAACATTCTACGAGGCCAAGAAGATTATCAACAGGTTGGGGTTAAATTATCAAAAGATTGATGCGTGCCCAAGATGCATTCCTCGACACCGAGATTCCCACAACTCCAACCGCTTATTTATTGTCCGTATTTAATGTTTGTTGGTCGTCCTTTTCATCATTTTATATCAATTTTCTCTTATGTACTTCGTAGGTTCCTTGGGAAATTAAAATCTTACGTGAGGAATAAGGCGTGGCCAGAAGGTTCTATAGCTGAAGGCTATATAGGGGATGAGGTGCTATATTTTTGCTCAAGGTATTTTGATGATCTTGAGACGGCTTTCAACCGCCCGCCTCGTGTTGACGATTGTCCGGAACCTGCGCCGACATCAGGAGAATTTATCCCTCGTATTGGTAAACCAGTTGGAGCAACTGAGAACTTCAAACTAACGGCAACTGAGAAGTTCCAAGCACATAGACATGTCTTGATTAATTGCACTCAAGTTGAACCTTTTGTACGGTAAGAATTGTACACTCACATGTTATTAGATCTATATCTTTCGTAACATTTCTCACTTTCATTTCACTAACGCCTTTCCATTATTAATTGCAGGGAATTCAGAAGTCATGTGAAGCGTCAACTCAGGATCCGTACACAGACATCCTCGGAAGTTGATAGGAGGGTCCACAGAGAATTCCCAAGCTGGTTTGCACGCAGAATACTAAATGACCACAACCCACACTCACCAGATTTCAGAGCTCTCGCAATCGGCCCTCTTGATCATGCAAAACGGTTTACAGCATACAATGTCAATGGTTTTAAGTTTTGCACGGTTTCACGGGATCAAGAATTGCAAACACAGAATTCGGGTGTTTATGGCACATTTGGGACAGGGAGTTATGCGAGCAGCAGTGACGCCAACATGCAGTTCGGAGGCGTCCCTTACTATGGCAAGCTTCTTGATGTGGTCGAGCTTAATTATCAGGGTCGTTTCACCGTGACGCTGTTCAAGTGTTTGTGGGCAAATGCCACTACTTCTCGGGGACTGACAACTGACGACCTAGGGATCACATCAGTCAATTTCTCACGGCCGATTCATACTGGTATTTCTCAAGATGATGAGCCGTATATTCTAGCTTCAGAGGCACATCAAGTTTATTATGTCGAGGACGAGAGGCATACGGATTGGCACATGGTCGTTCATTTAAAGCCAAGAGACCTTTACGACATGGGTGAAGGTGATAACATCGTCTACGAGAGTGAGCCATTTCAGCCAACTGATTTTGAAAACTACTTCCCTGAAGGCGATGACAATTTACCTCTACTGCGGTGAGTTTTTTTAAGTCCACGTCATTTGAATTACATTTTTTAAATTTAATAATACATCAATAACAATAATTTTTCTACAAAATTTCTGTAGGGATGGCGACGATGAGTGATCAAATTTAAACAAATGCAAAAAAATTCTAAAAATAAAATGTAAAAAAAAATTAAAAAAATTAAAATAATATTAGTAGCGGTTTTTTAACTGCTACTAATTAATAAATAACCGCTACTAAATAATAACCGCTACATTAACCGCTACAAATAGCACTACGAATAATAAACCGCTACAAAAATATACATAACCGCTACTAATTAATAACCGCTACATTAACCGCTACAAATAGTACGGGGATCCCTATAAATACCCTTACTACAACTCATTTCAAACACTCCCTAATTTCTTTTCACCTTACCTTTCTTTCATTTCCTCTCATTCACAACTTCTTTCGTATGAGTAGAGGAGCGGAATAATTTTATCAAATATGGTAACATGATTTTTATTTTTTTTTAGAATACTTCTTTCCTTTCTATAAAATTTATTCTAATCATCTTTTTTTCTAGATATATCATAACTGTATCTCATTTTCATCTATTTTTCATACACAATTACATTATATTATAAAACATAATAATTCCTTATTACCTACCTATCCTTAATAATATTATTAATATAAATTTTATACTAATCCTATTCAATTACATTTTTCCTTTTTATTTATTAATAGTTAAACTATTGAAAATAAATTATTTAATATAATATTGAAAAAACAGAAAAATATTATTGTATTTTTTTAAAAAAAAAATTTAATATTTGTAGCGGTTATTAAACCGCTACACTAAATAACGCGTCTTTTTACGACTCAATTTAAATTTTTTGGCGCTAAATTTGAATTTTATGAAATTAGTAGCGGTTTTGGAAAACCGCTACTAATTTCATGAAATTCAAAATTTGTAGCGGTTTTCTAAAACCGCTACTAATTTCATGAGATTCAAAATTAGTAGCGGTTCGTTAACCGCTACAAAATAAAAAATTCTTTTTAGCTCTCAATATAATTTTTTATATTTGTAGCGGTTATATAATCGCTACAAATATCTCTGGGTGTTCTAGCGGTTTAAATGAACCGCTACAAAATATGTAGTGGTTATTGTTCATTGAGTAGCGGTTTTAAATAACCGCTACAAAACGGCTTGCAACGTACAATTTCATAGCGGTTTAAATAACCGCTACTAACTTAGTTTGTAGCGGTTGGAACCGCTACTAATACTCATTTTTAACCGCTACTAAATCACGTTTTTTTTGTAGTGAGGCAAGCTTAACCTTTGAAATATAAAAGACAGGAGATTACACCTCCCATACATATTGGCAATCCAAAAGAAATCTATCCCTACTGCATATAGTGACTTCTGGCTCCAGGGACACTTGACTCCCGACCTCATGAGCTTCCCTTGCTAGTATGTTTGCACATTCTATAGCTTCTCTGCATGGAATAGTTCAATGGTCCAACTCTCATACATGAGATCTCATGTTTCTTCAATCTCAACTTAAAAAGGGTGATCAATGCTACTATCCCTTATTAACATGTTAATAGCTTTAAGAGAATCAGAAAAAACCTGTGTATTTGTGAGACTGAGGGAATGGCACACCTCTAGAGCAGTTTTAATAGCCAAAACTTCGGCTATTGTTACTGGGTATAAACACAATTCTTTTTGAAAACCATAATCCATGCTCCATTTACATCTCTAACCACACCCCCACATGTCGGTTGATCTAGAGGATAAACAGACACATCCATATCAAGCCTGATCACACCATTTCAAGGGGGAGACCATTGAGTGGGACTGGTCAAATTTCCTTAAAAGCTCATATACCACATCCTACTCTCATGTACCCCTTCCATTAGGTGGAATAAGAAACAATGAATAACCTCCTTTGGTGATGCTTCATGTGTTTGGAAAACTTCTTGGCATCTATATTTTCATATCAACCAACAAGCATATTCCAACACATGCTACCAAGGCCATTTAGAGAACCTAGTTGCATCCTGGATGGTGAGTTGAGTTCCCATGCAGCCATACCGACAAATCACCAAAAAAGAAAGCAGAATATTTACTAGGATTAATCAATTCCTTCCATATTTATTTCGCTCTCTTGCAATCTCTCAAACAATGTATAATACTCTCTTCACATTAGCGTCAGAGTGGACACTCGGGTACCAAATGAAAATATTTTAGCCAATGAATTATTGACATATACTCTAAGTAAGAAGCAATGTTTTGAAACCGGTCCGGCCCTGGAACCGGAGAACTGGGCATGGAACCAGTCCAGTTCTTGAACCGGTCCTGTTCAATAATTTTAAAAAAAAATGCTTTTTTTAATTTTTCTTTAGAATTTTATATTAATAAACTTAAAATATTCAATTTCTCAATGGTTTAGCCTCTAGTTAACTTCAGTTTGATTTCAATTTGACCAACTGACTCTTAATCCAGTACCCCAACTGATCCTCTAACTGGTGTGGGTTGTGGGTTTCAGAAACTTGTTGATAAGAAGGTGCGAGATTATGGGACGTGATTACCTAGGCATAGGACAACGCGTATGTGGGAGGAGGGAGATCACGTGAGAAGGATCGGGCAGCACGTGGTGGGGGGGAGATGCACGTGGAGGGCTTCCCGCCCTCACTCACGCGCCTACTCTTACAGCTTTGGGTGCCCCGGGATCCGACATTCGTGGCCACCTTGGCTAGCCGGATATTGAATTCTCGGTTCTCAATTCTCTAATTAATTACTCCTTAAATAATTACTACCATTTTCCTAATAAATAATTTTTGAGGTCGGTGACTATGCATGTGCTGCTGATTAGTACCGTAGTTTATTACTACTCCTTAGATATAACCTTTACCCATTTATCTTTTTTTTTTTTTTTGGTCACCAGCGTCGGCCACTATAAGTGTAGTATGAGATTATGAAATATATGGTTGACAAGTGTCCGGTCATATTATATTCTGCCACCAAATCCTACTAATAAAAATAATTTGGAAGACAACGTGGAAGACGAAATAGGTTGGGTCTAATGTAACGTAATTGGCATATCTTTAATTTCTTGCTTCCTTTTCTCAAATCTTTTGGGTGAATGTCTATTGCTGTTGTAATTTGTTGATTCTTTTGGTTAAATGATTTTCCCCCATTTTCCAAAAAAACAATGTTGAAATAGGTTTTTTCCTCCTTGTTTGTGTATTATTCCTTTTGTTTGAAATGATCCTATTCAATTTCCAGCAAAAGAAGTGTTTATTCTTATAACTGGATCAGGATCATGTTGATAGAGAATGGTGGACCTTAATTTATTTTTACAATTGAAATGATGTTAACATTAAAAAAATTAATATCCAAAGTTGACGTATTAAATCGTATGGAAACGTTGAATTCTCTTCTGAATGCATGCATTGCTTGTAAAATATTATTGATAACACTTAAAATTACTCAAATCATCATGAGAATATCTATATCATAAGATAGGTTGAATTTGCATCGAACAAAAAGATAGGTTGAAAATACTTAATCATAGTTCTTTTTACAAGAGTGAAAATTTATAGTTTTGTACTTTATTGCTAAACTTTGATAACTCGTTTTGCAGCATAGAAAAACTATGAAGATCATATAAGAGTTAATAAGTTACTGTATAACACACTATGCCATTATAATTAATAATTCTGTCCTCCGCCCTAAACGTTCCGATTATATATATTCCCTTGCATGATATCGTTCATATTTTTATAATTACGATTCAGCAATATCTGGGCAAAAAAACAAATCAGCAATATATATTTGTTATTAATTATTTCTAAGCAAAAATTTACTTATTTCACTTTTACGAGCGATGCCTGGGCTTTTTTTAACATGCACATATTTCGAGGCAACTCATGCATGCACTAGTATTTATACGAACGTTTCCGTGCTCTCTTCACTCAAATCACTCCACTCCTTCATATGCAATATCAGTATTTCTTTGTTCTTATTTCTTCATACCAAATGGCTTTTTCTTCATCTTTTTCTGACTCAACCTGGTGGCTTTTCACACTTCCAGCCATAGCTGGAACCCAACACTCACACAGCACTTTCCTTCTCTTCTTCATCCCTGTGCTTCTTTTCTTCCTAGGGTTTCTCTCATGGACTTTCTCTTCTGGAGGTCTAGCCTGGAAAAATGGCACGGCCCGCATGGGTCAGGTCGTTATTCCTGGACCCAGAGGTGTCCCCATATTTGGCAGCTTATTCTGTTTGTCCCACGGCTTGGCTCATCGTACCCTAGCTTCTTTGGCTAACTCCCTAGCCGCCAAACAGCTCATGGCTTTCAGCCTCGGCTCAGTCCCGGCTGTCATCACATCCGATCCCCACATAGCTCGCGAAATCCTGACGTCACCCCACTTCGCCGACCGCCCTGTTAAGCAATCCGCCAAGAGCCTCATGTTCAGCCGAGCCATTGGGTTTGCTCCAAATGGCTCTTACTGGAGGCTTCTCCGGAGGATTGCCTCCACTCACCTCTTCTCACCAAGGCGCATCGCCGCCCATGAGGCTGGCCGCCTCCTCGACTGCGCCGCCATGTTACGTGCTATAACCGATGAGCAGTCCATAAACGGCGTCGTAGCCTTAAGGAAACATCTTCAAGCAGCGGCTCTTAATAACATAATGGGCACAGTTTTTGGTAAAAGATATGAATATAATAATTACCCGTATAGCCTTGACTTGGAGGTTAAGGAACTGCATGAAATTGTGAGGGAAGGGTTTGAGTTGTTAGGGGCTTTTAACTGGTCTGATTATGTGCCATGGATGAGCTTGTGTTATGACCCTTCTCGTATCAGAGAACGGTGCAGAGTTCTTGTTCCTCGCGTGAGGAAGTTTGTGAAAGCCCTCATAGACCAACACCGATTGGCTGCTTCGTCGTCGTCCGACAAGCTCTCTGATAGCTCAGACTTTGTGGATGTTTTGCTATCCCTAGATGGTCCCGGCGAGAAGCTCCATGAAGATGACATGATTGCCGTCTTATGGGTTTGTGCTCTCACCTCTTTTTCTATATAATAATGTGAACATTTTTTTCCTTAGTTGATCAATTTAATAACTTGACACGTGCCTACAATCTAGATTCAGTGTAAAAATATATATAAAAAAGATCTAGTTTTTAAGTCTCGACAAGGTCAATTTTAAGAGGGATAAATCAATATTCCTGTCTCCCCCGAAATTTAGGGTCTTAATCATTGAATTTATTTTGAGATTCTAACCTAATTTTCTAGAGCATAGTGAGCTCTGAACACTACTCAATCTTCATATATATAATGTGTTGTATGTTTTATAGACCTATCTTCCCAAGAGAATTATAATTATATAAATAATTTAAAAGATTCATGTGATGTTCTTACATACTTTTTTTTAATACTGGGCAATTAGTTTATTTAATTTATGCACACACATATATATTATATGCATGTGCAGGAGATGATATTTCGTGGGACCGATACGACGGCACTTCTAACGGAGTGGGCAATGGCGGAGCTGGTTTTGAACAAACAAGTTCAAACGAGGCTCCGAGAAGAAGTTGACGAGGTTATGGGAAACAAAGATGATGTCACGGATTCTGACGTGGCAAAAATGCCCTACCTCCAAGCAGTGGTGAAGGAGACCCTGAGAGTGCACCCACCAGGCCCACTCCTTTCATGGGCCAGGCTCTCCACGTCAGATGTCCAGCTCAGCAACGGCATGGTGGTCCCCACCAACACGACGACGATGGTGAACATGTGGGCCATAACCCACGACCCACAGGTTTGGAAAGATCCATTTGTATTCAAACCAGAGAGGTTCGTGGCAAGCGAAGGAGGTGCTGACGTGGACGTCCGAGGTGTCGATCTGAGGCTCGCTCCGTTCGGAGCTGGGCGTAGGGTTTGTCCAGGTAAGAACCTGGGGCTCGTCACAGTGAACCTTTGGGTGGCTAAGTTGGTTCGCCACTTTGCGTGGGTCCAAGACCAGGCTCACCCAGTTGACCTAACCGAGCAGCTTAAGCTATCTTGTGAGATGAAGGACCCTCTCAAAGCTGTGGCCATTCCTAGGGCTATTTAATTAGCTCCCACCAATATAAGTATCCGTACAACTAAAGGTTTGCGTTGATGATATACTTTTATGTGTATGAATATTATATATATATAAAGGAGGAATATAATTTTCCCCATGGCGTTTGAACTCAGACTTTTCTTTTTGTTTTTGTTTTGAAATAAAGTGTTATGTGTTGTAACTTGTATGATGTACGAACAAAATGAGGGGGCGTTTATTAATTATCCTCCAAATGTTGTAATATGGTGTTTATTCAATATTATGAATATTATGTGTTTTACGTAAGGTAATTAAACCCGGACCGGTCACTGAACTGGCTGGGATACTGAGTCAAGGGTTAGTGGGTCAGATAGGAGTCAAACCGGAGCTAACCTGGGGCCAAACCGATGAGAAATTAAATATTTTAGACTTATTAAAATGAAATTCTAAAAAAAATTTAAAAAAAAAATCAATTTTTTTTAAAAACAAAAAATCCGGACCGGACAGGGTTTTCAGTCGGGGCCGCCGGGTCCAATCTATGTTCTATTACAATGGTTTTACGTAAGCAAAATATGTGTATGATTGTTCTGGATATTCTAGTACCTAGCAATCAGCTTCTTGATCCTGATTTTTTTTTTTTTGGCCAGATATAGATCCCTTTTCTATACTACTTTGCATGGATCTGATTCTTCCCTTATTATATCCCAAACGCAACATGTGTGTCTTTATTTATTAATGACACAGAATGTAATTGAGGAATCGTTTTTCAATAACTGGTATTTATAGGATAATATATATATATATATATATATATATATATATACCACCTCCGCTCTTAAATATAAGATCTAGTTTGTAAATTAAATTGAACTACAATCGAAATCTTATATTAATGACCTTGGGTAGTATTTGATTTGATAACACAAATTTTGATTATTTCATACATCCTTACAAAATATCATCAAATTATATCAAAGATACCTTTCCCACATAGTAATGTATAAACAGAGAGTGCAGAGACTGTTTGGCTATATATCGTAAAGAAACTGCAGCATCCACAGTTGACTTCAAAAGTTTCTGCGATAATTAATTGAAATTACTCTTGATAGAAATTCCTTTAACACATGCAATCAATAGGGAGAGTTTAAAGGAAAAAGATAGCTATGGAAACAAAGTAGATTAAGGTCTTATATTTAGAAAACGATTTATCAACTTTTATTACTAAAAGTAGTCATTCCAAACCTTGTATATTTTGTTGGTACAAGGGAGCTATAGCTCAATTGGGAATTGATCCCATACACTCGTAGGCAGACATGAATTTAGTAAGGAAGACTTGGACAAACCATTCTTTGCTAAACAAGTTAGTTTTTATCTCTTGAGATATGCAGCCACTTCAAATCCCATGATCTCTTCATTAAGCCTTGAATTTAAACTTCATACTCTGTTGCCATCACTACTGTTCAACACATTAACCAGATTTTTTGCATCTCATTCAAGGATGATCTTTTTGAAGCCATAATCCCATGCAAGTCTATAAGACCTCTATTAGTTGAAGTAACTGAGCAAAACCCATGCAAGTCTATAACTCTATTATTTGTACACAGCCCATTCGTCCGCTTCAAAAGCACCATACGATGCCCAAGTAAGTGAGTGAAACCCACTATCCATCTTCCGTTGAGATTCCCATAACATTCTATGAGGCCAAGAAATATCAACAGGTTAGGGTTGAACTATCAAAAGATTGATGCATGCCCCAACGATTGTATGCTGTATTGGGGAGACTTGTAAGAGATGCCAGCAGGGAGACTTGTAAGAGATGTCATACATCGATGTACTAGACAATTCAGAAGGGGAAAAAGCAGAAGAAGAAACCTACAAAGATTCTCAGATATTTCCCTTTCAAACCTCGCTTACAAAGATTATTTATGTCGTCTAAAACAGCGGAGTACATGAGGTGGCATGACGTTGATAAGAATGAAGACGGTAAAGTAAGACATCTCCGGGATGCAGACACTTGGAAAACATTTGCCAATGACTTTCTATCTTTCGCGGCTGACCCTAGAAATGTTCGGCTTGCTTTGGTGACCGACGGTTTCAAACCATTTGGGAATCTTAGCACAAGTTATAGTATTTGGCTGGTAGTTTTTGGTTCCCTACAACTTGCCGCCCTGGATGTGTATGAAACAAAGCTCTTTTATTATGTCTATGATTATTCCAGGCCAAAAGGCACCGGATAATGACTGTGGAATGTCGACATCGAGATATACAATGCTTTCAGGAAGACATTGTTCAACTTACGTGCAGCCTTGATATGGACGATTAGTGGCTTTTCTGGTTTTGGCACATTATCTGGTTGGAATGTGCATACTGGGTCGATGTGTTCAGCTTGTAATTTTGACTCTGACGCAGTATGCCTTCCCCACAGCCGAAAGTGGTGCTTCATGGGCCATCGGAGGTTTCTCGATGGAAAACACAAGTTCAGATTGCAGCAGAATCGCTTTAATGGGAAACCAGCAAAGAGAAGACTACCTCAGACTTTGTCCGGTATAGAAATCTTACAGCAGCTTGAAAATGTTGAGTTCGAGTTCGGAAAAAGCGACGATTCGGCACATGCTTGCCAAAAGACGCGCAGCACTTCGGCGCCTCAGCAATGGAAGAAGATAAGTATTTTATTCACTCTTCCATATTAGAAATCTAATTTACTTTACCACAGTCTTGATGTCATGCACATTGAAAAAAATTTTTTGCGATAATGTGCTATATATGCTGCTTAACGAACCCGGCAAGACAAATGATCACCTTCAAGCGAGGAAAGATTTATGCGCCATGAGAGTTTGTGAAGACGCTTGACCAGATAAGCATGACAAATTTCAGCCTTCAAAGTTTAGCCTCACAAAACGGAGCAAGGAAGTCTTCCTTGTGACATTGAAGAAATTAAAAGTTCCTGATGGATATTTAAGCAA
Source organism: Inga laurina (assembly GCA_963855925.1). Taxonomy (NCBI): domain Eukaryota; kingdom Viridiplantae; phylum Streptophyta; class Magnoliopsida; order Fabales; family Fabaceae; genus Inga; species Inga laurina. The sequence continues at coordinate 1,302,235 of OY979702.1, read as the reverse complement.
CATTTCTCGATGTGTTGACTTGCAGGCTCGAAAGGTTGCTGGCCTGAAGAGTCATGACTCACATGTTCTTATGCAACAGTTACTCCCTCTGGCTATAAAGAATGCACTTCCTCCCGATGTGTCCATCGTTGTTGTGGAACTTTGTTCTTTCTTTCAAAAGTTGTGTTCTAGGGTTTTGATCGTTGAAGAGCTCTATCAACTGCAATCCAAAATCATTCTTATGCTTTGTCATTTGGAGATAATCTTTCCTCTGTGGTTTTTTACTATGATGGTTCACCTTACAGTCCACTTCATTCACCGAACAAGGAAGTCTTCCTCGCTATATTGAAGAAATTAAAAGTTTCTGATGAGTATTCAAGCAACATTTTTTGAAGTGTTGACTTGCAGGCTCGAAAGATTGCTGGCCTGAAGAGTCATGACTCACATGTTCTTATGCAACAGTTACTCCCTTTGGCTATAAAAAATGCACTTCCTCCTGATATGTCAATCGTTTTGGTGGATCTTTGTTCTTTCTTTCGAAAGTTGTGTTCTAAGGTTTTGATCGTTGAAGAGCTCGATCAGCTGCAATCCAAAATCATTCTTACGTTTTGTCATTTAGAGATAATCTTTCCTCCGTCCTTTCTTACTGTGATGGTTCACCTTACAATCCACCTCGTTCATGAAACAAAGCTCGCTGGCCCAGTACAATATCGATGGATGTATCCAATTGAGAGATACGCATTTTAAATATGTGCTTCATTGTTAGTTCTTATGTTTGCTAGTCATCCTTTTTAGCATTTAGTATCAATTTTCTCTTCTTTACTTCGTAGGTTTCTTAGGAAATTAAAATCTTACGTAAGGAATAAGGCGTGGCTAGAAGGTTCTATAGCTAAATGCTATATAGGGGATGAGGTGTTGTATTTTTGTTCAAGGTACTTGATGACCTTGAGATGGCTTTCAACCGCCCCACCTCGTGTTGACAATTGTCCTGAACATACACCAACATCAGGAGAATTTATCCCTCGTATTGGTAAACCAGTTGGAAGAATTGAGAACTTCAAACTAACGGCAACTGAAAAGTTACAAGCACATAGACATGTCTTGATTAATCGTATTTAAGTTGAACCTTTCATACAGTAAGAATTGTACACTCACATGTTATTCTATATCTTTTGTAACATTTTTCACTTTCATTTCACTATCGCCTTTCCATTATTAATTGCAGGGAATTCAGAAGGCATGTTAAGCGTCAACTCAGGATCCGTACACAAACATCCTCAAAAGCTAACAAAAAGGTCTACAGAGAATTCCCGAGCTGGTTCGCGTGCAGAATACTAAATGACCACAACCCACACTCACCAGATTTCAGAGCTCTCGCAATCGGCCCTCTTGATCATGCAAAAAAATTTACAGCATACAATGTCAATGGTTTCAAGTTTCACGGGATCAAGGATTGCAAACTCAAAATTCGGGTGTTTGTGGCACATTTGGGACAAGGAGTTATGCGAGCAGTAGTGACGCCAACATGCAGTTCGGAGGCATCCCTTACTATGGAAAGCTTCTTGATGTGGTCGAACTTAATTATCAAGGGCATTTCACTACAAAAAAACAGCAAATTACCCACGGAAATTACCCACGGAATTCCGTCTCTGAAATAAAATTACCCACGGATTAGGGACGGAAACGGAATTACCGACGGATCACCGATGGAATTTTTTCCGTCCCTAAAAAATCCGTGACAAATTGATTTACCGACGGAATTTTTATTCCGTTGGAAATTACCCACGGAAAAAATTCCGTCGGTAATTACCCACGGAAAATTTTCTGTCAGTAATTACCCACGGAAAAAATTCCGTCGGTGATTACCCACGGAATTTACCCACGGAAAAAATTCCGTCGGTGATTACCCACAGAATTTTTCCGTGGGTAATCCGTCGGTAATTTAATATCATTTTTTTAAAAAAAAAAATTACACGTGGCGATCTTAAAAGAGGCCACGTGGACATCACCGAAAGCCCCCCACCGCCCGTCCCCGCATCTGGCCCCGTCAGCCCCTGAGCAAGGGCCACGTGTCCCTCTAACCTTGCGCCACGTGTCTCTGTGAGATAATTGTTGCATTTTTTTGACGAAGGTGGGATTTGAACCTTGGACCTTTTGGTATGTGTTTTGATGCCTTTGCCAGTTGAGCTGCTTTAACCTTGCGTTATTTATTCACGTAATAATATATATAATGTAATAATTTAAAAACAAATATAATATTAAGATAAATATATATAATTAAATATATATATATATATATATATAATTATATTTTTCATTTTTTATAATATAAATTTTTTTAATTTCTAATTTCGTTTAAATATTTAATATTAATATAAATATATACAAAATTACATATATACTTATAAATAATTATATATTTCGTTTTTTATAATATAAATTTAAATTTTATTAATTTCTTATTTCATTTAAATATTTAATATTAATATAAATATATATAATATTAAATATATATTTATATATAATTATTTTTTTTTTATGATATAAAGTTTAAAATATTTAATTTTTTTATTTCATTTAAAATTTTTATTATTAATATTATATATATTTAATATATTATATTAAATATTAATTTTATAATATTTAAATTTTTATTTGTTATAAATTATTTTTATTTTTATTATTTTATATAAATTATTAAAATATGATAAAAAAATTATTAGTTTTACCGACGGATTACCTACGGAATTCCGTCGGTAATTTCTCATTCAAATTACTCACGGAATTCCGTGGGTAAGGCGTGAGTAATTACCGACGGAAAAAATTCCGTGGGTAAAAGTCAAATTTACCGACGGAATTTTGATTCCGTCGAAAATTACCGACGGATTACCCACAAAAAAAATTCCGTGGGTAATTACCGACGGAAATTACCTACGGAAAATTTTCCGTCGGTAATTACCCACGGAAAATTTTTCCGTCGGTGATTAGAGACGGATTACCCACGGAATTCCGTGGGTGATTTCTCATTCAAATTACCCACGGAATTCCGTGGGTAAAACGTGGGTAATTACTGACGGAAAAAATTCCGTGGGTAATCCGTCGGTAATTACCCACGGAATTTTTTTCCGTCGGTAATTCTGTCTGTAATTTTTCCGACGGAAAATCCGTCGGTAAATCATAGGAAATTACCGACGGAAATAATTCCGTCGGTAATAACATGTTTTTTTGTAGTGTTTCACCGTGACATGTTTAAGTGTTTATGGGCAAATACCACTACTTCTCGGGGACTGACAACTAACGACTTAGGGATCACATTAGTCAATTTCTCACGGCTAATTCATACTAGTATTTCTCAAGATGATGAGCCATATATTCTTGCTTCAGAGGCACAACATGTTTTTTATGTCGAGGATGATAGGCACAGGGATTGGCACATGGTCGTTCATTTAAAGCCACGAGACCTTTACGACATGAGTGAAGGCAATAACATCGCCTGCGAGAGTGAGCCATTTCAGCCCGCCAATTTTGAAAACTACTTCCCTGAAGGCAATGACAGTTTACCTCTACTACGGTACGTATTTTTAAGTTCACATCATTTAAATTAAATTTTTTAAACAAAATAATATATCACTAACAATAATTTTTCTACACAATTTCTGTAGGGATGGCGAGGATGAGTGATCAAATTCAAATTATGTTTTTATCATTAAAAAAAATACTAAAAACAAAATATTTAAAAAAATAATAATAAAATATTTGTAGCGGTTCTTAAACCGCTACAAAAATAAGAATAACATCTACTAATTAAAAACCGCTACAAAATGGATACATTAACTGCTACAAATGCTACGTTGATCCCTATAAATACCCCCATCACATCTTATTTCAATTACTCCCCAATTTCTTTTCACCTTACCCCTCTTTCATTTTCTCTCATTTACAAATTTTTTTGTATGAGTTGATAAGCTTAACAATACGATCAAATATGGTAACAAGTTTTTAAATCTTTTATTTGACTACTTCTTTCCTTCGCATAAAATTTATTTTCACCATTTTTTTTCAAATATTTCAGAGCTTTATCTCATTTTCATCTATTTTTCATACACAATCACATTGTAGTAGACAACAGAATAGTTCCTTGTTACATACGTATCCTTAATAATATTATCAATACAATCTTTATACTTATCCAACTAAATTAACTTATTCCTTTTAATTTATAAATGAGCTAAACTATTGAATAATAAGCTAATTAAATTAGCTAAACTACTAAAAAAATAAACTATTTAATTTACTATCAAAAAAACTGAAACAAATGATTGTTTTTTTTAAAAAAAAAAATCTTAATTTTTTTAGCGGTTACTAAACCGCTACTAATCAACGCTCCTTTTTAAAATTGAAATTAATTTTTTGACGTGAATTTTGAATTTTGATGAAATTAGTAGCGGTTATATAACCGCTACTAATTAAAGAAAATTCATATTAGTAGCGGTTCATAAACCGCTACAAAATAGCAAAAAAAAAAAATTCATTTTTCTTTTTCCGCCTTGAAAATATCTCTTTTTGGAATTTGTAGTTGTTATATATCACAAAAAACGATTATTGCTTATGGCGATATTGTAGCGGTGGGATTGAATCGCTACAAAAAGTAGCGGTTATTTTGCTTGAGTAGCAGTTTTGAATAACCGCTACAAAACCGTTTGCAACGTACGATTTAATAGCGGTTTTATAAACCGCTACTAATGTTGTTTATAGCGGTTAAAACCGTTACTAATAACCATTTTTAACCGCTACTAAATACTGTTTTTTTTATAGTGTTAGGGTATTTTAGAAAATACATTTTATATTATCCAACTAAACTAACTTCCTTAATCTAATAATTAGATAAATATGTCTTATATTAAAGACTAAAAGACCTCCATCATAGGAGGTAACAAAGTAATTAACCTCTGCAATACGCTGCTGGGAATGGGGTAGGCCAAGCGTTGGAAATCCCATGTCCCATAAGCAACTTTACTATTGGCCTCTTCTAATATATGTAATAAGTGGCCTCATGCACAGATCTTTAATTGTTTTATCAGGAAACAGCCAGTAATCATTGAAAAAACTGAAAATTAGACCATTCTGAACATTTTGCTGCTGTGAAATAAATTTCCAAAGAGCATAATCACCAGCATGAGCATTAATCAAGTTGCCTTCATTTCTCAACATATATCTATAATTAACACTTCAGACCACAATCCATTAGATCATTTAACTAGCTTCCGCGCTAATTTAATTAGCACCACAACCATGATTAAGAGTACATAACCTCTTGAAGCAGAGACCACCAGCAAAACAATTTGATCCCTATCACCGGGAAAAAAAAAACACAATTTGATCCCATCCATTAATAGGATGGAAAGGCTTTCCCAAAATAAAGTCTTGCTGTAGGCCCAAACCTTGTTATGTTCATTGGAATGAAATTCAGACCCAAAAAAATTTCAATGAAATTTGATTTTGTCCAGAGTCATGATAAGGTCCCTTTTTCTGGATACAAAACAAAATGAAATTAAAATAGAAAGTGAGGTTTACATGTTACAAACAGTAAGAGGACTAATACTTAAATTGTTTTTTTGCCAAAGACTAATACTTAAATTAGAAGCCTAATGAAATAAGAAAGAGAAATAGTACTAATGCTAATATAGGTAAAAACCTGGAATTAAAGCTAAAATTTCCTGCCATGTAATGTCAGGCTTGAAGGGAGTATTGGCAGGAAAGTGAGAGTCATGAGGTCCATGATCCATTATCTGTAAATGTAGATCATGATATATATATATATATATATATGCTCAGCCCATCATATCTTGAGTCCATTATCTAAATATATGACAGTTTTTAAAATTTTAAAATAGGAGTAATATAAAACAAAAAATGAGAGTCTTAAACATGTGCGTGACTTTATTGAGGTCCCCTTGTCTTTTTATAAAGAAAGTGAGGGACAAGATAATTGAGAACACACAGAGAGACGAATGCATGAAACGAAAATAAGCATAAAATGAAGCCGACAAGAATTCATTAAGCAAACGAAGAGTTTGGAGCATTTCTTCAAATAACGTGCAAAGAAAAACTAGGGCTGTTGATATAGAATCCAGCCGCTCGGTGTGCCCACTCAACTTGAAAAAATTGGACATTTTTAGATCGAGAAGGAGGGCCAAGCATTGGGTAAGGTATATATGCCCTGTCTGTTTGGCCCCACTTGAAGGATTTAATTTAAAAAGAGAAAGAGACGAAGGGGGCATTTGAATATATTTATCACACATTATTCAAAGAACGGCTTAGTGCATAAAATTCTTATTAGATGGAGGTTTAGAGATGATCAAATGTATGCAGCCGCAAATTGAGAGATTATTTTTAAGATTTGAATATATGATTTCTAAATCACATGACGGTAACAATCACACATTATTTAAATTATTATGAAATTTATTTCCGCCAGCCTCTTCAATAATGATGGTGTTGGGAGCGTGTAAACAGGGATATTTTTTAAATTTTTGAAATAAATATTTTTATATGCAGATATTTAAATGTCATATCTCGTTAAAATGGTAGGCATTTATATGGTACTCCCTCACCAATAACCGAATTGAATTGTTGGTTGAGGTGGTTAAAAATAGTTAATTAGTTGCAATAAATATAGGTATAAAAATTTGTTTTTAGAAAATGCTCTTATTTATATGAACCAAAGAGAATATGTTATATTGAGTTCTCTAGTCAAACATGAAAATTAGATGCAATAATGGTATGAGTAACTTTTGTAATTACATAAGGGTAAAATGAGGAGTTTACAAGAAACTTTTCAGACATCTCGTAATAGTACATTTTAAAAAGAAATATGGCATAGTCAAGAATAATAGTATCTTATAGAAAGGACCCAATCAAAAAAAAAATAGGGAAAATTAAAATAAAAGACCTAGAGAAAATAATATTTATTATAAATGACTATAAAAATTTTAATTACTTAGAAGGACTGAACATCATAATATAAATTTAATATCACTAAATTGCCCCTAATCAAACCTCCTATATTATCTCTTGTATTCATAATTTTAAAATATAACTAAAATTAAAACTAAAACCGCCCCATTAGGATAGGATCATATCTTTTTAAAATTTTTAATATATTCTTTAATTAACAACAATTTATATCATGAAGTTGCCCGATTTATATTATCAACGTTGACATCCATTAAGCTCTTTTTATAAAAAAAATAAAAACTAAACCGATTTCATACTTTTCAGGATATAACAGGTTACTTAGAATTTTAATATTATTAACAGTGCTTCTAAACCAAAATTAAATCATATAAACTTTGATAATAGGTTACTTAGATTTTTAATTTTATTAACGTTGATATCCATTAGATTTTAATTTTATAATAGCTTATTTAATTAACCCACATAAATTGCTTCTAAAACAAAAATAAATCATATAAACTTTCTTGGCTTAACATATATGATAAATTACAAAAAACCTTGAGCTTTATTAAAATTATATAATTCTATTTTTCATTAAAGTTTTTGTTGATTTTGAAAAAAAATTATAATTTTTACAAAATTGAAGAATGTGTAATTCTTTTCCCAAGATATCTTTTCAACTTGTGAAAAATGAAAATTGAGAAAACTATTATTTAATGTAGTGAAACTTGGAATTTCGTATTAGTTTTAAAATAAAACATGGAAGAAAACGTAGGAGGGGAAGTAGAAGATTTTGTTAGGAGCATTTTAGTATTTTTAATTTTATATTTTTGTATTTGGTCTTTCTAAATAATTACAATTTTTATAGTTCTTCTTCATAAATATCTTTTCCTCTAAGTCCTTCATTCTAATTTTTCCAAAAAAATATCTTATAAAAAAGAACAAAAGGAAAATAGTACACATGATTTTGAAGACTCAACAAAAGTATTTAATGAGCTTAGGTGCATGTATTTAATTATATTATTTGGTTATTTTGATTTCTCTCTATTTCCTTGATCATATTGCCGTGCCATATAGTTGGGGATATGAATGAAAGCTCAGAAAGCCGAAAGAAACAAAGAGGGAGTTGCTTGAATAAATTAAACACGTCTCTCTGCAAAGAAATTGGTTATCAAAACCACAATGTATGCAAGTATCTCTCTACAAAACAAAAGGTTCCACACAAAAACATAAACTTGTCGATCAAACTTAAAACATAACAAACCCCGTGAGAGCGATTAACTTTTAGGTAAATTCCAGTCAAACAAGGCCAAAGAAGGACCCCAACTACGTTCGAGTAGTCAATTTTAAGTACTTTCTCGATCTGCTTTTGAGATGAACCTTTGTTTTTTTTTAACAGGCTTAAATTCATTAAACACGTTTTTTAAAAAAAAAAAAAAAAAAAAGGGAAAATCGTTATATATGAGATTCCAATGAAAGAATGAAATCACTAAAAAATCACATATATATAACAAGTGAGCAATAATACAATATGCAAAAATAAATTCTAATACAGAAAATGATAATTTTTAGCGATTACATTTTTTTTTTTTTGGAACCATGTCTTTAATAAATTTGGATAAGCAGGCTCTGTGCCACCAATAATGTTGACTTAGGCTATGAAAACAATAATGTTGACTAGGCTGAGTTGCTGGGGTTACATTAATGAGGGACCCATATGTTGGTGAAATTAATTACTATTGTTGTGATTATAATGGATACTTCCGAACTACCGACAAAATGGTTTTTGGTATATATTTAAAAACATAAAAATAAAATCTAAAATTATTTTTCAAATCCCATGTTAATCCACATATATAGTATGCTAGTATATTTATAAAAACGTAAAATAAAGTGTACAATTTCTATATGATTAGATATTATTTTAAAACTAAGCCAAAATAGCAGTATATTTTAAACTGTGTTCTCATTATTTTAATTTTATTACTACATATTGTTTGTTTTTTTCCAAAAAAGTTTACATATTTCTTCGTTAATAAGCTAAGGTTTAATGGAAATTAAAAGACCATGAAAAATATGGGGATCCTTTCAATCCAGCTAATAGCCTAATACTACCAAGTAGTACCAATCTAAAAGTGGGTTGGCCAAAAAAAAAAAAAATGGTATCAATCCAAGGGGAGGGTGTAGCAGGTTGTCAGAATGTACGTCAATCATCACGTGCCTTTGCATATGCCGACAAAAGTAAAAAGGAAAAAAAAAAAAAATATCGCGTGCCATATATACCACACACGCCTAGAATCAATCTTTTATCGGAACTGGACTGTAAAAGTGTAAGGTCTGTGTGGCAAAGCATTTGTCAGTGATTACTGCACGTTTTTATTAAAAAAAATCCATTGGATACTTTTTGACCGTTTGACAAAACTTTTATATATATGTTTGGGAATATTTATTTTTTGAATATAAGTGTTTATTATATAAGTTGAGATAAAATTTTTTTCACATACTTCATATACCGTAAATCACGATTTATAAATATTTATTACCTAAAAATAATAAGTTATTTCAGATGAACACTATATCCACCATACTTTTATCACAACTGTAGCTTATCTATGAAGGTCATTTGCACAGCTTTTCCCTCCACTGCATTTCGAATCTCTCACTTCCATCAATGCTATAGTTTTATTGTTTTGTATATTTCCAGTTTTTTTGTATAGTAGTTGTATATATTGATATATTTTATTTGTATATATTGATATACTTTTCATCCTTCTATGTCGGTCATTATTTTTTTTTATATTCCCAGTTCTTGAAATATTCCCAGTTTTCCCCCCACTACATATATATATATATTATTTGTATATATTGATATTAAGTTTTTTTAATCAAGTTTTATTTATATTTTCTCACTTCAAGTATATCAATATATACAAATAATATATATATATTGTATTCAATAGCATCCATGTTTTTTCAGTCATTTTATATCTAAACAGACTTTTCAAACTCTAAAACAAACAGATTCAAAGATAGAAAAAAAATCACTTTCGTTGCCGCTAATCCAAACACAAATCACATTTACATTTTCACTTTTAATCCTACCTTACTTTTTCAAAAGTCATATGGTAAAAAAAGCCACTTCTCTACTGCTAATACAAACTGGCACTTAATCGATATGCAAGTAGCATTTTAAAATGACTTACATTTTAAAACGACTTACACTATTTGTAATTTAAATTTATTTATAGTATGTCTTATATAAAATTTGGTAAAATATTGATCTTCATAATACTACATAAACAATCATGTACGTAATAAATTAAAATTACTAAAAATCAATTAGCTCTTATACTTCTCAATTAAATTTAAAATACAATATAAATTGCAAGTAAAAGGACTTGCGTTCGCAGGAACAAAATTTTGACGATGAATAATTACATCTTTCATGAATTTCATAATGTAATACCCATAATCATTATTATTTGTTTGGAATGGGCACTATAACAATACAATGAAATATTTAAATCAATCTTTTGAAAAAAAAATTAATAACAAAATTTGAATAAATTCATATATAAGTATTGTAATCTTTCTCCAAACATAGCTAACGACATGGTTATTATGTTTATAATAGCTCAATCCAACTTGGCTTCGAAAGGCAATCAATACACCAATAAAACAAGTAGTGACTAATTACTTTTGATTATTCAATCACATACGCAAATATTTACACATACACCCATACATTTATTTATTGAACATAAACATCATATCAGGACAATTCTTTGGATAACCACTCATGAGAGGATCTAAAATATAAAACGTGAGGGCCGTTAGGTGCCGCTAGATGAATAACAATCAAAATCTAATGTATCCTAAAATATTTTAAAAATTTTACTTCAACAAATATGTTATAGTAAAAGTGAAACAATAAAAAAACATATATTAAAATATTGTCACAAATAACTTACCCTGGATTGTATGGCGCAATAAAGAGCTTAGTAGGGGTTGCTCTCTGCGTGAAACAGTATTTAAGATCATTAGATTGTGCTTCCATATCTAATCTCCCCCTATGTTGCCCAAAGAGAAGTGGCTGACAAATATGAATTTATTCACCCTATTGGTGCCCAGTAACACATCGTGATAGAAGTACCTTTATAGAAAATAAACAATGTGATTAAAATAAAAATATTGAATGATGAATAATAATAATAATAGACAATGATGATGAAGTACCTAATCCATACATTGATGGACATGGCACTAAGCTATCCACGACTAAGTACTTCATTCAACACACCACCATCGACATGATCAGTTATATCTGTGTTGTGGATGTTGATATCAAAAGGTATTGGTTGACCTCCTCAGTGAATCAAATTTGGTGCCATTGATACCAATTGTTCCCGATATGAGGTGATTTGTCTATGCTTCAGTTGCTGGTTGAGGGTTAGGACTTTTGTGGGGTTGTTGAACACTTTGAGTTCTTTCCATGCCCTTCAATTTGTTTTCCTCTAGGATGAGCAGCAACCTACAAAAATCATGAAATTAAATCATGTGGTTTTATATGGAAGTATATAGAAAAAGTATAAGGAATTGTAAATTAATTGCTTGCATTACAAGCTAACAAAAATACAAGTCTTATGATTATTTCACTTATGCAAGAAAATATATAAACTAAGCATCAAAATAAAATATGGTTTAAATAATTTATTGCCATTAAAAAAATCATTTATTACATTACGAGCGGCATTTATAACACTTCCACCGAATTTGACCATTTCATCGATACCATTTACAACAACTTTTTTACAATTGAGAATAAGTAAAAAGTCATGGTTTAAATATCAAAGTAAATATGATTTAAATGCCATTCACTTATGCAAGAAAATATATAAAATAACTATCAAAGTAAAAGTTATGGTTTAAATCATTTATTGTTGTTAAAAAGAAATCATTTATTATACTACCAGCAACATTTATAACACTTCCACCGAATTTGACCATTCCATCAATGCCATTTACAACAACTTACAATGCTTACTTCTATCAAGAATTAAATTAGTAACAACTAATAAAATTATATTTGTAAGCTCAAAAATTAAAAAACTTACAATGTATAGGAAGTTTAAGAAGAAAAAGTTATAAATTCAAGCAAATACCTGAAACAAATTATAAGAGTACAAAACTACAAGCTAAGATTCATGACAGATTTTAAACTTAAAAAAAAAAAAAAAAAAGAAACTGGACAGAAGCTTTTGTATTAAAAAACAAAAAACTTATAAGGGGACTTATGTAAGAAGAGACAAGAAGGGAAAAAATATGGAAGACCAATCTTTGTAGTGTCACAGAAGTGGAGATCAAATGTTGAAGAAATATGAAGGAGGGGGAGACAAGAAACAAAAAAAAAAAAGTGGGGACCAAGGAAATTTCTCCACTTACCACCGTAAAAATAAAGAGGAGAGAGTGGAGATAAAGTATTATATAGAAAGAGAAGAGTGGGAAGAATAGATAAAGAAATGTGGGAAATCACTAGAGTTGGGACTAAAGGGATAACACAAGATCTAGAACAAGATTCTACTGAATAATGGGAGCTCAAGAAGATGATGTCAGCAGACCTCGATCTGGAATTTAATATTTAATAGGAGGGCCTTGTATGGTGCGTGCCCGCTGTACACGGCGCTTAATCATATATACAAGGATGGGCCCTTGTAAATGGTGCCTTGGAGCAAGTGCCATACAAAGGCACAATATGATACAAGGGCAGCCCTTTGTAAATGGCGCCTTGTATGCAAGGTCGCGTGGCGCATCATGACTAGGCCAATTATAGCGTTTGTCCAGGCAAGTATTATAACTGACTGTTTATTTTTTTTTTTTTAAAAAAGGAGCTCGTGTGGTTCTTGTTTAGACAAACGCCTCATAAGCCTATACATAAACTATGACACTTGTAACAGTAAGTGTCACAATTTTTAATTTTTTTTTTAAAAAAAATTATGTGTGACACTTTTTTAAAAAAGTTTTATAAGAGGGGCGCCATTAAATCTCTCTTTTATAATTGTGTATAAGTTACTAATAATGCAACTTATGGATCAATGTATAGAAGACCTGCATCTAGCTAGTTTTGCATATAATTTGATCATTCAATTTATTTAAACTATTTGAATTAAGGGTTAATAATATATTTGGTCCATCAAATTTGCCCTCATTTTGATTTTAGTCCATATAGGGACAAGATGGTACATATTTTTATTAAGTTATATGGACTAATGTTTTAAAAAAAATGAAACTTAATGGATCACAACCTATGGTTTAAAACTTGAGAGACCAAAATCAAAATGAAGGTAAACTTGAGAGACTTAATATTATATTAACCCTTAAATTAATTAAAAGCAATTCAGTAAATTCTGAAACCAACTCTTTGCGGTGAGAGAATAAAAAAACTGTAAAAAGAATTCTCAAAACATTTTACAATGGGACTTAAATATAGTGTCCATGAGAATTCTGTAGAATGTAACTCGTAATAAGATGGGAAGTGGTATAAAAAACTGTAAGGATAATGTTGACACAAATGTGCATGGTATTAATTACGTGCTCACACTAACTTCTGATAGAATACTTTAGAATATTCGCATCAATTAGAAATATTAAATTTATTGATTTTTTTTTAATAATAAAAGAGAAGAACTTGAATTGGGAGGCATACGTCGGCTACCAAATTAAATCATGTCAGAGACTTTATTTTATGCATGCTCTTCTACCAAATAGGGAAAGAAAAAAACCATGAGTTCGGATTTATTACACTTCTTTGAAAAGTTGTTGAATTGGTTATTAAGTCGTTGAGATTTCATTAATGAGCACATCTAATGATTTCTGTAGTTGTGCTCCATTACCCAAGGACAATTAAGATCAGCACCTTCGAGTACTATGCGGTTTTACTTTTAACCAATCAAATCAATCCATTTTCGAATATAGGTTCTGTAAAAACTTATCATATATGTCATGCACTACAAAAAAAAACCACTTTTAACGGCGACATTTGGCGGCGACTTTTAATGTCACCGCTGAAAGTTAGACTTTCAGTGGTGACTTAAAAAGTCGCCGCTGAAAGTGAGACTTTTGGCGGCGACAAAAGTGTCGCCGCTAAAAGTTACACCTTCAGCGGCGACAACACAATGTCGCCGGAGAAAGTGAGACTTTCAGCGGCGACATTGTGTTGTCGCCGCCGAAAGTATAGAGAATTTCAAAAACACTTTCAGTGGCGACTATTAAAAGTCGCCGCTGAAAAACACTTTCAGCGGTGACAAGTCTTATTTGAAATTTAAATTTTTTTTTTTTGAAATCCAGCATCCAACAAAGAACATCAATATGGATCTATTCGCGACAGTTGCATAGGCAGCGACTTTTTGTCGCCGTTGAAAGACTTTCAGCGGCAACTTTTGTCGCCGCCAAAAGTCTTTTTTTTTTTTTCTGTAGCAATGCTTGTGTTTTTTTAATAGAAAGTCATGCATGTGTTATATCTTTAATATAAAATATATTTACCTAATTTTATTAGTTTAAAGATGTTAGTTAATATGATATGTATTTTTTTAAAATGTCATAGACATCTTCCTTAATTCTCTCTTTCCCCCTCCTTCTTGATTATTGTTGACAGAGCATCAATATGGATAAATTATGAAAATATTAACAAATATAAAAAATATATCTTATGTTTCAGACCAAAATTAACACATCAAATATATACCACCCTGATTTTATTTATAAGTCTAAATTAACTAACTTTCACATACCAAAGAGATTAGTTAACTCATTAATTATTAACTAAATTTTTAATTTTACCCTTATCTATGATTAGTTCCAAAAGTCAACATGAATGAATCCTTATTGTTTATTACAATTATAGGGCCAAAAAAGTAAAAAGCGCATTTATTACCTTAAACCTAGACTTATAATAAGGTTTAAAATTTTTGGTCAAAATGGACTTATAAATAGGAACAGAGTAGTACTGCATATATTTGTACGAAAAAAAAAATACTATATTTAGAATCAGAGGGAGTACTATATACTAATATATGTGTGTTCTGATTAATAACAATAGTTAAAATTAAATAAAATAATAAGCTTGTTATTCTTTTAACGTAAACATATTTTCTAATTAAAACAATTCTGTTGCTAATTTGTCTTTATTTTTATCTTTGGGTGAATTATTTTTACTAATAGTGAAAAGAATAAAAACCACTTGAAAATTTGAGAGTACATATATAAGAATCTCTTGATTATGAGTTCATCATACTTATTAATTACATTTGTGTCGGGATAATAATATTTTGGGAAAATTATATTGCTGAAAAAATCTCTTATTGCAATATTTATTGCCCAAGATCACTTAAAAATTGAGGTGTATAAGCAGGTGCAGCTCTTCTTCAATTGTGTGTAACCCTATCTTCATCACACATAGTTAAAAATATATTGCTTATATATTAAGAAGTGTTGCACCAAATGAAGATAGGTTGTATCTAAATCCTTAAACAAATTTTAGGTATTTTTGGATAATAAATTTTGTAAGGAGGGATTTCAACAATTTTTCCTAATATTTTTCTATTTATGGCTGTGAAAGCTGATTCTATCCATGATTCCATGCAATTAAGTTTGAATATTATTAAAATTTTTGCAGATTGAGATAAACCGCACAATTTTTCTTAACTTCGATCCCATTACACCCTGCGGTGCAGTGCAATGCGATGCAATGGTAATGCAATGCGATATTAATTACAAGGGTAGTGTTTGGTTTGATTTTTAAGCAATGTGCAATGAATTAATATTTTAACAATTATTTAAAATTAATATATTACACAAAGTCTATTTTACCCCTTAATATAATCTTTATAGAAAAAATAATTACAAGACAGCGACGGTAGGGATGGAGGAGGAGGAGGTAGTGGCGGTGGCAATGATAAGGGTGGCGGCGGCTACAGTGGCGGGGGGTGGAGGAGGAGGTGGTAGCTGCGGCGGTGGGCGGTAGGGGTAGAGGAGGTGGTGGTGGGTGGTGGGCGGTGGGTCGGTGGGGGCAACGGGGGTGAGGGTGGCGGCGGAGGAGGAGGTGGTGGTGGCGGCAATGGGAGGCGGGGGGTGGAGGAAGAGGTGGTGCGGCGACGAGGGGTGGAGGAGGAGGTGGTGGCTGTAAGCGAGGGTGGCGGCGGAGGAGGAGGTGATGGTAGTGGCGGTGGGCGGTGGGGGTGGAGAGGTGGTGGTAGGCGATAGGCGGTGGGTCGGTGGGGGCGGCGGGGGTGAGGGTGGAGGTGGAGGAGGAGGTGGTGGTGGTTGTAACCCCCTTCCCACCTTAGGCCGGGATTTAGTTCTTAAACTCATAATTAAGTTGTAATTAGAGACCATAATGAAATTTGGGACTTAATAAGATACACTTTTGCCCAAAAATCGGATTTGCAAAAACATTTTTCAAAGCTTATTCACAATGATCTCAAGTTCTCAATACAAAATAATACTGGCCTGAACAGGTGGATTCCATTTACAAATATCAGAGTGCAAATAAATTCTCGACTCACTCGGGTTCCATTCATTAGATAAGGGATTTACAAAGGCACAAAGCCACAATTCAATACCCTTAACTTGGGGATTACACAAAAACTATATATACAATTCCAAAATCTACAATGATAACCATTAATTCCAAAATACACTCCTAAACAGGAGCTCTAACTACTCTTCGTCGCCCGCTTGCCTCTCGATCCTTTGGCCCTGTCTAAAAGGTTTAATTTTGGGAGAGTGAGATTCTAAAGAATCCCCGTAGTAACAAGTCAATCATATAATGTACAACAATAATGCATGTAATCAAATCATCACCCACACAAGCAACTACAACGGCAGTTGCAGCGGCAATGGTTAGTATGACACATGTCATCCCTGACGATTGCTCACGCTGAATTGCTCACGCTGTATTGCATCACAACAGTCAACACAGTATAATTCACCACAGCTGGGATCCATATAAAGCATATCATATTCGCAAGCCACATAGGCAAGATACACACATACAGCCCACGGCTGGTTTTCACATACGCCGCCCTCACGGGTCGGATTCACAAAGATCCATGTCGATTACGACGGCAGTCCAACGGCCGATTAGAGATGACCACTGTCACTCCCTATACAGCTCACGCTGACCTGCTCGCACCGTAATGGACCATGGCACACATTTCACAAGTTCAATGATAAGATATGCATACCAAAACATCATACAAGATATGAGAGAAAAGTCACTACCTGAGTTCTCCCGGGCGTTCCTTGGCACCGGTCTCTCCCGCGTCGGGCAAATATCAAATCCTATTTTCACAATTAGGGACGAAGAGTTATTCTCTATTCCAAGACTTGATTCACTTTATAATGCTTAATTGGTTATCATTATTTCTCTTTTAGAGTCATTAAACACCCCTAACAACACTCCTAAAGGGTAGGAAGAACTATCCCAAAGATCCCCTTTTGGAAGCACAAAACTGATATTTTACACTGTTTCACTCGAGCACAGATGACCATGCTCGAGCACAGATTGTACGGACACTCGAGTGAAAACGGTTTCACTCGAGTGATGGTACGGACATCTCTCGGGCACAAGAGAGAGTGAGAGGCAGCGAGTGAACACCCGAGAGCACAAGAGAGTTTTCAGGAGCAGGCTCACTCGAGCACAAATGCCCTCACTCGACCACACGTACGGAAATCACTTCAAGCACAAGGAAGTGAGACAGAAAGCATACACCCGAGAGCACAACGAAACTCTCCAAGTACTGGATCACTCGAGCACAGCCAGGTGTGCTCGAGCACACACCCCATACCCGCGAGTGAGAAGGCGCACCCGCACCTACTCGCGAGTGACAACCCGAGAAGCAAGCCCTTTGGTGTCAAATACACTCATCACTCGAGCACAAAATCCTCACTCGAGTGATGTTCATCCCTCACTCGCGAGTGAGGCTCTGCTTGCTATGACCCAGAGAGTGCAATAAGAACACAGAAAGCAAGAACCGAGAATTGCACTTCCGCACTCGAGCAGACCCATCTCTGCTCGGGTGATATTCATCCCTCACTCGAGCAGACCCCTCTCTGCTCGGGTGATGTTCATCCTTCACTCGAGTAGAGCCCTCCCTGCTCGAGTGAATCCCTCAGATAGCAGAAAACGCAGAACAGAGGCACTCTCCTCAACCCTTGCCCAATTGATTCCTATGGCCATAAAACTTAACCCAAAGCCATTCCCACACCAAAAACACCCAACAAATTCAATGGAATACTCAGAATCATCAAAATCCTACTCCATTATCATGGTTTGGGTTTTGGGCAATAATTTCATCAAAATTCCCATTTCATCCTAACATCATATTTCAATCTCTAATCTATCTATCTAACATAAACTCATTCCAAAATGCCATTCTCATGCCATAAACATACCAAATGAACAGTGACACTCATTTTCATGATTAGGCTAAAATTCCCAGAATTTATAAACTATTCCAAATGGCATGAAACTTAGATAGATAGGTTAGTTTCACTCACCTTATCAACTTCTCCAAAGGGAGTTCTTGATCCACCAACAATCAGATTTTCGTGTGGCACCAAACAACACCAAATGGCCCAACTATACACACCAAAATGAAGCCCATGATTCAAGGATCAACATTTATGAATGGTGTTTGAGCAAAGAAGATCATTTACTTACCCAAAATCACAAGTTCTTCTTTCTCTTTCTTGCCTAAAACTTCCGCCGGAAATGGAGGAAGAGAGGAGAGAGAAACGAGAGAGAGAAATGGAGAGATGGAGAGAGAGAAAAGAGAAAAGTGTTTCCTTGTCCTCATATGATCTCATCCAATGGCCACCACAATGCCACATGTCAGCATCTCATTCATTCCCACAATGAGCTCACACAAGCTAAATACACTGGATTCCGACCCACGGTCAAGGAATCACCACCCTTGATCTTAAATACCACACATATGCACTAATATTTCCAATTTTCACTAATTATAACATTAATTAATATAGCCATAAATCACATAATAATCCCAATTAATTCATAATTATCATTAATAATCATGATTATCCCTTAATCAAAAATTGGGATTTACAGTGGTGGTGGCGGGTGGCGGCAATGGGCGGTGGGGGTGGAGGAGGTGGTGGTAGGCGGTGGGCGGTGGGCGGTGGTGGTGAGGGCGGCGGTGGAAGAGGAAGTGGTAGGTGGTGGGCAGTGGGCGGTGGTGGTGGGGGCGGCGGGGTGTGGAAGAGGAGGTGGTGGCGGCGGTGGGGGGTGGAAGAGGTAGTGGTGGGTGGTGGGCTGGCGGCGGCCGGTGGCGGGGCCGGGGGTGGTGGCGAGTGGAGGTGACGGCGGTGGAAGAGATAGTGGCGGCGGCAGAGAGTGGAGGTGACGGCGGTGGAAGAGGAAGAGATTGTGGCGGTAGCAGTTGTGACGTGATACGGCAAGTGAAATGAAATAAGTGAAACAAAGACAAAGGAAACTAAAGGGTAAATTGGACTTTTTAGACCATGCAATGGGATGGTAATGAGGATTTATGGGGGGGAGGTATGAATGGGGATTACCAATTTTTTGGTAATCTTCATTACCATGGTAAACCTTATTACCATGCTAAAGAGCTACCAAACACTCTTCTCTTGATAATGCAATCATGATTACCATTGCAGGCATGCAATGGGGTTGAACCAAACGGGCTCTAATTCTTTTTATTTTTAATTTTATGGAGTTCTAAATATTGGATTGAATTAAATACTTATTTTAGTTATCAGTGATATACTCCCTCCAATCCTATTTATAAGCAACTTTCCTTTTGGTCGTACAAAACAAAGTGGTGTTTAAAAGTAATAAGTGTGTCAAAAATACCATATTTTTTTCTATATATATTCATATTTATGAAAAGAGTATATGAGAGAGAATAGATAAAAAGTATGAGAGATACTATTCTGGTCCTATTTATAAGTCTTTTTTTACCAAAAAATTTGATCTTATTTATAAGTCCAGTTTATGGTAGTAAATGCATTTTGTACTTTTTTACCCCTATTAATTGCAATAAACAAAAGGAATTTATTCATATTGACTTTTGGAATCAATCATAGATAAGAGCAAAATTGGAAATTTAACTCATAGTTAATGAGTTAACTAACTCTCCTTGGCATGTGAGCATTAAGTAAAAGAGACTAATAAGATCAGAGTGATAATGAATATAAGATATGAAAAAGAATGAGTATTTAATAAGAGTAAAATAGAAAAAAAGACTTAAATTTTTAGATAAAAATTAAAAATTATTTATAAAAATGACCAACTTTATAAGAGAGAAAGTTACCTATAAATAGGATAAAAAGAAGTAATGAAAATAACCTAACTGATTTATACGGAATCCCAAATGAAGCTCATTTATACGGATTTAATGTTCACTGACGTGATGGTGATGTTTTATTAAACTTGACAGGGGGGGCTTGTCCTTTTCGATAAAGTATTAGTATCACGGTACTAGTTGGGAAAAAAATAAAGTATCACGCTACTTGTTGGGGAAAAAAACGTATCACGCTACTTGTTGACAAAAAAAAAAAAAAAAAGGTATCACGCTACTATTATCTAATTCTTTTAATATTACTGAATAATTCTTCTTCCACTGGGTTCGATCTATTGTTAACTAGGCTTAATTAAAACAAAAAAACATTTATACATAATTTAGGATATGTCGCATATAATTAAAGAAGAATGGTACGTAAGAGCCTGAACTTATAGGTGGTTTTGAACAATAAATCTTATAATGAAGAATTGTTAGCAATTTTCCCTATATATTCACACTGTTCATTTTTAATTTAAACCCCACAATTTTTTTTTTTGTATTTTATATCGATCAATTTAACTGATAAATAACTTTTTATTTGAATGTGTATCATGCAAGGTATTAAAAATCGGATCAGATATTGAACCAACCAAGGCACTAGATTAAGGGTCAGTGATTTAAATCAAGGTCAAACGGGGGGTCAGACTGTAATCAATTAAAATATATATATATATAATTTAAATATTCATGTATATCATTCAAAAAAACTACATGAGAGTTTTTTTCAACTGATAGTTCAATATAACCTCCTGAACCTAAAACCTACAAAAATATCATTAAGTACATAAGAATTTTTCTCCAACCACTACCTAAAGTATTCCACAATCCTTTTAAAGCTCCTTTCAAATCAAAAAATTTTAACAAAATAATTTAAAAAAAAAAAACAAAAGGACTTCTTTTGGAGTATAAAAAAGTTTTAAAAAAAAATAGAGCAACCCATGATTAGACCGGGTTCCCCTATTCACACCGGGTCAACCGGTTAAGTTAACTCCGATTTTTTTCCTTCAATCGGATCGGACTGATGACTGATTCACCGGTTTCCGACCTGAATTGACCGTTTCGATCAGATTTTCAATACATTACATTACCATGAGGGGCATGATGCTTTGCCTTCGAAGGTGCAATTAGAAAAGACAATCCATGTTCTATGGTCTATACGCTGCCGCGTTAACCTTAACCATTCCTCCATAAAAGCTTTTCTCCCAAATCCGATCCATTCAATTATTTTGATTTTCATCTTATTCTAACAGTAGAAACCTTATTATATTTATGGAAAAAAAAGGAACCTTATTATATTTATTTTAAAAAATAACAGAAAAATATCATTTGAATTACAAAAACTCCAAAATGTCTACCAAATTAGCAAAAAGACAGGTAAGTGATTTAGTATACATATGCGATTTTGGAATGTAGGTGTTGACAACTTGAGTATAGGTAGTGATTAATTTAAGACTAACAATTAGAAACTTTAGTATGCAAAAAGACAACTTGAGGAATTCAAGTTGTCAATCTCTATATTCAAGTTACTAATTTTTATATTCATATTGTCAACATCCAAACTTAAAAATCTCATATTCTTACTAGATCATTTATATGTCCTTTTACTAATTTAGTAGACTTTTTGGGGCTTTTGTAATTCAAATGGTATTTTTTTTGTCATGTTCCCTATTTATTTTCACTGTAATTTTATACTACCTCCGGTCCTAAATATAGGATAAAGCTTGTAGCGCAAATTGCACTACAAACTTTATCCTATATTTAGGACTGGAGGGAGTATCAAACATTGTAATGAGGGAATACATACATTCACATATACTTATATCATTTATTCCATCCACCTTTTTAAAATTGTACTCCCTTATGTCTTTAATGTAAGACATATTTAAAGAGTTGATCTTGGTTTTAAATGTAAGACATAGTTTTTATATTTGTCAATTTTTTCTAACTTACCTCTGTTAATGCTTCCTCAATAATAATCAAGGAGGAGGGGAACGAGGGAATTAAGGAAGATGATTAGGATATTTTAAAAAAAACATGTAATATTAACTAACTTAACTTACTTTCTATATCTAATTAAATTAGATAAATATGCCTTATATTAAAGATAAGAGGAAGTAATAACTAAATATTTTCTAATACCAAGAAAATACCACCTTTATTATCATAGCTAACTTCTAATTAAATATTATTAATATTAATATCCCCACATAGTACACGTGTCTCAAAAATTGTGCTCATCTTTCTAATATTAATATCTATTTAAATATTGGAGAAGCATATATATTAAAATGAAGTTGTACGACAGCTGATATATGTTGTAGAAAAATATTGGAAAAACAATAACAAACAGAGTCCGAGAAGATCCACCTCATAGCTTATAAATATGATTAAATTAAAGGAGAAAAAATAAAAAAAAATTATTTAAATTTTAAAATCTTAAATTAATTTTATTGACTATAAGAATAATAAAATTAATAAAAAAAATATAGTAACTGACAACTTAATTTTTTAAGAAATTAATTATTTAAAATTTTAAAATTTATGGGGTATTTTATTATCTTTTTACTGCATTAAACCCTATACTTTTTTATATTATATTATATATATTGATTGATTGACATATACTGCCTCTAGGCTCTAGAGGTAGTTTTAGACTTTCATGTCTATATATATCATTGGGTAATCGCTTTAGCCATCTTGTGTTTTGTAGCAAGAATCTATCGGATTTTCCCTTCGTGTCCGTTAGCGGCCTAAATCACACACAAGCTATATGCTTTCACAGATCAGAAACGAGCAGAACTAATTTTCGTGAAAAATAATGTGGTATTCCAAGAAACTCATCTTCCTCTTCATTCTCTGGTTTTTCTCAGTGGCTGGCGTTTATTCTCAAACACCGAGACGATACAAGTTTGTTGTAAGTGTCCCACACATCATCATCTCAACCATTAATCATCACTAATTATATATAAGAACAGTGTTCTCTCATAGGCCATTATCTGTCTATAACTGGTTTAATTTACAGGTGAAAGAAGCTCGATACACGAGACTTTGCAGCACAAAGAAAATATTAACAGTGAATGGACAATTTCCAGGGCCGACTATTAGCGTCCAGAAGGGTGAAACAATATATGTGGATGTTTATAACAGAGGCAAAGACAACATCACTCTACACTGGTACTTTTTTTTTTGTATATTAATCTCAACACTTTCTATTAGAGAAAGGGGGAAAAAACAATAAATTTCAAGTGATTATGTGGCAGGCATGGAGTGAAGCAGCCGAATAATCCATGGCCAGATGGTCCTGTGTACATCACACAGTGTCCTACACAACCAGGAAGGAGGTTCAGCCAGAAGGTGATTTTCTCTACGGAGGAAGGAACCTTATGGTGGCATGCTCACAGTGATTGGTCCAGAGCCACCGTCCACGGCGCTATTATCGTCTATCCCCGCCGTAACTACCCTTTTCCCAAACCTCATGCTCAGATACCCATCATCTTCGGTATGACTCACTTTAATTTATTCAAATAATTAACCACCAAACAGTTCTTCCATTGAAGATGATTTCTGAAAGATGATTGATTCTTTTGTGTATGCAGCTGAATGGTGGAAGAGTGATGTGAGGAAAGTGTACACGCAGTTCCTTAGATCTGGAGGAACTCCTAATGACTCTGATGCCATCACAATAAATGGCCAACCCGGTGACCTTTATCCTTGCTCTAGATCAGGTAAGTAAATGGCCAATCTACTATCAAACTATTCCCTCCTACTCCATTGTTTAATATAAGATATATTTATTTAATTTAATCAGATTAAAGAAAATTAGTTAAGTTAGTTAATATGACATGTATTTTTTTAATTATATTAGATAACTTCCTTAATTCCCTCATTTCCTCAATCCGTTCTTTGATTATTATTGAGGGAGCATCAATAAAGATAAATTAGAAAATTATTAATAAATATAAAAGATACGTCTTATATTTAGAACCTATATCAATTCTCCAAAATGTCTTATATCAAGGACACGAGGAGGTGTGTGTGTGTGGCTAGTAACAACAACGTTATCTCTTATCTGCACCTTCAAGGTAAATGTGGACAAAGGGGGGACGTGTGTGTGTCTGCACCTTCAAGTTAAATGTGGACAAAGGGAGGGCGTATGTACGCCCGCGCGGGTGTGTGTGTGTGTGTGGGGCTAGTAACAACAACTTTATCTCTTATCTGCAACATTCAGGAACCTTCAAGGTAAATGTGGACAAAGGGAGGACTTACCTTCTTCGTATGGTTAATGCCGCAATGAACCTGTTCCTCTTTGTGTCAGTGTCCCATCACAATCTTACACTTGTGGGGACAGATGGCAGCTACACAAGGCCACTGAATAGAGATTACATAACAATAGCTCCAGGACAGACAATGGATGTGTTGTTACATGCCAACCAGAAGCCTAGTCGTTACTATTTGGCTGCAAGAGCCTATTCAAGTGGTTTTGGTGTTAACTTTGATAACACCACAACCACAGCTATTATTCAGTACTCAGGCAGACATAACACTTCTTCATCTCCTTCATTGCCCCATCTTCCTGCCTATAATGACACAAAGGCAGTTTTTGGGTTCTATAGCAAAATCAGAGGTTTGCCTGAGAAATTTCCCCACATAATCCCGCCAAATTGCTCCACAAACATAGTCACCACTCTCTCTATAAACACATTTCCGTGCCGAAGAGGCCAAACCTGTAATGGACCCAATACAACCCGGTTGGCTTCAAGCATGAGCAACATAAGCTTTGTAACACCAACCATTGATATACTTGAAGCTTACTACTACCACATTAATGGGGTTTTCGGAAGGCGATTTCCATCGTTTCCGCCATTGATGTTCAACTTCACAGCAGATTATTTGCCCTTGGAACTGGAGATACCGAGGAGAGGGACAGAGGTGAAGGTTCTGAGGTTTGGTGCAACAGTACAAATTGTGTTTCAAGGCACCAACTTGGTTGCGGGGATAGACCATCCAATGCATCTACATGGATTCAGTTTCTATGTTGTTGGATATGGAAAAGGGAATTTCAACGAAAAAATGCACACTAGGGATTTCAATCTCATTGATCCTCCTCTTGTGAACACTGTCGCTGTTCCCAAAAATGGCTGGGCCGCCATCAGGTTTGAGGCAGCCAACCCAGGTACATAATTGGAAATTTCTGTTTTTGTCGGTTAATATTGTAATTAATTTTTTTTTTAAAATATATTTTTAAGACACTTGTTTCCAATTTATTCAATACATGTGTGATTTTTTTATGTTATTTATTTTGTAAAAAATTCTTGTTAGTAATGTTATTGAAAATTTGAAGATATATTTGGACAAAATTTTATAAAGTTTACAAGGCCAAGTACCTGAGACTTCTTTATTTTAAATATTTAGGTCAATGAAATTTTAATGAAATGAAAAAAAAATTGTAAAATTTAATCAAAATAAAATTCATAAAGTAAGTTGAAAAATAGATAAGCCTGGAGTAAGTCAGCCAATGAGACTAGCCCAAGTGGATCCTACCAAAGTCCCATCCGTGCGGTTACTCTATCATTTTCTACTTTCTTTTTTTTTTTTTTTTGATACAACATCGGCCGGGTTCGAACCCGGATGGGGGAGGGGGGAGAAGTGCCTTAAAGGCACTTCGATAACCAAGTCGCCTAAAGGCGCTGGTTTCATTTTCTACTTTCTTCCACCAAGAATATACTTCCACTTGTTAATAATATCTAAATGCAAAAATAAGTTTTTATTTATTTATTTTTGATATTATCATCGGATGCCCAATTTTAGTTATTGGTTGTTCCTCCTAATACAAGTGACTCATCTAGCACTCGAACCCAAGACCTAGAGAGATCTAGTGAGGTCTTAAATCTCTAGGTCAACTCTATATTGGTGCAAGTTTTTCTTTTTTTAGAATAAATAAATGTATAAGATTATATATATAAATATAAAACCACCTTAAATAATAAAACTAACACATATATATTTACTGATCATGTGATTATATATGACACAGGAGTATGGTTACTGCATTGCCATCTAGAGAGACATATTTCTTGGGGAATGGAGACTGTCTTCATCGTGAAGAATGGGTTAAGGGCCAATCAAACTTTGCCTCCTCCACCACCCGACATGCCACCCTGTTGATTCTTAATTTTTCAGATTTCATTTTCAAGTGTGTGAAAAAAATGTCACCGGTGTAATTGATCATCACAATATGATTTGATTCACAAGGTTGTTTATGAATAAGTCGGTTTGATCAATATAGGATTCGATGGTCAAATCTCAGAAAATTTGCCTATCAACGTATTGATGTGAGCTGTGTTTTGGACACAAATTAATAGCTCTTCATTTGGGATTATGATGAGGAATCCTAATATGTTCTGTGTTTTGTAATAGCTCTGTTTGTAATTCTTTGTATTTCTATGTGTTTGGAATCAATGAAATATGTTATGTCTTGCTATCATGTAGTTATTATTACTTTCAACCTTTTTTTTTTAGCAACGATGCTTTATTATAGAACTTCGTTATTGGCACTTTCAAGTAGAACATTGAGTTAGCTAGTTAGCAATATAATCTTTAATGAGTTTTTTTGGTTCTTTATTTTGTCATTTTTCTATCATAGAAAAGAAAGTTTGTTGATTAGTATTATATTGGTTACATGGAGCAAGTTAACTAATAGGAGTATGTATGAGACCTCAAAACTGACTTTTTGTATCCTTAAAAGTTGGTCGGTGCCAAAAACTATGATTGGCGTGGCATTATTAGGAGCAAATAGTTTTTCTTCAAAAATCAGTTAGGTTAAAAGTCAGATTTTGGAGCTCGTGACTTTTAACTTTTGAATCTTCTTTGGATTTAAGACTTATGAATTTAGTTTTTTAATATATCATCTAGATAAAAATTATGTTAAACTGATTCTTTTTATAAAATCTTATTTAAACATAAATTATATTACTCTAACGGATTTTTATATTAAAACTTCAATATGTGAAAGTCAATTTTATAAATGTTAATACAAACCAGCCCTAAGATATTAATTGGTGTATGGACTTATTTTATCAATATCAATATAAGCTACCAAAAAAATTACACTACTGGCTTGTAAAGTAATTAAGTACATGAACGTTGTTTATAAGCTCTATTAAGAACAATTGATAAATTTCAATGTCAACAATTGAAATCAAATATATATCATGATATATAAGGTATGAGATATGGCAACTTTACTCATGTCATGTCAGGTGGTGTTCATTAATTAATGCGCTATAGGTTGTGAACAGATAATGACCAATTATCGCCAATTGGCAAGCTAATAACGGTAATTATATTAACATAATTATTAAATTAATCGATAATATACCAAAATATCATAAAAAGTCTGTTTGGTGTGAGGGATTTGGAGGAGAAGGGAGGGGAGGGAAAATTTTTATGAGTTGAATTTAAAAAAATTGAAGAAATGGGGTAATAAAATTTTAATAAAGAGAATATATAAGATAAAAGAGTAAGAAAAATTAATTAAAAATTTTTAATCCCACATTCCCTCCCCTCCCCCACAGACCAAACAAGCCCAAAAGGATCAGAAAGTGTAGCTTTTGGACGGTGCGTGAAGGAAGAAGGCACGCGGGGAACCACAGATAAAGTCGTGGTTTGAGGAGAGAGATAATAGGACACAGGAGTGATGCAGAAGGTAAGGTAGGCCATGTTCATATTTATGAGGGACCCATATATTTTTAAAAGTAAGGCAATAACTCGTTTTTCTAAGTCGTACTTTTTTTTGGGGCCAATTTCTAAGTCGCGCTTCACCTACAGTTTGCTGGACCTAATTGTCCCTATCTTACAAATGAAAATTATTATATGTGATTTTAAATATAAGGTCTAATTAATTTTTTTAAAAATATAAAGAAATTAATTAAATTATTTTAAAATATTTATATTTATTATTATTTTTTTAAAATAATTTTTTTAATCTGTAAACTAATATATAATTTAATCATACACAAAATATGATATGATTATGTAACTTATTTAACCTCCTTAATCTTTTAAAAAAAATTCAACTATATCTTATATTTAGAACCAGAGCTATTAATATAAGACATTATTCTATCTTTTAAGAAATATGGCACCCATAGATGGCAGTAATTAAACATATAATTACCATAGTATTTAGAGTTTGATAGGTTAAAAAAGAAAAATAGAGTACCTGGGTTGATCACTGAACCTGATGCCAAATTCTACTCTTGCACCAGACCTCAGAATCTTAAGCTCTGTCCCTCGCAAATAAGGCAATATGAGCAATAATATGGTTCAATTCACAGAAGGAAGAGAGAAGAAGGAGAAGAAGAAGAAAGCTTATCTCCATTTCATTTTGTGGCAATGATTAAGTCACTACTCCACTTGAGCTTAACTTATAGCATATATCTTGTACGTTCTTATAGTGCATCAAGAGTGAAGTACCACTATTGTACTGCATTTCTTCATTAGTTAGGGAAAGTTGTAAAAATAAATTATGAAGATTCTATAAATCACATAAACTCAATTATAAATCTCAAAGGCTCACTTGTAAAAATAAAAAAATATATATTTGCACTGACTTTTCAAAATTTACTATTAAGTTTTGTGGTTATTCAATGTCATTTTTTTTTATCCCATTTGTATCCTTTTCCCTCTTCATTATTTGGGGACTTTATAATTTACAATTAAGTTTTGTGATCTTCAAAACTAAGGGTGTGTTTGGTATGAGAGATTTGGATGGGAGGAAGAGAGGAAAATTTTTTATAAATTGGATGTAATAAAATTGAAAAAGTGGGGTTATAAAATTTTAATAAAGAAAAAATGTAAGATAAAATAGGACAAAAATTAATTAAAAATTAAGTTTGTTTTGACCGTTTTGATCTGTTTGCATTTCTTGTTATTTTTTCCAATAACGATCTGGACAAGATGACTCTAACACGATAAACCAACTTGTATAGCTCACCGGGAATCTTTGTCTTAACTCTCATTCTGATGATTATCTGTCTAAAACCCATTAATATTTAACACAACATTTACAAGGGCTACAAATGAAATAATGATTATCACAAAACTAATTAAGAGACGCGTCATCCGTTTTGCCTTGTCGTTTTATCCCTCGTAGCGTGAAAGATTCTTCAATCTATCGGACAATCATAATAATTTCTTTGACGTCTTAATTGTCTTATTTGTATTGCGTCCACACCTTTACCTCTCCCTTTAAAATCTTAATTTGTGTTGTCCCCACTTGCCGACGTGTTCCATAATCTTTCAGACTTGCGTATGGAAAATGTCTTCACCACAAGATTGACATTTAAAGCAAGTGATTAGTTCAGAAAAACTTCAACCCCATGAATAGTAATTATATTAAATAATACTTCCTTCAGTGATCAATATAACAGCTGGATATTTATATACTAAAAAATTAGTTAAATTAGTTATTTATAATAAATGATGTATTAGTTTTTCTAAAATAATCTCTTTAATCTCTACCGTGTTAATAAGAACCCCATCTTATATACACAATCAATCAATATGGAGAGTTTAAAAAATATATAAATTTGGGGGTAAGGTGAATTGAAATCGTACATTTATGATTAAAATTGAAGGGCTAAGGTGCATATTTTTTTAAGAAGTTTTTACTTAGGAGCATTGTGTATCCGAAAGTTTTTTGTGGATTAATATTGTCCCAAAAGTGTTAAAAAAGGAGCGAATTCCCCTTAAAAGTAAAAAAAAAATAACATTGATTTTTAACATTTTTAAAGATAATGGGCAATATTATTCCATTTTTGATGTTCTGAGGCAATATTGATCTATAAAAAAACTTCTGGATAATAAGTACTTATGAACACCCTATTTTGTCTGGGCCCCACTTAAAAAATAAAAAATAAAAAATAAATAAACAAAAATCATCTCAATGATGATGATTGGTGTCTAAATTGGCAATCATCATTAAAGGGAAAAATAATACAAAAAGAGAAAATAAGAAAATCCTTTCATTGATGATGATTGGTGTCTAAATTGGCAATCATCATTAAAGGAAAAAAAAAGAGAGAAAATAAGAAAATCCTCTCATTGATGATGATTGGTGTCTAAATTGGCAATTGTCATTAAAGAGAAAATTTAAAAAACAAAATAAAAAAGAAAAAAAAAGAAAAAAAGTCCTCATATTGATTATGATTGGTGTGCAAATTAGAATTGTCATTCATTAAGGGAAAATAAAAAAATAGTAAAAAATACAAAAAAAAAATATTTTTCATTCGAAGGTTTAAATTAGGAAATTGCTGGTGGAAAATATAAAAAAATAAATATAAAAGAAAAAAAATCTGTAATTTATGTTGATAAATTTAAATTAGGAAATAACTTACGGGAAAAATAATGACAAAATTGAAAAAAAAAAACAAGTCCCTCATTGATGATGATTAGGTCAAGTTAAAAAGTTTTATTAACGAAAAAAATCAAAAAAACAAAAATTTAAAAAAATCTTCTTTTGATGGTGATTGGGTCAAATTAGGTAGTTTTATTAATATAAAATAAAAAAATTAAAAAAAATAAAAATTCAAAAAAGAAGAAGCATTTATGGAGAAAACCCTACTTTGAGACTATAAATAAGAGAGCAAGAGTTGAATCAAGACACACAAGAATTTTGGGAGAGCAAGCACTACTACAAAAAATATAATAAATGACGTTTATTTTTATGAATACTATGGCGTTTCCCAAGTGCTATAGCTTCTAGTGCTGTAAAAGTAAGTTATTACGCTTCTTGAATTTCTGAAAGCGCCACAGCTTATATTTTTTTTAAGGGCTTCCTACGACGCTTCTGGGGAGAAGCGCCGTAGGAGATATATACCCTTCTACAACACTTTTTTCCAGAAGCATTGTAATATGTAATAATTTTTATTATTATTTATATAATTGTTTCCTTGAACTCAGCCAATTCAAATCTACAGCAATTTACAATACGAATAATAAAAAAAAAAGTAAACTAAATCAGAATGAAATAACACAACTAATTCATAAAATCAGCACTAGATATATGTAATTACAATTAATGTAATTGTACAACTAATTTTAAGAGAATAAACAACATGAGAATAGGCAAAGAAAAATCTTAACGTATTTACCTAAATATTAACTAATTGCCTGACTATATATTCACACTATTCTTCAATGATTTCATCCACTTGTTTGTCAGTCAATTGGGCACAACGTTAATCTTCATAATACTACATAAAAATCATACATAGAAAGAATTAAACTAAGTATTATTATATTTGTAAGCTCAAAAATTAAAAAACTTACAATATAGAGGAAGTTCAAGAAGATAGAGTTGACATTTCAAATAAATACTTGAAAAAAAATTATGAGCACACATATATGATCATGACAGATTTTAACTAAAAAAGAAAAACTGAACCAAATATTGAGGAAAAAAACACTTACACGCTAGGGAGATTCTGAAAGAGGATGAGATAAGAACCAAAAATGGGAGAGGGAGCTTTGTACTGCAACAGAGTTTTGAAAAATGAAGGAGTTAGAGAAAACGCAGAAAGATGAAAATGAAAATAAAAACAACGGGATAAAAATTAAATAACAGATTGCAAAGAAGCTATAATGCTTTTTGTCAAAGTGCCCTAACTTCTTATTTTTTTTTACAAAAAAAACACATAAAAGTTCCTTAAATATATTCAAGACACCACATGATACCTTAAAATATCCAAGGCATCACGTGCCTTGAATATTCAAGGCACCTGGTGCCTTGTATTTTATATTCAAGGTTGCCTTGAATATTCATGATGGCCTTGCATATATTTGGCTTTAACTGGCGCTTGATAATCAAGCGCTGGCTAAGGCTTCTCCACTAATCAAACATTGTCTAAGGATCTTTGTTTTTTTT
This sequence comes from Inga laurina, assembly GCA_963855925.1. Lineage (NCBI taxonomy): Eukaryota > Viridiplantae > Streptophyta > Magnoliopsida > Fabales > Fabaceae > Inga > Inga laurina. Next base: position 1,269,991 of record OY979702.1, on the reverse strand, counting down.
TTTGGGAACTCAAGAATGAAGCAAGTGATTTCTTTTTTGATTTACTACAATACAAGATTATGAATAATCATATTTTTTGATTTACTCTCACCCTTATCCGACATTTTATTTTTAAGAGCCGGATAAGATTTTTTTCAAATAAAAAAAAAAGCTAAAAAATTAACCTAGCTATGCCGTTTTCTTGAGAAGTGCTGTAGTTTGGGTTTTCATTTTTTAAAATAAATGTTTTGTATGACGCTTGTTTAGGAAAGTGCTGCACAAGCCTAACACTAAGCTTTGACGTCAATATTAAGAAGCATCATAGCTTCTGAACTTTTTTTATTTTTTATTTAAAAAAAACTATTATCTACGGCGCTTCTTTGAAGAAAAGCCAAAAAAGGGGCGCCGCTAAATTCCTTTTTTATAGTAGTGAAGGAGACAAGGTAGAGAGATTATCCTAATTTTCATCATATTCTAAAAGGTTTTCTTGTGGGGAAAATCGGGAGGACATTCTATCCTATAAAGACGTTATTCTTCTTGTGATTGTTTATTTGTCTTGATTTTATTTCTTTGTGCCAAGGAGCATCTTTCAAGAGATAGAGACACCAACAAATGTTACCTTCCTTCTACTTTTCATATCTTAAAGGGCTAAACGGTGAAGCATATGTAGACACTGCATGTCTATGTATTCTCACCCAGGCAACAATTTCAAAGTGAAATAGGTTCTAATCCTAGTGTTTGTTCGCATGATGTATTCCAAGTTTACGAAAGTCTTGGTTCATATTATGCTTGTATCTCATGCTGTATGAACATTGAATTTATCCTTTATTTGTTTACCTACCTCCCTTCATTTTGTCTCTTTGCAACGAGATTGAGAGCACAAGAGATACGTGTCTTCATCATGGCTTTTATTCCAATGATATATTGACTAAGCAATTGCTCCTTATTCTCTTGGATAACATGCTCTCGTGTTCTTTTTAGACTAAATTTGTATGGCATGAAATATGTTTGCTTCTTATTCTTCATGTGATTGTGGATTCATCTTTTGTGTATGAATTGATCTTGAGGTTATTTAAAACTTTGACCCAGATTTTTTTATGAAAAAAAAAACTCTCTTTTTATAAGAAAACAAAGAGACTGTATTTAAAAAAAAACATATATAAAAAAATAAAAACCGAATAAAAAATATTTTTCTCAAAATAAATTAGATAAATCTTTTTTTTTAAAAGGCACCAATCAAATGCCACGCCTTTCTACCCCTAACGAACTATGTTGGCTTTGATCCCTCTAAAGGGTATGTAAACCCTAGGTTTTCATCTCAGGTCAAGTTCAATAATGTAAATAATTAATCTTTTTTTTTTATTTTTCAAATATTTTATTTTTGGGTAATCATGATGAAATTTTAAAAGGTCATATTTATTTTTAAATAATTAACTTAGGGTAACCATTCTTTTGAATGGGTGTTGTGGGGGTGTCTAACGCCTTCCCCATACACAATCGACTTCCGAACCCTAACTAATTTTTGTAGACTAGTTTCCATTTTTAAAAGATTTTCAAAATTATCCTTTTTAACGATTTTGATGGCGGCTTCATATTTTCCAAATTTCGGGCGCTACAGTATTCTTGAGTGAAAACTTTTGAAATAAGTTTACACCTTAATCCTAAAACAGACTCCTCATTTAACTTCTATATTTATGGTAGGAGGAAGTACAAAATTAATTAGTAGCCAATTAAAGAGTCTCTCATTTCTCGATGTTTTTTTTTTTTTTTTTTTCCGGATACAACATTTTCTCCATGTTGTCAATCAGCTTTGTGCCAAGAAACCCCTGAGCAATAAGGACTTGTAAGTTTGGGCCTTTACCCATCCAGTTTATATGGGCGATCCAACGTATCACAATTTATGTATATTTAGCTAAGGTCCAACTTGTTATAATAATTTAATATTATATTTAATACAAGATCAATTGGTTAAATTCTTAATTGTCCCTTTAAGTAGTTAATACGTTTTTGCGTCCATAATGACTAATTTATAAAATTATTCTGGCAAAAATAATTTATAAAATTATTCCAGGATTGATATAAGTCCCTCCTATTTGCTTGAGCGTGAATTGAATAATGTAAAAATTTTCGTTGTTTTTATTTTGCCTGAAATAAAGTAAGACTTCATTAATCCTAATATATCAAGTAGATCAATTTTTTGATAGGATATTAATATGGTTACACTCATTATTGTTAAACTTGCGAGTTAACTCTCCGATTTTACCGTTTTTACGTTTCTACCGTACAAAATCGTGTTGAGTCACTGTTAAACTTATGATAGTTGTAAACTCGGTCAAACTCGTGAGGTCACATATTAAGTTTACCATTTTTACGTTTCTAGTTTAAAAAATTATGTCACCTCCCTTGTAAACTCGTACAAACTTTTTTTATTTGATCATACTCAATGGCTTTATATGTGACTTTTATAAAAAAATTCTTTGTTGAGTATAATAAATTATGAATGTTGATGGATTTACTTTCAATTATATGGATTTAAAGTATATTTAAATCAAATTCTTACTATTTTTATATTTTAATAATTTAATTATACACTATATATATATTTATTGATAAAAGTAAACTCTTATTATAATTTGAGTCTATGATACGATTTTACGTTACTGTCAGGAGTTTGCTTAAATTCATGAATTTGACAATCTTGTTTACACTCCTAATCTTTTTTTTTTTTTTTTTTGTGACTATCTCACTACTACAGAATTGAGATATAACCACCCCCAAAGACGTCCCAAATTGAAAATTGGGTGGTTAAAAAGGGAGGCGGTGGCATTTTCGTAATTATATATGTGTAGGGGAACCTTTAGGCGTCCCAAATTTGAATTTGGGACGTCTAAAGTGCTTCCTGGCGCGAAATATAAATTTCATAAATTTTTTTTAGCGCCAGGAGCTGGGTATAGGCGTCCCAAATGAATTTGGGACGCCTAAAGTCCCACTTTAGGCGTCCCAAGTGGCATTTGGGACGCCTAAAGGCGTCCCCTGCATGTCAGACACTTGTCTGACATGCGGTCTTCTCATCTATCTATCACACCCTCTCCTCACATCCTCTCAACAACTTTACTCTTCTTCCTCCTCTCCCCACCCACACCGTCGGCCCTCCTGTGTATTTTTTTTCTTCAACTCCTCCCTCCTCCCTTGTTCAAGCTCTCTCCTCCACCGTCGGCCCTAGCTTGTTGAACTCCTCCCTCCTCCCTTCTTCTTCTTCCTCTTTGTTTCTTCAACGGCTGCAACCGTGTCTGCTGCAACAGTGGGTTTTGCTCTCTCCTCCATTGTTGTGCGTGGGTGGAGCTCCAACGTCTTCTCCACAGTGGGTTTTGCTCTCTCCTCCATTTTTGTGCGTGGGTGGAGCTCCAACGTCTTCTCTACCTCTCAAACATAGTAGCTAGGGGGCGCCCTGATCAGGTTGGTTTATTTTCTTCGTTTTTTTTTGTAACAGAATATGGTTTATTTTGTTTTTGAAAAATAAATTAAATGGTTGAGATTGTGCTTATATTGAGATAGTTGAGATTAGCCTGATGTGTTTGGTGTGGTTATATTGTTTAAATTGCATTTATTTAGGAATGGTTTATTTTCTTGTTTAAATATAAATTTACTTGTGTATAATAGAAACAAGTCTTCTTAGTTCTCACCCGTTCCATTGTGTTTTAAATATGAGTAAAGTTTAAAAGTTACTCCCCTGTTTCAATTTGCCTCTCGTTAATTATTGAGTAAACTTTGTTCTTATAAGATAAAATGTTATATTAAATAGGGATGTAGTTAGAAAGGTTTTAAATTTAAAGGTAGAGTTAATGAGATTTAAAGATTTCTTTGACTATTATGGATCATGTTAAAAGTGACTTATAAAAACGATTAGAAGTAGAGTATTAAATTTTAAGACAAAGTTTTTGAACTTTTATTTATTTATTTGTTCAAGTGTAACATAATGAAAGTGGCTCATAAAAGTTTCTTCCAATCATTGATTAGTGTATGCCACATGAAACCAATACAATTCATAGTTGTTCATGAAACCGTTAAAACCTCTCATTAAAATCCTACCATGAATTTGGCGAAACCATTTGTTATCTTTAACCCCGTTTAATTTGAAACCTCATAATAAGCTCAATATGTTAACCCTGTTAATACAAAGCCGTTTCTACGGCTTTTCTAAAAGTATAATAGAACCTCAATATGTTTCCTGCACCTTTAATTAGTATAAATAATAAAATAAAATATGATTTATTTAAATTAAAGAAAATCTTGTATTAATTACACACAATTGTTTTGTTAATTCCAAATTCTTGAATTATGAAGAATAATTCAAGCCAAAACTTAAAAAGAAAACGATAACCCCAATATTCATTAAATGATTTTTATCTAAATATTTTCAATAAAACAATTTTATTTTTGGAAGAACTCAACTTAAAATTGTTTTGTTAATATGAAACTCATTTTGTTTTTAATTCTTCCAAACCTCAAAAAAATTCTTTAATTTAATCTTATTGTATTTATTTTATTAAACATTAATTTTATATACATATACTTATTAAAAAAATAAGTTACATAGCACTGAAACCCTTTTAATAGGAGAGATGAGGCTAGGAGGGGGCAATAAAGTTATTAAGCCCATATTTTAAAATCCTAAATTGGGTTGATAACTTAATTAGGCAATCCCATCATATGTCCTTGAGAATTGTACTAAACGTGTGAATGTTATTGGTAATGCCTTAGGTGGTAACAAAATGGATCATAGTTGGATGAATGCTTTGAGAACTAGTGAAGAATATGAGAAAGGGGTGGACGAATTTATTGAATTCGCTAAAAAGAATGCTCCTGCAAGAAATGGGAAGTATTTTTGTCCTTGTGTTAATTGTTTGAATGAGAGTAGACGGGATGTTGATGTCATAAAGGATCACCTACTTTGTGATGGAATAAATCTGCGATACACAAGGTGGATATGGCATGGTGAGGAAGTAACTGATTGTCCGTCACACAAGAAGGAAGCTGTGGATGTCATAGATGAAGATAGAATGGAGAGAATGATTAACGATGTTGAGGCAGAATCCTTTGCGCAGTCGCAGGAGTATGATAGCCTGCGGAGTGATGCAGAGACACCATTGTACAGTGGTAGTAAGTACACGCGGCTGACAGGAACATTATATTTGGTTAACTTAAAGGCAACTTGTGGGTGGACCGATAGTAGTTTCACATTGCTACTTGAACTATTGTGTGATATGTTTCCGGAGGATAATGTACTTCCAAATCGTATGTATGAGGCCAAGAAAATCCTGTCTACAATGGGTATGGAGTATAAGAAGATACATGCTTGCCCTAATGACTGCGTACTGTACAGAAATGAGTACGGAGGTCTCAGTGAGTGTCCTAAGTGTAAAACTGCACGATACAAAGTGAAAAAAGATGGTGGTTATGGTGATGTGACAAGTAAAAGGCAACCTTTAAAGGTTATGTGGTATCTTCCAATAATACCACGTTTTAAACGTTTGTTTGCGAGTGCAACAAAAGCGAAGAAGTTGAGATGGCACTCTGATGAGAGAATATCTGATGGAAAATATCTTCGGCACCCAGCTGACTCTCCACAATGGAAAAAAATAGATGAAATCTTCCCTCAATTTGGCAGCGAGCCGAGAAACCTACGGCTTGGGCTTTGTACAGACGGCATCAATCCGTATAGAACTCTTACTAGCACACATAGTGCGTGGCCGGTTCTCCTTGTAATATACAACTTGTCTCCCTGGCTATGTATGAAACGTAAGTATATGATGCTATCTATGATGATTTCTGGACCAAAACAGCCAGGGAACGATATTGATGTCTATTTGGCGCCTTTGATTGAGGACTTGAAGAAGTTGTGGGAGGAAGGCGTAGATGTGTTTGATGCTTATAAGGAGTCTTTCAAGCTACGTGCAATGATTTTCACAACGATAAACGACTTCCCTGCGTACGGAAACTTGTCAGGGTACAGCGTGAAGGGTCACAAAGCATGCCCAATATGTGAAGCAGACACACACTTCCAACAACTAAAGCATGGAAGAAAAACTGTCTACCTTGGCCACAGGAGGTTTCTTCATCGGTTCCACCCGTATCGTAGGCTAAGAAAGCGGTTTAACGGCTTACCGGAGCATGGAATGGCTCCAAAGTCACTAACCGGAGAGGAAGTCTACAGTCGAGTGGAACGTATCCATGTCACTTTTGGTAAGAATCAGAGGGTTGCGGGTGAGAAGAACATATGGAAGAAGAGATCCATTTTCTTTGATCTTCCATATTGGCGTTCGCTAGACGTGAGACACAGTATTGATGTGATGCATGTGGAGAAGAATGTTTGTGATAGCCTTATCAGTACGCTTTTGCACATACCAGGGAAGACTAAGGATGGGATTAATGCGAGATTAGACCTTGTCGATATGGGAATAAGAGAACGGTTACATCCACAACTAAGAGATGATGGTAGGAGGGCATACATGGAGCCAGCAGCGCATACACTATTAAAAGCAGAGAAAAGAAGTTTGTGTGGGTGTTTGCATGAAATGAAGGTGCCGCAAGGGTATTCCTCGAATGTGAGAAGATGTGTCTCAATGGACGATTTGAAGTTAGTGGGAATGAAGTCCCATGATTATCATGTGTTGATGCAACAACTATTACCAGTAGCTATTAGAGGCATAATGAAAGATGAAGTACGAAACACAGTGACAAGATTGTGCGTTTTCTTCAATGCTATTTGTAACAAAGTCATTGACACTGAAAAGTTGGATGAACTAGAAAATGAGGGTTACATTATTTTGTCACAACTAGAGATGCACTTTCCGCCTTCATTTTTTGATATAATGGTGCATTTGGTAGTTCATTTGGTGAGGGAGGTAAGGCTATGCGGTCCAGTTTACCTGAGGTGGATGTACCCTTTCGAGCGATACATGAAGATCTTAAAAGGGTATTCTAAAAATCCTTATCGACCAGAAGCCTCAATAGTAGAAAGATATGTAGTTGAGGAGGCTATGGAGTTTTGCAAAGATTATATGTCAGGGAAGAAGGAACAATCTCGGCATGAAGAAGGGAGAAGCAAGGGAACACGAGGACTGAAAGTGAAGAATGTTCCTCGTGAAGAGGTGTTGCAAGCCCACTTGTATATCCTGAATAATATGGAAGAAGTTCAACCTTACATAAATGAACACAGAAACACTTTGAAGAACAAGAATCCAAGGAAGAATGACATGCAGATTGCTATTGAGCAAAACAAGACATTCATGCAGTGGTTCGAGGAAAAGGTTTTGCACGAGATCGGTGTGTCTGAGACAATCGAGTGGCTAGCTTGGGGGCCTTCGTTTCAGGTCATTACTTGGACCGGTTATGATATAAATGGCTATTCTTTCTATACCAAAGAGCAAGATGACAAAAGTACCATGCAAAATAGTGGGGTCATGGTAGAAGCTGAATCTATGCACTTTTCCAGTTCGAGAGACAAAAACCCCATATTAGCGTCTATAGCCTATTATGGAGTTATAGAAGAAATATGGGAGATGACGTACAACAAGTTCAAAGTTGCTTTATTTAAATGTAAGTGGGTGTTAACTTCAGGAAATTCTTACTAGAATTTCATATTTCATACTGTTTCACTTCACTTTGGATGCATAAGTAGGCATTAGAAATGATTAAAGTGATGAATTGTGTTTCTCTCATGCTATGCACAGCAAAATGAAATTGTGAAGGTCATCACTCCCTAATTGCTATGAATGTCTAACCTTATGTGAAAGTCCTTTGTGTGAACTGGTACAGATTAAGTCAAGGCTAACCCAGAGGAAGCTGCAGGCAGTGAAAAAGAGAGGAAGGAAGTTGAAGCTGACAACCAGTGAATGAAAGACTAGCTGGAAGACCAGAATAGAACAAAAGAAGCCCAGAAAGTGCTGGGCCGCGGCCCATGATGCCCACACTAGCACAGAAAGTTGTGGGCCGCGGCCCAGGATGCTCAGAGCAGCACAGAAAGGTGTGGGCCGCGGCCCACCACCTCTTGGGCCGCGGCCCACAAGCATATACCTGAGGCCAGAGACTCTTGGGCCGCGGCCCACCATCGCTTGGGCCGCGACCCAACCCCGAAAATGAACATTTGCGTTTTGACAGCTGAGATAATATAAAAGGCAAACCCAGGGTTTTGAGAGGGGGTTCCCACTTTTGGAAAGAACGAAAAAGGCGGCTAAGGAGGTTCTAAGAGCTGGAAATTGCTGGAAGCAAGGAGAATCAAGTGGGCTTGAGGATCAGAAGAGCTTTTATTTTCAGATTTCTGATACTTCTGTATTCCATCCCTTCTCCACTGTGATTCTGTTATGACTTCTTTAATTCTTGTTATTTGTAATCAGCTATTGAACATGAGTAGCTAGATTCTTTTATTCTAGGATTGTTCAACACTTTTGTATGGATTGAACTCGAACTCTTATTCCTCTTCTTGAACTAATGGTTTATATGTGTTAACTCTTCTTTGTTTTCACTGACATTCATGAATTGCTAGCACTATGAATAACATGTTCAACTAGATTAAGCTTGAGAGAGTTAATCTAATTGAAGAACGTGGGTAGAGTTATGCTAGACCTAAAGTTTAGAGGATTAAATGGAGGGTTTGTTAATGACATGGAGACATAGTTATTAACCTAGCATTGTCAAGGTGAGGAGGTTGCTTAATGATTATTGTCCTTTAAGTGTAGCAAGAGATTGTGCATCTAATTGGAAAATATAAACTTGGTTATGACTTGAGAGAGCTTAACCAATGAATGTTGAACCTCAGACTGACACATATACAACCCATAAACAGTAATATCGAAGAGGAAGTAGATTGAGTTCATGATATACAAAAGGAGAGAGCAATCCTAGATTCAATCCACTTGATTAATTTCTCAAAGAAGCATACTCTGTCAGAATTTTCCCTTAGTTGCTGTCATTTCAATTTATAGATCTGTTTTTCTTCAACCCAACATATTTTGTTGGAATCAACTTAATCGAATACATCAGGCCATTGTTTGACTATTTGTTATTCAAATCCTCGAGGGAACGATCTCACTTATCACTTTATTACTTGGCGCGACCCGTGCACTTGCGGTAGCGAACAGTGGGTTAGCAACAATGCCGTGGTAATAGATAAACAATTTGGATTTGTCTCAGTCGATCTTCGAAGAGTTGGCTATAGAGAAGAGCCCTTCATTTTAGCAAGCCAGGCGAAACAAGTGTTTTATGTCACCGATCCTGCCAGCAAAAATATGTCCATTGTCCTTAAAAGTAAAAAACAGAAGTATGGTGATCCGACCTTCAACCTTGATGACACACCACCTTTTACAACAACTACACCTCGAACAAATGAAGTAGAATTGGTAGATGATGACGAATATGCTGTAAGAAATGACCATGGTGAAGGACTATGGGAAACAATCTAGAGTAAGACCTTAATTTATAAACGAGAACTGTGTTTTTTCTGTTTTACTTCCCGCTTACTATATACATGTGTTTTCATTGCAATTTACTTACGTTTCTGATGATGCTTTTTGTGTTAACAGGAATATGGACAATGTTAGTGATGACGAGAGGCGTGGAGATGACGAAAGCTCTAGCAATGACGAAATTCCTAGAGTTGAACCCCCTGCAAGAAGGAGGGTTAGAGGCTGTACAAAGATGGGAGCATTGGTTGCACGTCATGAACATCAACAGGAGAGGCTGCATATAGACTTCGATGACAATCTGAATCCAGTTGGTCCTGAGGAAGACCACTTCATTAGCTACATAGGGCTTTTGGCTCGAAGCAAAGTGCGTATTACCTACGATAATTGGAGATTGGTTCCCCCAAAAACGAAAGACATGATTTGGCAGCAACTTTTGGTATGTAAGCTAAGTTTTGATGCATTGTAGCTTTGTTCTTATTGTTTCAAATATAATAATCTTATGTTTTACCTTGCAGCAAACATACGATGTCCCAGACACCACGGAGATATATAGGCACTGGATGGATGAGGTTCGTGTACGTTGGAAAGGTTTCAAGAACAAGCTAACAATGCATTACATTCGAGGGGCCCTTAGGGGCATGTGCAACATATACGTATTTGTCTCCAGAGGACTGGAGGTTGTTTGCGGCATCACGAGTAGATCCTGAGTTTTTGGTAAGATTTCTGTCATCATGATATAGAACTTGTAATTTTCATATACTTTATATCGTTGATTCATTTTTTGTTGTTTTTCATTCATAGAAATTAAGTGCAGCAAATGCCCAGAGGCAAGCAGAAAATAAATATCAACATTTCATGTCTCGCGGTGGATATCGGAAGCTTGAGCGGCAAATGATGGCAGAAGAGTTACAGAAAATGAAGGAAGCAGCGGAATCTGATCCTAGCGTTGTTATCCAGCCACCGGCACCTCCTCCACATCATAAAAAATGGAAAGCAGGGAGGATTAAGGCTGGGAAGTACATAAATCCGACTGTTGCTGAGGTTGCTGCGAGGATTGTAAGTAGTTATACCATAAGTACCTAATTTTTTACATGTTGCGAGTGGTTTCGATACATTTACGATAAACTGCATGCTACAGGATGACCTGGACGAGCAGAGTAGCCAAGGTTCATTCAATCCAAGTAGACGGATGGACATCTTGTCAACGGCTATTGGGAAGGCAGATGACCTTGGTCGTGTTCGAGGAGAGATACGGGGAGTTAGTGCTGCGAGGTATTTTGGACGAGAGCCATGTTATTCGTCACAAGCTGGACCTAGTAAGGACGTTGTGGCCAAGATTCGAGAGGAGCTCGAACGAGAGATCGAGGCCAACCTTCGCGACAAGCTCCGACAAGAGCTGTTGCCAGAGCTTCAACTTGAAATGGCAAAGATGTTTGAAGCACAAAGGGCAAGGGACGAGCATAGAACTCAGGAATCCCCGGCCTTCAATAGCACCAGAGGAAGTTACAACCCTCTGGAGCAACCACTTGGCGCCCCTTCTCCCACTCCAATGTCGGGACCACTTGGCGACCCTTCTCCCACTCCAGTGTCGGGAGACCCTTGCACCCTCTATTTGGATGATCCACTGTTGCGTGTTGTTGCTGATGCTTTCGTTCACACATATGCTACCACCCACCATAATCAGCAAATTCTGGAGGATTTTCGTAGGGTGAATGTGACGAGTGTTAGAAAGGGGGAAGAAGGTACAGCCATCCCTGTTCCTGATCCAGAGGTTGGCACGTTAGGTCAAGCGATAGGATCTTTCATCCTTTGGCCTCGCAATCTTATTGGTTCAGACGCAACACCTCCAATGGTAGGAATTACCTTACTGTTACTAAAAATCTGTTGGCATCCTAATAACAATTTGTTTTTTGATGTTCTAAAAGGATGACGAAGCTGCGAGCAAATGGCCCTTCTTAGCACGGCTGCAACAGATCTACAAGCGCATTAAACAGATTGACTTGAAGATGCCTCCAGGGATTGTGAGCCAAGAGGAGTATCCCTACACGATTGACAATAAAGATCTCAAGCAGTTTATCAGGTTGGAGGAGATAGATGCAGGTTGGGTCAAATTTGCAGTCCGGTAAGTTTTTTTTTTCAATTTTCCCATAGAATTCATTTAGTGGTTTTTTGTTTTCATACATTCAAGAATTGATTCCTTATTTTAATTCTATTATAGCACCTTCCACGATCTCTGCACAAACATGGAAAGAAGTAATTGGTATGGATTCTTATGTCCTGCGAATACGACAGGGGATACTTGTACTGTGGCGCATAGGACTCACTATGTCGGCTACCAAATGGCAAATACCAAACTTCGTTGTTATCTAGCACCCATTGTCCAACGGTTCGTATTTACATTTTGTCAATTTAAGAAGTTTAATAAATAATTGTCTTCTCACTCATCTAACTTCATTTTAATGTGTACATGTTGTTAAAGTTTCCACTGGACTTTGTGTGTTATATGTCCCCGCCGCAACGTAGTCTATTAGTTTGATCCCTTGAGTAAAAAGCCAGACAGAGATACAAAATCCGTCTTCGACACGTAAGTTATTCTGTTTGTATTTCATTAACAACAAAAATAAATGAATGGTTCTAATTTCTGTTCATTTTGCTTTTCATGATAGTGCTTGTCAAACATATAGAATCCTAGGTGGGTCACGCGAGGGTGCAGTTGTTAAAAAGCCAAAGTGGTTTTATCCCATAGTAAGTACATTCGATCCTACATAATTGTTTCATTGACGGTCCTTTTAGACATACCTTTATTGATTTTAACAACCAATTGCATCCCTTTGATTAAAAGTGCCCTCAGCAACCTGGCAACACTGAATGCGGATATTATGTTATACTTTATATGTATAACATAACTCAAAGTGGAATTACTAGTGATTTTGAAAAGGTAATCGCTTCTTCATTCTCAAATGATAATATTTTTGGTGTTCTAATCGAAATGCTAATTAATTCATTTGCTTGAGATTCATTTCATCAAAGCTTATTACTTTCTAATTTTCAGATTTTTGATAATGAAGATGCCCACCTACGTGAAGACCTTGATTTGATTAGAGATCTTTTGGCTGGACATCTTTTTCAACATATAGAGCAGTAAACTTGTTATTTTATATCAGTTTGTACTTGTGTGATGACAGCGTTTTGACACTTTCTGGTTGTTTTTTGTTGATATATATAGTAGTAGGTTGCATGAAAGGTTATTGTATGTATATATAGTAAAGATGTAGTGCTGGATGTCCTTACCAGTTTGTAACGGACAGTGTGGTTTATGAATCCATCTTCTATTCTGTTTCTGCAGTTTCAATTCGTTGGGTAATACAGAATGTAAATTATGGTATAAAAAAAAACCTAACTTTTATACGTCCCAAATTAAGAATTGGGAGGTCTAAAGTCCCCCAGGGTGGGACTTTAGGCGTCCCAAATTACAATTTGGGACGCCTAAAGTCCCCCAGCGTGGGACTTTAGGCCTCCCAATTCTTAATTTGGGACGCCTAAAGTCCCATCCTGGGGGGACTTTAGGCGTCCCAAATTACAATTTGGGACGCCTAAAGTCAGACTTTGGGCGTCCCTTCCATTTGGGACGTCTTTTGTTTCAACTTACTACGCCCCCAGCATATACGTCCCCCCGTTTTGGGACGTTAAAAGTGCCAAATTTAGGAGGTTAAAACCCCTTTTTGTAGTAGTGTCTACTCTCCTAATATCTTAACATGTTAGAATTAATTTATTCTTAATCATGCCTCTTGATCAATGACATAAAGGAAATGTTTATTTGTAATTTGAAGTATTTAGTTCCTATGGAAAGTTAGGTATCTTGTCATTCTAATCCTTTCACTTTCAATTATTTTACCAATAAATCTAAACCAAATTAGTACACTCCTACTCACTACTTTCCCTTGTCCTCCTTAAGTAAGAAACATTGACTTTTTTTTTTTTAAAGAAATTAAAGAAGTTAAATAAATTATATTAAAATATTTATATTTACCATTTTCTACAAGCTAATTTGTCTGATTTATAAACTCATACATAATATAATGATATATAATATATATACTATGATTAAGTAATTTATTTAATTTTCTTAATATTTTCAAAAAAAAAAAAAGTTAACCAGGTTTTATATTAAAGGCCCGAGATAGTATATTCAAGGAAACTAATTATTACCTCACAATTCACATCCATGGTATTTATTACATAATAAAAGTGAGGTATGAACGTTCACCAAAATATTGTTTTTTTTTTTTTAAAGTGAGGTACGAACTTGAATGATCATAAGCGCATTTTCCTTTTTTTGTTCCATTTATTACCTAAATGGATGGTGGTTATGAAAACAACATCACGAAGATGAGAAAGAACTAGCAAGAAATATTAAAATTGAAACACAAACAAAAGATGTTAAATGAGTCTTTTCAAAACTTGATAAGTCAGTCTTTTATTTTTTGGGTTAAGATAATAAAAGATGTTGAATGATAATCAGTTTAAATGCAAACCTTCTTCCGTTCAATCTTTCTTTATTTAATTCGTCGTCTTTCAAAGGCTGACAAAGATTGTATATGGTGGGTTTTATCTTAGGCAAGGACATGAATTGTTGTTTTACCGAATAAGTTTATGTATTTACATTATTCTTTTGGTGAGAAGAATTTGCTTTATTGTTCTAACTTCTACTTATTAATGCTGACTTTTTCTGCATATATAGACATGATTTCAAATTTGGAAAATTGCTGTCATTATCTCCCTTAGATAGTTTATATTTAATTTCAACGATTTCAATTTATTTTTTCTTTATAAATAATTTTATTGATTAAAGTAGCACTTAACAAATAAAAATATACTCTCTCCGGTTTTATTTATAAGCAACTTTATCTCACATGGAGTTGGTTCTTTTTATAAGCAACTTTCACGTTTTGTCTGAAAATTTAATATTCTTTTTCCTATTTTACCCTTATTAAATACATATTCTTTCTCATATCTTATACTCATTATTTTTCATACTTTTTATCTATTCTCTCTCCTATACTCTTTTTATAAATAGGGGCCTATATGGAAAAAAATATGACATTTTTGATACGCTAATTATTTTTAACTACTAGTTCGTTTTACGCATTCAAGGGGAAAAGTTCTTATAAATAGGACTGGAAGGAGTATTATACTTTCACAATTAAAACATAAAATAAAATTTAAAAACATTTAAAACTTTTAGATTGGACTTGGATATATATTCTGAATAAGTACGTAACACCAGATCCAATTGAATAATTCAGTTTCACTACTATATGTTTAGAGCCAGCTAGTCGTTGGCAGGGGCACATTTAATCGATACAGCTATCATTTTCTATTATATTTTTCAATTCTGTCTTTTTGCCTATCGGAGCAAAGAAAGTTTTTGTTAATTAAGTGGTTACATGGAACAGGTTAGATAATAAAATAATATATAGTACCTATATCCTATATAGCATGTGGGACCATTATATCCAAATACGAGATAAATTTCAATCTCATTAATATTAAAATCAAATAAAGAAAGGATCCGTTTTCAGGATCCCATTTTCTATGTATTCCCGTCAGGTTGTGTTCGTTTGCGTGTGGGCTAGATGATTAGACCCATTGTCAAGCCACTAAAGATAATATTCCTATCTCCAGTCATTAATATAAAAACTCAGGTTCTGTAACTCGGATCAGACCGACTAATCCGACCTAAAAACCGGCGAATCAGCTCGGTCTGGATTACAATTAAAATTTTTTTTTTTTTAGAATTTGATACTATAAATCTAAAATCTTCAATTTCTCACCGGTTTGATCCCGGTTTAGCTCCGTTTTGGTTCCGGTCTGACCGACTGACCCTTAACCCAATACTCCGACCGGTTTAATACCCGGTCCGAGTTTTAATACCTTGATAAAAACTAATCAGCTAATTTAGGAAGATTAATAAAATTAAATAAATTGCTTCAGTATAATGTATATGGCATGATCTCCTAAATACTTATATATGATATAAAAATTTATAAATTAGATAAATTAGTTTAAAAAAAATGATAAATATAAGATATAAAATGAAAAATTGATCTTATATTTTGAATCAAAATTCATTTCTAAACTAGCTTTTTTATTTATGACCGGAGGTAGTGTTTTATAGATATCAAATTAAATTACATGAATCGAACATTGTCGTAGTCATTATTTCATGCACCTAATTAAACATCATAAAAGTTATTCAGCAATACAATGCTCCAACAGCTCTGAACAGTACGTGCGTGAGGATCTGAAAGAGAAGCTTCAACATGGTGGCATGTCAGGTGGTGGAGGAGGCAAAGTTTCACTGAACCTTAACCCATTCACAATGAAGTCAGTCTCCATTCCCCGAGACATATGCCTCTCTAGATGACAATGCAGTAACCATACAGCTGCCATATTTATATCACCCAAAGTTTAATAGTGAACACTAAGAGATTTTTTAAACTAGAGACTACAAAGAGCTAATCTAATAAAGATTTCAAAGATTGGTATAAGGGACTTGAGGTGTCTAATGCCCCTCAAAATTTTCCAACTTCCCAAATGTTTTTTTTTTCTTTTTCTTTTAATCATTATATTCTACATAAGATGAGTGATGTTTTGATATATTATAGGTAAAAAATGGTACAATTTTCAAATTTTTTATGATTTTTCAAAGAAAAATATTGTAAACAAAAAAGAAACTACCCAATTTTAAAGTATTTTTCTTATGAAAAATCATAAAAAATTGAAAATTTCACCAGTTTTGCTCATAATATGTTAAAAAATCATTCATTTTATGTAGGATATAATAATGAAAAGAAACAAGAAAAAACTTCTCCGAAGTTGGAAAAATTTGAGGGGCATTTTTGGGAGAGGCATTGGACACCCCAGGTCCCATTATACGTGTTTGATAAGGTTAATGTTGTTCGTAGCCCTGAACCTGATGGCAGTCCAGCATTTTTCGGCTACAATGACTGTGTTCATGAGAGGTGGATCAACAAGATTGAAATTTCTGGAGTCCAATTGTTTATTAAAATCCCCAAATCCATACCCAACAACATAAAAACTGAACCCATGTAGGTGCATTGGATGGTCAAATCCTGCAACTAAGTTTGTCCCTTGGAAAACAAGTTGTACTGTTTCACCATACTTGAGAATCTTAACCTCTTTCCCTCGCATAGGTGTCTGCAGAACTAGAGGCAAAATTATCAGCAGTGAAGTTAAAAATCAATGGTGGAAACATGGGAAATCTCCTGCCAAACACTCCATTATTGATGTGATAATAAGAAGCTTCCAGGATAGAGATTCTTGGGTTTTCAAAACTTATATTGTTCATGTTTGAAGCCAAACGGGTTCCATTGGGTCCTTCACAGGACTCTCTTTTCTCACATGGAAATGTGTTTATAGAGAGAGTGGTCATCATGTGAACAGAAATTTTCATTGGAACTTTGTGTGGAAATTTCTGAGACAACCCTCTAATGCTACTATAAAAGTTAAAAGGTTCTTGCGTGTCATTATAGGAGGGAAGATATGGTAGTGAGAGAGAGGAAGGTGTATTATATTTTTCTTTGTACTGAACAATAGCCGTGGCTGTGGTGTTTTCGAATCCAATTCCAATCCCATTTGAATATGCTTTTGCTGCTATATAATAGTGATTTGACTTTTGGTTGGCGTATAATAAAACATCCATTGTTTGTCCTGGAGCTATTGCAATGCAATCTCTTGTCAATGGCTTGGTGTAGCTGCCATCTGCTCCTACGAGCGTGAGCTTGTGATTTGAAACAGACAAAAAGAGAATCAAGTTCGTTGCGGCATTAACCATACGTAGAAGGTAAGTCTTCCCTTCTTGTACAACCAACTTGAATGTTTCTGAATGTTTCAAAAAAATCAAATGTTATTAATTAGTAGGAACCTAAAATCATTTATACATGTTGCAATTTGAAGGATTATATTGATGTAGAGAGAAAATAAGAACATCTGAAATATTATTGATTAATGTTTAAATAAAAGAGGGTGCATATAGACCTTTATATAGATAAGCCTAAAGCTAACCAAAAATCTAATTAAATCAAATTAAATCAAAATATCCAAGATATTATCCAAACATATAATATATTCATATCTAATCCTAACATATAATAAATATTAAATAATAATGGTCAGCCAGGTGATCTCTATCCTTGCTCAAACTCAGGTATGTATGGATAGACTATGATAGCTCCATGGACCGTGGCTCTGGACCAATCACTGTGAGCATGCCACCACAAGGTACCTTCCTCTGTAGAGAAAACCACCTTCTGCTTGAACCTCCCTCCTGGTTGTATAGGACACTGTGTGATGTATTGAGGACCGTCTAGCCATGGATTCCTCGGCTGTTTCACTCCATGCCTGCAATAAAATTTGTTAACCTTAATCTCTGGAACCTCAAAAGTAGTGGTGATCAATAGTTAATCTATGGAACATCAAACATTCAAAAGTACCAGTGTAAAGTGATGTTGTGTCTGCCCTTGTTATAAACACCGACATACACTGTATCACCCTTGTGAGCAGTAATTGTAGGTCCTGCAAGTTCTCCATTCACTGTCAATATGCTTTTTGCGCTGCAAAGTCTTGTAAATTCAGCTTCTTTCACCTGCAAAACATATCAGATTTTTTATGAAATCGAAAGATGGCTGAGTCACATACGGCCGGCCGGCTTTCTCCATTTGTTTATGTTGGGAGACTTACAATGAAAGTGTAAGGTTTCAGTTTTTGGGAATGAACACCAACTAATATGAAAAAACAGAACGAAGATGATGATCATTTGCTTGGAAAACTACATTTGAACAGTAATGTTTCTTATTTATATATCGGAAGCATCACTTCTGCTCCTATTAGATCTAGGCAGATGTGTAGTCGAAATTATAAAATTGTTATTTAAGGGCTAACTATAACTTTAATGAAGTCTTATAAATTTGTGACATTGCTATAAACATTTTCAGTTCGTATGCACTTCAAGTAGAGGCAGAAGCACATGTTGCACTTCAAGTAGAGGCAGAAGCACATGTTAAGAAAAAGTTCCAGGAAGATATGGAGGGACTAATTCAGAATATTCCATAAACTGAAAAGATTTTTATTAGAAGAGATTTTAATGGACATGTTGGTAAGGAGGTAGGACCTCATGCAAGGGCTCATGGTGGTTTTGGATTTGGGGTGCTCAATAATGAAGGTCAATCTATTATTGATTTCTCTCTCACATATAACCTCAAAATTATTAACACTTGTTTCAAGAAGCAGGAGGATCATTTAATAATATACAAGAGTGGAGCTGCCAAGACACAGATTGACTGCTTTTTGGTAAGGAATCCTGATAGAAGACTATGTATTAACTGCAAAGTGATCCTTGGGGATGGTGTGACAACACGACATAGGGTTTTGGTCCTTGATGTGAATATTAAGTGTATAAAACAAAAGCACCAACAAGTTTTAAACTTAAGGGTTAGGTGGTAACCATTAAAGGGGGAGAAGCAAGAGATTTTCAAGAGAACTCTTTTAGAAGAGGGGGAGTGGGAGTTACAAAAAAATGCTAATATCATGTGGGAGATTATGTTTAAAAAGGTCCAGAAGGTTGCTAAAGCAATTTTGGGAGAATCAAAAGGTTTTAGTCAGCAAGATAAGGAGATTTGATAGTGGGATGAGACTGTTCAAGAGAAAGTCAAACATAAGAAAGATTGTTTTAAAGCTATACACTTGTGTAATAATGTTGAAAGTTGGGAAATGTATCATTTGGCTAAAAAGGAGACTAAGAAGGCAATGAGTGATGCTTGTAATAAAATATATGAGGAGTTTTATAAGGAGTTAGGGATAAAGGTAGGAGAGCGTAAGATTTAAAAGATTACAAAGAATAAGGAGAGAAAATTGAGAGACTTGGATCAAGTGAGGTATATAAAAGACCAAGAGGGCAGAGTTTTGGTTACTGATGGAGATATTAAGAATATGTAGGAAGCCTACTTTTATAAGCTTTGCAATGATGGAGGAGGAGGGTCTCCTTGGGACTGGGAAGATTTGACAACTTGAGAAGGTGATCTCAATTTGTATTTTACTGCAGGATTCGAGTTAACGAAGTTAAGGAAGCTCTTAAAAAAATGATAAAGCTATTGGACCTGATGGTATTCCTATTGAAGTTTGGAAATGTTTGGGTGAAGAGTGAGAGTTGTGGCTCACAAAATTATTTAATGAAATTTTATGATCCAAGAAAATGCTGAATGAGTGGAGAAAAAGTACCTTCATCCTTATTTATAAGAATAAAGTTTTACTTCATTGATTTGACACAACCTTAGCTGCCTCAGGGTCAAATAACAAATTACCACGAATTAAATGCAATGTAGTGCAAACAACTCGGGATCGTTCTCTTATCAAGGAGCCATTTATTTTGACTACCATAGGAAAATCTAAGTGTTATAAACATGGTTAGAAAAGGGATTTCTGAAATTGGTTTTTCTAGAAATGAAAATTTATGAAAATAAAACTATTCCTAATTTTTTTTTGTATTTTGGAAAATAATAAAGAAATGATTTGGATTAAAAAAAAGATAATATGATAAAATGAATCTTGGTGATGAAGAAAGTGGTAATCCTTGCTGAACAAATCATAGGAATTCAAATTTCATTAATTCTCAAGAACAACCTCAAGATAACACTTGAGTCCAATATTTCCAATTAATAGTAGCTCCTACAAACATAGCTAACTACTACCTCTTGAGATATTGTTTAAACCCACTTAATGTGTAATTAAAATTGGAGTGATGCAAATTGTTCTTCTCAAATTGAATGTTCTAACGAACCATTCAAGAGCTAAAATCAACTATGATTACCAATCAATAACATGATAGCAAGCATAATTTCATCAAGCACATCAAAAGATATATATCAAAATGAACATCAAGATACATCATCCAATTGAAACTACAATGATCAACCCACATGGATACATAACAGCAATCCAAGTCTTAAAACCACAAAATGATTGACCTAAACAAGGAAATCAAATATATAGTCTAAGCATAAGATTGAATCAAAGAACTCCCCTATGTAAGCACAATTGCTCAAGCCACAATTCCTCAACACCAAGAAGCAAAAAGATCAGCTACTCATGTCTCCAACAGTAATCACAGCATATTCAAAACTTGTAGAATCCATAGAAATTGAAAGTGAAGACAGAGGAGAAAGCTGGCAGTCACAATGGAGTCACAGTGGTGTTGAAACAGAACCGATGACAGTGATGAAAATAGTGCAGATCGGTGCAAGCTCTGAAATGAGAAATTGGAGCTGTGAAGTAGAGATGGTGGCAAGGAAGCTTCTAATGTTGGAATGGTGGAGAGGAAGAAGATAATGGTAGAGGAGAATGGTATGTGGTTACAAGCTCAGAGAGGAAGTGATAGTTTAGGAACGAAGCTAGTGGTGTTAGAGTCAGAAGAGACGCCGGGAAGTGTGAAGAGGATGCTTGCCAGAAACTGGAAAACCCACTGGAATCTGGAAGTGTGCCAGAAAACTCAACATGCAGGTCACCGATGGTGGTGAGTGGAATGTGATAGTGGTGATGGAGATGACAGAGAATCAGCTTCTCCGTCTCTGTTCCTTGCAGCGCTCATCCTCTGGTTCAGCTTTAAATCGCAATCTTGGTGGTGGTGTGAGGTGAAGCTCTCCTCTTCCAAAAATGGTGCCGGTGGTGGTGAGGATGAGAGACGGAGGTTTCATCTCTCTCCTCTTCCTCAAGCTTTCTCACTCCCTCTGTCGGCTGCCCTCAGCTCCAATCCGTCTACCTCCAACTCTCATAGGTATGTCTTTGTTTTCCAAATCTCTAGGCTGCCGCTATTCAGCTCACGTCCCACACCTGATGTTCTCGGGTCTGTGTCTTTTTTTTGCTAAGCTCCCTCCTTTTTTTTTCCAGCAGCCCAAATACCCAACTAGATCTGATCTGTTTCTCTTCTCTTTTTGTTTTCTTTTGGGCTGAGGTAGAAGCCCATATCCATAGCTCCCCTTCATCAAATCTGTCGTAGGCCTTCTGCTTCATTTCTTTTCTTTTCTTTGGGCTTGCCTTTCAATTTATTATTATTTTTCTTGTCTTTCTTTCCACTTGGCCCAATAATTTGAATCTCCAAAATTCTTAAATCTTAATTTCCTTCCTTAATACCTACAATGCAAAATTAAGCACAAGGTAGCATCAAAAGTTCAAGGGACAAACTAGTGGAGGAAGCTGAGTTCGAGGTCGGTAGCCAAGACTTGGATGATTTGATCTCTAAGGGGATAGCCCTCACACCGATCAAGACATCCTCTTATATGACTCACTTTGGGCCTCACCATGTGGTTAAAGGGCCACTTCCTAACTCATCAATTAATCCTAGAACTAAGATTACTCCTCATACCTTATGATTTTTGAATGAGCTAATCACTCCTTGTGAAGTAGGTATGAAGGAAGCTACTTTCTCCAAGTCTGTTGTTGCTATAGACCAACCAAATGTTGGTTCAACACTTGGGAAGACCAATGCACAAGTGGTGGAATCAAAGGAGCTTAGCACAAGTCATGCATTGCCTTCGTCTATAAAGGGGAGTATCTCTACTACCTTTGATCTTCCTAGACTAATTCCCTTTATTGTTCAACCTCCTGATTTAGAGCTTAAGCCTCTCCCCTCTCATTTGAAATATGCTTTTCTTGCTTCTGATGAGAAATTGCCTGTGATTAACTCAAATTCTTTGTCTGTGAGTGAGGAGGAGAGGTTGCTTGATGTTTTGTCTAGGAATAGGAAAGCTCTAGGTTGGACTTTGGCTGACATTCCTGGGATTAGTCCGGCTATTTGTACCCATAGGATCCTCTTGCATGAGGATTCTAAACCCCTTAGGCAGCCCCAAAGGCGACTCAACCCCTTGATTCTAGATGTGGTTAAGAAAGAAGTGACTAAGCTATTAAGTGCGGGTATTATTTACCCAATATCTAATAGTGAGTGAGTTAGCCCAGTGCAAGTAATGCCTAAGAAGAGTGGGATCACTGTGGTAAAGAATGAAAACAATGAGTTGATACCTACTAGGGTGCAAAATGCTTGGGGAGTATGCATAGATTATAGGAAATTGAATGAAACTTCTTGAAAAGATCACTTCCCCTTGCCTTTCATTGATCAGATGCTTGAGCGGTTGGCGGGTAAGAGTCACTATTGTTTCCTAGATGGTTATTCAGGATATTTCCAAATCCCTTTAGCTCCCAAAGATCAGGAAAAGACCACTTTTATTTGTCCATTTGGTACCTATGCCTATAGGAGAATGCCGTTTGGATTGTGCAATGCACCTAGCACTTTCCAACGTTGCATGATGTCGCTGTTCTGTGATTTTTTTGAAAATTGCATGGAGGTTTTTATGGATGATTTCATAGTGTATGACAATTCATTTGATGCTTGTTTAGATAGTTTGGATGATGTTCTTGCTAGATGTATTGAGAAAAACTTGATTTTGAATTATGAGAAGTGCCATTTCATGGTTGATCATGGAATTGTACTTGGTCATTTGATATCTATCAAGGGCATTGAAGTTGATAGAGCTAATATTGATGTGATTTCCTCCTTGCCTTACCCTACTAGTGTTAAAGCACTTCGTTCCTTCTTAGGGCATGTGGGTTTTTACCGATGATTCATAAATGATTTTAGTAAAATAGCTCTACCATTATCCAAACTATTACAAAAGGATGTTGATTTTGTTTTTGATAATCCTTGTAAACAAGCATTTGATGAATTGAAAGCACACTTGATTTCTCCTCCTATCTTGAGTGCACCAGATTGGACCTTACCTTTTGAATTAGCATGCGATGCCTCCAATTCTGCTGTGGGGGTCATGCAAGGACAAAAGCATAGTAAGTTGTCCCATGTGATTGCCTATGCATCCAAAACCTTGGATAGTACACAAAGGAATTACACAAGCACTGAAAAAGAACTGTTTGCTGTGATATTTGCATTAGATAAGTTCAGACAATACTTGATCAAATCCAAAGTGGTTGTGTATACAGATCATGCAGCTGTGAAGTTTCTCTTCACCAAGCCTCAATTGAAACCAAGGCTTATTAGATGGATTTTGTTGCTACAAGAGTTCGATATTAGCATTAAGGATAGGCCTGGAACTGCGAACCTTGTAGCGAATCACTTGAGTAGACTACTGGATGGAACAAGGGGAGTACTTGATCCTGACTTTATTTGTAATGACTTTCCTGATTCATCTCTTATGTCTATCTCTGTCTATGTTCCTTGGTTTGCTAATCTTATTAACTATATTGTGACTGGTTTAATCCCTGAGCATATGTCTTCCTTTCAGGCTCAGAAACTTAAATAGGAAGCTGAATACTATATTTGGGATGAGCCATATTTGTGGAGACTATGCAATGATCAAGTGATCAGGAGGTGCATTCCAGAGACCGAGTCTAAGGACATACTCTCTGCTTGCCATTCAATGGTTTTTGGTGGACATTTCGGTGCTCACAAAACCTCTAGGAAAGTATTAGAAGGCGGGTTTTACTGGCCTACCATGTTTAAAGATGCATACTTGTATTGTAAGGCATGTGATAAATGCCAACGGTTTGGGGGGTTAGGTAAGCGGCATGAGATGCCACAACAACCCATGCTCTTTTGTGAGGTATTTGATGTTTGGGGTATAGACTTCATGAGTCTTTTTCCACCATCATCCGGCTTCACATACATCTTGCTAGCCTTAGATTACCTTTCTAGGTGGGTAGAAACCATTCCTACTAGGAAAGATGATGCCCAAACGGTTTCCTAGTTTCTCAAGTCTAACATCTTTTATAGATTTGGAGTACCGAGGGCTATAGTAAGTGATAGATGTTCCCACTTTTGTAATAGGGTTATCGACAACCTATTTGCTAAGCTTGGAGTAACCCATAAAATGTCCACTTCTTATCATCCACAAACAAATGGGCAAGCAAAAGTTTCCAACCGAGAGATCAAACACATTTTGGAAAAGATAGTCAAGCCTTCAAGGAAGGATTGGAGCTCAAGGTTGGAGGAGGCACTATGGGCCTATAGAACCGCTTTCAAGACACCGATATGGATGTCTCCTTACCGGCTTATATATGGAAAATCATGTCATATTCCAGTGGAATTCGAGCACAAAACCTATTGGGCGGTGAAATTATGCAATATGGATGTGCAAGAAGCGGGTTTGGAAAGGAAATTGCAACTTCAAGAACTTGAGGAAATGTGATTAGACGCTTATGAGAGTTCCCGAATCTATAGGGATAAGACCAAAAAGCTTCATGATTAGAAGATAATGCGGAAGGAATTCAAAGCGGGTGATCGTGTTTTGATGTTCCAAGCTTGATTCAAATTTGGACGTGGGAAGCTCAAATCTAATTGGTATGTGTAATACCCCGAATTTTGAAACTTGAGGCTAGAGAATAAGCCTGAGATAAGTGGACTGCTAAGCCCCGGTTTAGCAAGATCCTAAATTGTGATTAAGAGATAATGACTCCAAAAGTGGATGTGGTTAGTGATAAATAAACCCTTTTGGAGATTATGGTGTGAGTTGGCACCCGATGTGATTCGCATGTGCTGTGAGCGGCGCCAAAACCCTGTATTTGAGTTCAATTATGGATTAACCTCTAAATTGACTTAAAATAGAGGGGAGGGCGCATTGTGAAAGAAAATGAATGAGAAAATGTATTGGATGGTGATTTAAGAGGAATTACCATAATCAGGGGCAAAACGGTAAAGTTACCGACCGATTGGTCAGTTACCGAAGAGGAAACTCATTGGTAACTTCAAGATCAATGGTTGAGATTGAATTGTGTAATAGATCAAAGGGTGGAATCCCATGTGTGTGAGCTTATGTGAGCTCATGTGAGGTTTGTCAAGATGGTGACACTTGGCACTTTGTGAGCCCTTGGATCTTGGTCAACATTTTAAACTCTTTCCTCTCTCTTTCATTGTCGGCCAACACATGAGAAAAAGGGGAAAAAACTGATTCTCTCTTCATCATCTTCATCTTCACTCATCTCTCTCTCTCTTATGTCTCCATGGACGTGCAAGCTTGGAGGAAGAAAGAGAAAGCTTAAGGTGAGATTTTAGCTTGTTTGGTGACCTCTTTAGCTCTAATCACCTTCTATAAAGTTGTTCATAGTGATGAGAGCTTCATCTCTATGGTTTTAGATTCTTGATTGGAGGTGTTTAATGGCTTGAGGAAATTTGGAAAGATGGAGAATCAAAGAATTGGTTTGGGAAAGAGGAAGAGGTGAGTATTTGAAGACTTTTGATCTAAGTTTTGTGAGTTTTGGTTGAGCTTTGTGAATTTCGAATTTTGCCCTGATTTTCTTGTGATTTTGGATTGGATGATTTGGGTTGTGTTTTATGTTGAAAATGGTGCCATGTTGTGGTATTTGATCATTGGAATTGGTTTGAATTGGATTGGACACAATGGTTGAAAAACTGGAAATTCTGTCCAGTGAGAATTCTGTCTGGGTAGTCTGTTTGTGATGCCGTTTTGAATGGGCAAATGATGTTGGAAAATTATGAAACTTTTCAGTCTTAAAGTTCACATCTCAAGCTTCAAAATGGACATAAATTTTGTGTCATTTCGCTTTGTGAGCTGAGAGTTTGAACTGACCAAAGTTTGGCATCCAAACTGGACCCTGTTTTGGCAAGTCTGTTCTGGACAGTTAGATGACGTGGACGTTTTGACTGGGCAAATTATGTTCGAAAATTATGAAACTTTCCAGTATTAAATTTCACATCTCAAGCTTCAAAATGGACATAAATTTTGTGTCATTTCGCTTTGTGAGCTGGGATTTGGAACTGACCAAAGTTTGGCATCCAAACTGGACCCTGTTTTGGCAAGTCTGTTCTGGACAGTCAGATGGCGTGGACGTTTTGACTGGGAAAATGATGTTGGAAAATTATGAAACTTTCCAGTCTTAAATTTCACATTTCAAGCTTCAAAATGGACATAAATTTTGTGTCATTTCGTTTTTGGAACTGGGAGTTATAGCTGTCCAAAGTTTGAGGTCAAAAATGGATTCTGTTTTGGGACAGTCTTGAATATTTGGGAATTCTGTATTTATGTGGTGATTTCTAATATTGGAAAATATTTTTCCTATAAAGAGGACTTAAATATCTTTCATTTGGCTTTGGAATCACCTTATTTCGAGTTTTCCTGAATTAGTTATGATTTTTGGAAGTTCATCCAAGAAACTGGATTTTCTGGGCTGCGGCCAACCCCCAAAAATCAGTGTTTTGCATTTTTAAAGGTGGTTTTTGGTATAGATTTTCCCAACCCTTTGGGTATACGTTTAGGCCTTTAATAGCCACCTAAAGAGAGTGAATGGTAACCAACTTTAAGTGATATAAAAGTAAGGATTTGGAATTGAGATTGATCCTATATCCTTGATTTGGTTTATAGGGTTCAGTATTCGTTTAGTTCGCGAGTAAGCGGAGCTGGAGCATACGTGGAAAGAAAAGTGTAGGGAACTTACCTCTCCTGCATGTATTGATATTTGTGTTTGTGTATTGATGCATGTTATTGCTTTGCTTGATTATGTGAAACATATATGAATGATTGAAGCTCTGTTTCTATTTATGCTATGGCCATGAGTATGTTGTTGAAACATTGAGCATGCGAATATATCATTATGTGAACATGAGTTATTGTGATGCAAGCATGTCATGCATTAAACACTTATCTTGCATGCATATTGGTATCTGTTTCCTACTGGGATTCTCTAGAATCTCACCCTCCCCTACCAACATTTTAGACAGGTCAAGTGGCTCAAGGAAGGAGCAAGTGACTAGGGGCGGCGAGAATCCCTTATGGACATTTGTATTTGGAAGTTGGTTATTGTTATATGCTAAGATAATTGTATATGTTCGGATGATAGTTGGGATGTATATTTGGATATTGTATTTGTATATTGGATGAGTATTGAGTATGCATGTATGGAGTTGAGATTTGTGTAATCCCCGTTTGAGGAATTGTAAAGGGCGAATGTGCCCTATGAATTCTATGTAAAGGTATGAACCCGGGAGTTTCCGGGAAGTTATTGTTGTACACTCTGATATTTTTATAAATGTGATATTCCGCGTAATGTAATTGTATTCGAAATTGAATATGAGACCAGGTAAATTATATTTTGAAAGTTATCTGTGAAAACCCTTTCGTGAAGATGGGATTTTAAATAAGTTTTGTTTTCTATTGGTCTCTATTTCGTTTTAATTGGGTATTTCGGATATAATTATGGAAGGGGGTTACATTTTGGTATCAGAGTTGTAGTTCCTGGCAAGTAAAGAATTTGCTAGGATAAAGGCAGTAGTTGCTACCTTAAGTCATAGGAGATGACTTTGTTTGTTGTGGTATACACATTTTGGTCCCTGTTGTTTGTGGATATGATGTGGATGTGGTGAATCAGTGTGGATCACCTGAGAATCTGATGTGTAAACTCAGAGGTGGAAGAAAATGATTTCCCAGGAATGTGATATTGAGCTTCTAGGTGTTATGTCTAACCTATATCTTGGGTAAGTAACCTAGGGTGGTATGATGTTACATGTAGTGATATCATATTGAGCTTGTGTGTGTAAAGGCCTTAAGACCTAGGGGACCAGTGTGCCTTAGGCTAGTAGAGATATCTGGATTTGTATAGGAGTTGTGATGCGCCGTGGAAATGAGGGAAGTGATTTCCCGGTTCAACTAAGGTTGAGGTTTGGGTAGATGAGTTGTGATCCAAGGATCAGACTCCATAGCTGGGCTGATTCTTAGGAATTCAAAATGATCTGAGGATGGTTTTGATAGAACCATGAATAGTTAAGAGATATGGTCTCAAGGTTGAGACAAAGAATGGGATGTGTAAATGGCTTCTGAGTTCTCGTTACAATGATACCTTCATTTTGAGACAACCAACTGGAAAGAGCTATCTACGAAGGATTCAAATTGGAAAGGGCTACCTGCGGAGAGTTCTGATAGGAAAGGGCTACCTATGAGGAAATCTGATCGCAAAGGGCTACCTACGGAGAGTATTGTACCGTAGTGTGGAGCCACCGAGACGATAACCCTAGCGTGCAGCCGCCTTAACAATGAACTGTGGAGTGCAGCCGCCATGATGTTGAATCGTAGATTAGCGCTATGGAAGTGTTGGCTCTCAATGATGGTATATTGCAATGAATCCCATAGTGAATGGGTATTCTGGAGATAAGAAGTTATATGGATCTGAATGATTCAATTTGAATTGGGCCAAGGTCTGGCACAAATAAATATATGTTGTGAATGTTGTCAGTTGTAGTGGGAGATTCCTATGGGACTCCTGTTAAATCAACTTGACATTGTGAAAGCACAAATGAGGAGAAAGACCTCAGAGTGTGCAGTGGAAGCGTGTGAATGTGATGTTTGAGAATTGTGTTAAGCAGAAGCTCAAATTTGCAGAAAGCGCGATGTGCTAGTGAGGGCTTCAAGAAGTTGAACTTCAGGGCCATGTAATTGTGCGAGAAGGGAATCTTGGAGGATCCCTGTTTGATTTTGTGAAGTACCATAATGTGTTGTGAACAAGCAAGGGTTTGGGTATATCCTACCTAGCTTGATGGCTTATGTGAATTATGATGAAATAAAGCATCGGTGATAAGTATACCCGGTTCCAGCTTGTTACGATTGTGTACTGTGAGTCCATCTTCCCGGTTGGGCTGGATCAGTTTGGTCTGGTGGGCTGCGCCTGGTAGGCATAGGCTCAGGATGTGACTGATATTTGTGAGTCTTTCACCTGCGGCCCATTGGGTGATTCCGGTGGGAGGACTGTACCTTCGGGGCGGTAGTTTACGGGGGATTGGCTATTTTTGAAGGCCGATGGGCCAATTACGAAACCCGAATAGCTATATGAGCTATAAGGCTATGTGTAAGCACTGCCACGCCAACAGTCCCTGAGTAGCTAACAACGGTTCGGGTAAAGACTGTGTGTCTTCCCGGCGGAGAAAGGGGATGAGGGTGGAGTATGATGTGGAAGCCGAAAGGCTATTTGTGAGCACCGCTACGCCAATAGTCCCTGAGTAGCTAACAACGGTTCGGGTAAAGACTGTGTGTCTTTCCGGCGGAGAAAGGGGATGAGGGTAGGGTGTGATTGTGGATCTACTATTGTGAGCCAGAATGGCTATATGTGTGCACTGCCATGTCAATAGTCCCTGAGTAGCTAACAACGGTTCGGGTAAAGACTGTGTGTCTTCCCGGCGGAGAAAGGGGATGAGAGTGGAGTGTGATTGTGAATCTGTGACAATTGTGGATAAGCTGGGACTGAGGTATAGTTGTCTAGTAGAACAGAGCTAATTCAGCTGATGGCTAATTCGACTACATGATCGGGGGGTTCTCTATTCTGAGGGCACTACCCCGGCATGGCCAACATGGCTAGCCACTATGTTGGTTGCACCGGTATTGACCCCAGGCCGAAAGGCGGTGCATAAAATTAGAATCTGCGATGTGTGTTGTTGTAAATGTGAACTGTGATGTGAATGTCGGAAGGGCAATTTTTATTTGTAAGACAGTGAGAAGCTGTCGTATTTGTGCAAGCGGCGGAAGCCGAGGCATTCTTGCAATGTGATATGTGTCCAAGTGGCGAAAGCTACGTATCATTGTGTATCTAGCCGTGGGTGCTGTCGTTTGGTGAAAATCATCACGCATTAATGTGAATATGTTGTGGACATTGTGTAATACCCAAAAGTTCCGGATGTGTGAGGGTAGCGCCGTGAAACTTGATACTGCAATGTGATATGTGATTGTTGTGAATACCCGAAAGTCTCGGTTACCACAAGTGGAGTTACTGGTGGGTGTACGGGTGAGGGTAAAGCTATGAAAGTGGATATAGTGAAAGCTGAAATGTTTGTGTATACAGCTGAGGCTGTCGTGTGATGTATTGAGGTTGTGGTGTTTACTCCCGGAATGGGTAACTAGATTGAGTTGAGCAGAGTGGTGGCCTATGCTGCCCAACTGCCGAGATCTTATGATATGGCTCATGATTTAGAGCCTCCGAGTATTGTGGTTTTGTGATCATAGAGTTTTGTGCAATCGTGTGTGGAGGCGATTGCACTTGTTAGTAAATGTATGGTGATTGTGTTTGTGCGGCAATCGTGAAATGGGCCGATTGCAATTTGTGGCAACTAGGTTGCATTTATTGTGTAAGATTCTTTCGAGAATCTGAAATTGTGATGCACTAATTGTGGGGGTGGTCTAGCAAAGACTTTCCCGAGATAGAGTAATTGGTGAAACGGAAGCCGTCATGAAGAGGCAACCGAGTTTATGGTTTATGTGGTGCGACAAATTTCGAGGACGAAATTTATTGAACAGGGGGAGAAATGTAATACCCCGAATTTTGAAACTTGAGGCTAGAGAATAAGCCTGAGATAAGTGGACTGCTAAGCCCCGGTTTAGCAAGATCCTAAATTGTGATTAAGAGATAATGACTCCAAAAGTGGATGTGGTTAGTGATAAATAAACCCTTTTGGAGATTATGGTGTGAGTTGGCACCCGATGTGATTCGCATGTGCTGTGAGCGGCGCCAAAACCCTGTATTTGAGTTCAATTATGGATTAACCTCTAAATTGACTTAAAATAGAGGGGAGGGCGCATTGTGAAAGAAAATGAATGAGAAAATGTATTGGATGGTGATTTAAGAGGAATTACCATAATCAGGGGCAAAACGGTAAAGTTACCGACCGATTGGTCAGTTACCGAAGAGGAAACTCATTGGTAACTTCAAGATCAATGGTTGAGATTGAATTGTGTAATAGATCAAAGGGTGGAATCCCATGTGTGTGAGCTTATGTGAGCTCATGTGAGGTTTGTCAAGATGGTGACACTTGGCACTTTGTGAGCCCTTGGATCTTGGTCAACATTTTAAACTCTTTCCTCTCTCTTTCATTGTCGGCCAACACATGAGAAAAAGGGGAAAAAACTGATTCTCTCTTCATCATCTTCATCTTCACTCATCTCTCTCTCTCTTATGTCTCCATGGACGTGCAAGCTTGGAGGAAGAAAGAGAAAGCTTAAGGTGAGATTTTAGCTTGTTTGGTGACCTCTTTAGCTCTAATCACCTTCTATAAAGTTGTTCATAGTGATGAGAGCTTCATCTCTATGGTTTTAGATTCTTGATTGGAGGTGTTTAATGGCTTGAGGAAATTTGGAAAGATGGAGAATCAAAGAATTGGTTTGGGAAAGAGGAAGAGGTGAGTATTTGAAGACTTTTGATCTAAGTTTTGTGAGTTTTGGTTGAGCTTTGTGAATTTCGAATTTTGCCCTGATTTTCTTGTGATTTTGGATTGGATGATTTGGGTTGTGTTTTATGTTGAAAATGGTGCCATGTTGTGGTATTTGATCATTGGAATTGGTTTGAATTGGATTGGACACAATGGTTGAAAAACTGGAAATTCTGTCCAGTGAGAATTCTGTCTGGGTAGTCTGTTTGTGATGCCGTTTTGAATGGGCAAATGATGTTGGAAAATTATGAAACTTTTCAGTCTTAAAGTTCACATCTCAAGCTTCAAAATGGACATAAATTTTGTGTCATTTCGCTTTGTGAGCTGAGAGTTTGAACTGACCAAAGTTTGGCATCCAAACTGGACCCTGTTTTGGCAAGTCTGTTCTGGACAGTTAGATGACGTGGACGTTTTGACTGGGCAAATTATGTTCGAAAATTATGAAACTTTCCAGTATTAAATTTCACATCTCAAGCTTCAAAATGGACATAAATTTTGTGTCATTTCGCTTTGTGAGCTGGGATTTGGAACTGACCAAAGTTTGGCATCCAAACTGGACCCTGTTTTGGCAAGTCTGTTCTGGACAGTCAGATGGCGTGGACGTTTTGACTGGGAAAATGATGTTGGAAAATTATGAAACTTTCCAGTCTTAAATTTCACATTTCAAGCTTCAAAATGGACATAAATTTTGTGTCATTTCGTTTTTGGAACTGGGAGTTATAGCTGTCCAAAGTTTGAGGTCAAAAATGGATTCTGTTTTGGGACAGTCTTGAATATTTGGGAATTCTGTATTTATGTGGTGATTTCTAATATTGGAAAATATTTTTCCTATAAAGAGGACTTAAATATCTTTCATTTGGCTTTGGAATCACCTTATTTCGAGTTTTCCTGAATTAGTTATGATTTTTGGAAGTTCATCCAAGAAACTGGATTTTCTGGGCTGCGGCCAACCCCCAAAAATCAGTGTTTTGCATTTTTAAAGGTGGTTTTTGGTATAGATTTTCCCAACCCTTTGGGTATACGTTTAGGCCTTTAATAGCCACCTAAAGAGAGTGAATGGTAACCAACTTTAAGTGATATAAAAGTAAGGATTTGGAATTGAGATTGATCCTATATCCTTGATTTGGTTTATAGGGTTCAGTATTCGTTTAGTTCGCGAGTAAGCGGAGCTGGAGCATACGTGGAAAGAAAAGTGTAGGGAACTTACCTCTCCTGCATGTATTGATATTTGTGTTTGTGTATTGATGCATGTTATTGCTTTGCTTGATTATGTGAAACATATATGAATGATTGAAGCTCTGTTTCTATTTATGCTATGGCCATGAGTATGTTGTTGAAACATTGAGCATGCGAATATATCATTATGTGAACATGAGTTATTGTGATGCAAGCATGTCATGCATTAAACACTTATCTTGCATGCATATTGGTATCTGTTTCCTACTGGGATTCTCTAGAATCTCACCCTCCCCTACCAACATTTTAGACAGGTCAAGTGGCTCAAGGAAGGAGCAAGTGACTAGGGGCGGCGAGAATCCCTTATGGACATTTGTATTTGGAAGTTGGTTATTGTTATATGCTAAGATAATTGTATATGTTCGGATGATAGTTGGGATGTATATTTGGATATTGTATTTGTATATTGGATGAGTATTGAGTATGCATGTATGGAGTTGAGATTTGTGTAATCCCCGTTTGAGGAATTGTAAAGGGCGAATGTGCCCTATGAATTCTATGTAAAGGTATGAACCCGGGAGTTTCCGGGAAGTTATTGTTGTACACTCTGATATTTTTATAAATGTGATATTCCGCGTAATGTAATTGTATTCGAAATTGAATATGAGACCAGGTAAATTATATTTTGAAAGTTATCTGTGAAAACCCTTTCGTGAAGATGGGATTTTAAATAAGTTTTGTTTTCTATTGGTCTCTATTTCGTTTTAATTGGGTATTTCGGATATAATTATGGAAGGGGGTTACATTTTGGTATCAGAGTTGTAGTTCCTGGCAAGTAAAGAATTTGCTAGGATAAAGGCAGTAGTTGCTACCTTAAGTCATAGGAGATGACTTTGTTTGTTGTGGTATACACATTTTGGTCCCTGTTGTTTGTGGATATGATGTGGATGTGGTGAATCAGTGTGGATCACCTGAGAATCTGATGTGTAAACTCAGAGGTGGAAGAAAATGATTTCCCAGGAATGTGATATTGAGCTTCTAGGTGTTATGTCTAACCAAGGCCCACTCCTTTGGAATGGTTGAGCTCATGGATGAAGCCACCGGAGAGGAGTTCAAAGTCAATGGGCATCTCCTCAAGCTCTACCATGATGAATCATCAAAGCCTCCTTGAGGCCAGGTTGCTTCTTCTCCTTTCACTATCTTTTAACTTTTAGTATTTCTGGATTGGTGGTTCTGTATGATTGACTGATTGTTTGAGATAAGTGTGGGGGAAGGGCATTCTAGTCGGAAAAGTAGTAGCAGCATAGCTTAGTAATTAGAATAAGAACTCCATTTGTATGCTTGCATTTGTGGCCACTACCCTACTTAATCGCCATTGTGCATTTTCATCTCGATTTCCTCTGTTCTCCTTATCCCTCTTTATGTGATGATTGACGTGTTGTGCTCCAATTGCAATTGGACTTCACAACTTTCCACTTCACTCAGGAACAAGTTAGACTAATAAAGTTGTTTTACACATTGAGGACAATGTGTTGATTAATTGTGGGGGAGGGGAATACATTTTGAATCCCATTAATTAGTTGTTTATAAATGAGATATGCCTTAAACTAGAAAATTTTTGAAAATTTTTTGAAGAATGACTTACTTTGATGCATGTTAAAGTAGTAAAGGGTCACATTTACCACTTTGGAATGTGATTTGTAAGAAATTCTTTGAGCTTTCATGTGTTCTAGTGTTTTGGCAACTTTTTGAAACCACATTTTTGTTCTTTTCAAGTGAATGGGAAGAGAAATGAACCCACAATTAGATTTTTGGCTTACTCCTTGTTTTTAAGAAATCAAAAGTTTCTATATCATTAGTGCTTTTAAGAGTTGAGCATTCTTATAATTGATTTCAATGTTTTGATTGATTATGTTTGTAAGGTTAGCATTAAGAATAGTGAAGTAAATGCATTGTGGTTAGCTTTCTATGCAATTGATTGTATTGGAGTGAGTATTAGAGAGAAACCTTGTTGGAAGGTTAATTGAGCCTTGAATTCTTTCTATGTGTGCATGTTTACTTAATCTTTCATCTTCTAGAACTTGTTTCAACTCTTTTTCAAAACGGCATTTGCATTAGTGTGATGGAAATGAAAGAGGCATTCATTCTAAACCCTTTCACCTAAACACAAGCCCTCATTCATCACCATTTGTTTACCCCTTTGAGCCATTTCTATGTTGTATGCATGGCATGTTATTTATAGTGTTCGTAGTATTCTAAAGTCAAAGTGGTTTGTCAATAGAAAATTGAACAAAGTGTATATTGAAATGCCATGTATATAAAAAATATATATAGTTGAAAAAAATTGAATTAAAAAAAAAAGAGAAAAAAAAGTTAGTATAGTTAAAAAAAAGAAAGAAAGAAAAGAAAAAAAAGGAAATAAAAAAAAAACAAAAGAAATACAAAGAAGGCATTTGTTCATGAATTTGGAAAACAATTGGCAAAAGTTTGTCAAAAATTTAGATGCTATAAACTTGCTTTTTAATTTTGACTTGCATATCAACTATTCATTTTTCTAATCAATTCATTTCATCTAGCCTTCTTCCAACATTAGAAGCCATTTAAGTCCTCTTGATTCATTGCATTAAGTGCTATTAGTAGTGAAGATATTAGAGTTGTTACAAGCCTATGGTAAGGTGTTGATTAAGTGAGCTAGAGTGAAATTATCCCAATGAGGTGAGATGAGTTAAACACTAATACCTTGAGAGTCCCTTGTGCTTCATTCTAATATTTTAGATTGTGTAGTTAGCTAATTTCTTTGCATTGCTTGACTATGACTAGTGTTGACTTGAAAATTTTGATTAATTAATCCTTTGCTTTCGTATTATGAAATCGTTCATCTTTCAATTGCATTGATGATTGGAATTTAGAAAATTGTGCTTAATTGCCATTGTTCAGGAGTATAAAGGTCTAAGTGTGGGTGAATTGATTGAACCATATTTTTCTATGATTTTTAGTGATTAATTTGGGATTTTAATGTATTTCCTAGAACATTATTGCATTATTAAACATTAATTTTGGTTAGGGATAATTGTTTTGAATTAATGGCAATTAGGGGCAAAATGGTCAAAATTTATTAATTATTATTTTTTTACAATTGTCCCTTGAACTTTTGATGCTAACTTGTGCTTAATTTTGCATTGTAGGTATTAAGGAAGGAAATTAAGATTTAAGAATTTTGGAGATTCAAATTATTGGGCCAAGTGGAAACAAAGACAAGAAAAAAAAATAAATAGAAAGGCAACTAGGCAAGCCCAAAGAAAAGAAAAGAAATGAAGCAGAAGGCCCACGACAGATCTGATGAAGGGGAGCTGTGGATATGGGCTTCTACCTCAGTCCAAAAGAAAAAAAAAGAGAGAAGAGAAACAGATCATATCCAGTTGGGTATTTGGGCTGCTGGAAAAAAAAGGAGGGAGCTCAGCAAAAAAAAAAAAGACACAGACCCGAGAACATCAGGTGTGGGACGAGAGCTGAAGAGCGGCAGCCTATAGATTTGGAAAACAGAGACAAACCTGTGAGAGTTGGAGGTAGACGGATTGGAGCTGAGGGCGGCCGACAGAGGGAGTAAGAGAGCTTGAGGAAGAGGAGAGAGATGAAATAAAACCGATGACAGTGGTGAAAATAGTGCAGATCGGTGCAAGCTCTAAAATGAGAAATTGGAGCTGTGAAGTAGAGATGGTGGCAAGGAACCTACTAATGGTGACTGTGGTGTTGGACGTTGGTGAGGAAAATGGTGGAGAGGAAGAAGATAATGGTAGAGGAGAATGGTCTGTGGTTACAAGCTCAGAGAGGAAGTGATAGTTTAGGAACGAAGCTAGTGGTGTTAGAGTCAGAAGAGAAGCCGGAAAGTGTGAAGAGGATGCTTGCCGGAAACTGGAAAACCCACTGGAATCTGGAAGTGTGCCAGAAAACTCAACATACAGGTCACCGATGGTGGTGAGTGGAATGTGATAGTAGTGATGGAGATGACAGACAGAGGTTTCGTCTCTCTCCTCTTCCTCAAGCTCTCTCACTCCCTCTGTCGGCCGCCTTCAGCTCCAATCCGTCTACCTCCAACTCTCACAGGTTTGTCTCTGTTTTCCAAATCTCTAGGCTGCCGCTCTTCAGCTCTCGTCCCACACCTGATGTTCTCGGGTCTGTGTCTTTTTTTTTTGCCGAGCTCCCTCCTTTTTTTTCCAGCAGCCCAAATACCCAACTGGATATGATTTGTTTCTCTTCTCTGTTTTTTTTTCTTTTGGGCTGAGGCAGAAGCCCATATCCACAGTTCCCCTTCATCAGATCTGTCGTGGGCCTTCTGCTTATTTCTTTTCTTTTCTTTGGGCTTGCCTTTCTATTCACTACTACAAAAAAATTAATTAGTAGCACTTATTTTTTCATTTTTGTAGCACTTTTTGAGTGCTACAAAAGCCTCTGCTACAATAGGTTTTTGTAGCACTTAAAAAGTGCTACAATAGGTGAACTCTTTTGTAGCGTGTTTTTGACAAAGCGCTATAATAGGTAATTATTTTTTTTAAAAAATATTGATCTATTGTAGCGCTTTGTTGGATTAGTGCTACAATAAATGATTCATATACTGTAGCTCTTTTTCAAGAAAGAGCTACAAAAAGGTATTTTTTTTTAAAAAAAAAGTTTCAAAATTAAATGAGCAACTATTTTATATATTGATTTCTTTAGTCATTATATCTAAAAAATTTGTATCAGACAATCAATACCATAATTATAGAACAATTAACTTTTAATATGAATGCATGTTTAACAATTAGATTAACATGAAAAAAATAACTTAACTTATATAAATACCTTAATTTTCTTCCCACTATGGCTATTTCTCCCCTGCTGTTGGCCTATTACATGTAGGCTCATAAATGAGAATTGTACTCTCCTGGTGTCCCTCAAAACGCTCTGGTATAAATGCCTTCATATAAAACAAACAATTAGATTAACATGAATAAAAATACATGATAAAGAAAAAGAATGATAAGGTACTTAATCTATATGTTGGTGCTTCCACAATTAAGTATGTCATTCAATTCATCCTAATTTAGCTAGAAATATTATAAAAAAATTTTCTTTAGAAAATATTACTCTGAATATCTACTCCTATCTTAATATCTAGTTCAAATTCTTAAATATCTAACTTAAATAATAAATAAATAACATTTAAACCAAATCCTAACAATATAAATATCTAAAATTCAAATCCTCGCTAATAAGATAATCTATCATAATCTTAACAAAATATTCTAAATAACATATCTCAATGATTTTCAAGAGCCCATAACAAAAAGAACTCTCATTTACCAACATATCATAGCTCTTAAATAGAAAATAAATAATTTTTCCTAACACAAGAAATTAAACATAATATTTAAAAGAACTCTTTTTTTTTACTTGACCCAAAAGGTCCTTTCTAGATCATACAAAGTTTAAGGTTCACCAAATTATACAGACGTAGAAAATACTAGAAGTAACATAGTTCTATATTTTGAAGACAAGAAATATTAAGATGAGGAAAAAATTATCTTATCTTTTTTTTTTTCTTTTTATGGTGACAAATATTTTCTTCATATCATACAAATGACATTAAAAATGCAGCTATCAACTCTTTTTCCTTATATAAAAGGCAACTTAGAACTTGAGGTTAAAGCTTACAACACTAATAGTGACTACCACTATCTGTCCACTGCCCACATACAGGCTTCACATCCAGGATGTGGTTCATGAATAATCATACCATGTATTTAGGGGAAAAAAAGATGCATATGGGCCATCAATTTTAACACCAAAAAAAAAAAAAAATGCAGCCACGAAATAAAATATGTTGGACTTCCTTAGAGAAATCTTGAGCAAATAAAACTAGATATAATATA
Source organism: Inga laurina (assembly GCA_963855925.1). Taxonomy (NCBI): domain Eukaryota; kingdom Viridiplantae; phylum Streptophyta; class Magnoliopsida; order Fabales; family Fabaceae; genus Inga; species Inga laurina. Next base: position 1,231,184 of record OY979702.1, on the reverse strand, counting down.
ATATATCTCTCACACACACATAACTTTCTCTTAACAACAAAACTATTTAAACAAATTAATTGATCAAGAAATCCAATTCCCTCTAATGAATCAATAAATCAGGAAAACATTGCAAATCATCAACAGTTCTAATTACTCTATTCTTGCTCAGGATGCTTTTGTTTTTTAAAAGGACGAACATTGAAGAAGCCAAACTGGGGAATAGTCAGCAACAATTTCAAATGGAAAAAGGGGTACCTTGAAAGCTTTTTTGATTTCTAACTAGAGGAAGAACAATGTAAAATAGATTTCAAATTTTTAACTTGAAGAGACTAAAACCATTTACATGAAAAAGAAACTTCACTACTAAAACTTACTAGAGACGGAGGGAATTCTTCAAAGAAAAGCTTCACAAACTTTAGGGAACAAAATCACTGCTATAAATGATGCTGAAAAACTTGAAGGCCGTCATTGCAGCATCCATATGCGAGAAAAGAGTAAATAGGGCTGAGAACGAAGGGGAAAAGAAGAAGGAAATGAGGAAGAAGAAAAATGGTGAAAAGATAACTTGGGGAGCCGGAGAACAAGAAGATTGAATGGCAAAGAGAGAATTTGGTGTAGGAGTTGAAGGAAAACTAACGATTTTTTGCCCTAGAGATAAAAAAGGAAAAAGAACAATTATTCATGCGGAGAAGCATTTGAAAGTTACAGCCTTTGTGGGTGTAGTGGGTGAGTTAAGTGGGATAATATTAGGGTTTAAAATATATTTAAAAAAAAAGTCTATTGTCGCTCTTAACCAACTAAATGCTACAATACCTAAATATTTAAATAAATTTTAACTGACACTTATGTAGCTTTTTCTTAAAAAAATGCTATAATTGTTTTAATAATTTTTTTAAAGAAAAATTATGACCAATTGTAGCGCTTTATTAAAAAAGAGCTACAATTGATAAAATCTATTGTAGCACTAGTTTAAGCTAGCGCTACCATAGGTTCCGCCTTCTTATCTATAGCCCTTCATCATTTAAGTGCTACAAATGGTGTGCTACAAAAAACATTTTTTGTAGTAGTGATCTCTCAACCCAAAATGTATCCAATTAACAATGGATGTTTTGTTATATGCCAACCAGAAGCCTAATCACTACTATTTCACATACATGAAGCTTACTAGCTACTACTACATCAACCGAGTGTTTTGGATATGGTTTGGGGAATTTCAATGGACAATCGGACTCCAAGCATTTCAATCTAATTCGGAGTAGTATACAATGTACGATGAATGATTTTCATGATATTGATTACTCCTATGTTCTTATTATATGGCTCTTCTAACTAATTCTCACATACCAAGAAATGAATATTGAGTCATTAAATTTGTCCTAAATTGATAAATTTTTCCAACTCTCTCTCTCTCTCTCTCTCTCTCTCTATAAATGATACTATCTCCAATTCATAATATAAGAACTACTTGAGAGCTAGATTTGCTCCTAAATATAAGAGCTCCACTATTGGAATATTTTAAAATGAATATATGTGTTTTTTTGTAAAGTCATAAAATTAAGAAATTTATGTGAAGGGTTGTGTCGAGAGTTATAATACTAAAGGTTACCAAGGTTATGTCTCTTTAGTTCCTGAGGACACATATGAAAGGTTATAACCAAAAGTTCTTAGTGAAATGTTGTGTTGGTTTTTAAGAAAACCATTCATACTATGAAGGTGTAACTCTTCATATGTTTGGTCATGAATTAATATATGGGGTTAATGAATCTAACAAATAGTTATGATTTTTAATTGAAAAGGTGTTATTTCGAGTTCAAGAGATACCACTTCAAGACATCACTTCATGGTCTATGCCTACCATGCACCATCACTTCATTTGGGACATACAACACATCAAAACATCACACCACACAACAACAAAAGATCAAACTCATTGCCTTTATATTTAAGTGCATACAAAAATAAAGTCAAATTATCACTTTATAAAAGCCATTGTTGTCTTGGCTTGATTGTTAGGAGTGCAATCCATATCCAAGAGTTTTTATTGTATCTTGCAGGAAATTTATCCATCAATCCAAATTGCACCTTATAAGATAGGTATAGATGGGGGCAAATTAAGCATAAAGGAAAGTGCAGCCCATACCTTGAATTTATCTCTCAAATTTATAATTTTTTCCCCAAATTATCCTATTGATGTACACATTAAAGGGTTTATATTCAATGGTAGTCAAGAAGAAATATGGTCATTTAGGAAAACCAACATATATCTGCTATAAATAACTAATATAACTAATTTTGTTTAATCTATCCAAATTAGTCAACTAGCTCTTATATTAAAGATCATGGGTAGTATGCTTTAATTTATCCAACTTTGAACCTCAGTTAATGAAGCGTTTAGTGCCTTATATTTGGGACCATAAATTGTTTCTAGTTAGCACCTTATAATAAAGATTAGAGGAGTAGATGTAGATATCAATTAATGCTAAGTCATATTTACAGTATAATTTAATAATATGAGGCAAAAGTACTCATTTGGTTATTTAACTTCACGTGCACAATATTTCATTTTTTGCCCTTTAACTTTATAAAATGTTTTTTTTTTTATTTTGTAACCCTCATGTCACTGATATTGAAATTTTCAACGTTGAAAAAACTTTTCAAATACTAAAATATTAAGGTTAATTTTTGACACCTTATAAATTTATTAAATTTGCAAACATTGCTATAGTGTCAGATGAAAAATACTAATTATTAAGGACCCAATCTAAGTTATTATGAAACTAATGGCTCGTTTGGATTATGGAGGCAGTGCGATTGTAATGAAATGTAATGATAAGGGATGTAATGTATCTAAAGGAATGATGATTAATTATAGGGAATTTGTTCGGTATGCTATCAACTATCAAGGAATCGCGAAATAAAATTTATATTTTATCTAGAAAAATTAGAAATAAATGTAAAATAATATTTTAATTAACTCTATCAAGGTGAAAAATGAAAGGTATAATCTATAAAAAACTGAAAGGTATAAATGTTGATTCATAAAAGGCATATCTATGTGTTAATTCATGTAAATTTCAATTAGGATTATATAGCCAAAGCTGTGTAATGGGAATATCAATTTTTAAATAGGTCGCTAGCTGCCCCTATCTATTTTCCTAAAAGATCCCTATCCCCCTACTTCATAAGTCTATATAATCCATTCACTATAGTTTTCAAATGGTTCTAGTAGAAATTTACTGCCGCCATTATCCTAGATCAACAAAATAAATTTCGATTAACATCCAAATTTAATAAAGAACCTAAAAAAGAACAAGAAGAAAAACTATATCAACATAATAAATTTCGATTATCATCTTATTTTAATAATGAACCTAAAAATAGACTAGCTTACTTAGTACGAACCTAAAACTAGAGTAGCTTATCTAGTATGAATTTTTAATTTGCCTATCAACAAAATCCAAATTGAGATTCTATTTGAGGAATATGGAGTTTCTTTCACGCAAGCCATCAGTTGATTGGTTTGGAAAATTTAGGATGTGTTCGGATTAGTTTTTGGAGAATAGCTTCTAGAGAAAAAGTTGATAATAGCTTTTAGAGAATAGATTATGAAAAATCATGGTTTTGATGAAATGAGAGTGTTTGGATGTTGTGATCAGAATAGCTTTTTTCATCGTCAAATTAATAAAAAGGATATTAACTTTTGTGATAATTACATATAAAGAATAAGATTATATTTTATGTATTATTTAAGGGTTAAGGTCCAAATTTAACAACCAAATTTTTCTTGAGGGGTGTCTGATACAAATAGGTTTTGGAAGATGGAAAATAATAATGAACCATTAAAAAGGATGTACATTTAACAAAACCGTTAAATTTTATCTAACGACGTTAAATTATAAGAGAAGAAAACCCCAAACAAAATGATGCATCTTAACTCATTATTTAACATTAAATTTCATAATTAACACCAAAAATGAAATAAATTTGTCTATATGTAATGTTAATTAACTTAATTATTTTTTCTAATATAATTAAATTAAATAAATAGGTCTTATATTAAAGATAAAAGGGAGTATTAAAATTTTAAAATATTTTAAAAAAACAAAGTGACGGACGAGAAAGAACAAAACGGTGAAATTAAAAAAAAAGAAGAGAAAGAGTGTCTGTGGCGTGGGACCCACAGTGAAAAAGGGACAATAAAAAAGAGGCAGTGGGGCCAATAAAAAAGAGGCGTTGGGTCCCACATAACAAGAAAAGCAAAAAATATTATCTTCTGGATAAAACCATGGTGTTGGGCTAAAACCATGGTTTCAAATAAAAAACAGGATTGTGAGCAAATGATGGGTGTTCGGTGACTTTTTTACAAAAACCTTGGTTTTGGTTAAATAATCGATTTTTAACATCTATCTAAACACACTTAATTTTCGTGACAACAATAATAAAGTTTTTATCCTATTATTTGAACCGTATTTTGTTAGAGTATTCACGCTTTGGCCCAGTTGAATCGTCAAATATGTAACTAAAATGGGCACATTAAGCATTAAATCGATTGTTTCAACTAATCACGCTGAATAGAGTCTTAGAGTTTTTTTTTTACCTGACTGAATAGAGTCTTATAGTTGAATTAATTAATTAGGATAATTATCTTTAAGCTAAAGTACATGTTTGATTCTTTAGGTTTACTTTAAGTTTCAATTTAGTCCATTAAGTTTATAAAGTGTATTTTTAATCTTATAATATTAACATTGTTAACTTTCACTAATGGAAAATGTTGACTTGATGAATTTAATGCTGAATCAATACTAATAAAATGCTGATAAGACATACTTAACCTTGTTTTCTACACTTGAATTTGGATTATTAATATAAAACCAGTTGTAATATTTTTATTTTTTATAGCACGTAACATTTTTATTTTTACAATTGAGCTTTTGATAGTTATAATTGAAGTTAGAAGATTTAAGTAATTCCACAATTATAACTAATTTTCAATTAACTATTTAATGTTTGCGACTAAATTTTAATTGGAGACTAATAATTAAACTTCTAAAATTCAACTTAGCTACGAGCCAACTATGCCTTTTCTTTTAAACTTGGTTTTTTTTCCTGTAAATTTATAAATTTTGAATCCTTTAGCGTCATTGCCTTTCTTCATACAGTCCTTATGTGTAATCCTTTCTGCTGAAGAAATGCAGGACAGTATTGCTGCTTCAAACTTCACAATAAGCACGTCCACGTTGCTATAAGTTAAGTTCAAGTATGGAGTTGGTTTGATCATATCCACTAAATGAAATGAAAATGATGCACACCAAATATGTGTACACCGACGACACGGATCAAAGACTTAATAAAATGATGCATCAAGTTTATTCTCACGAAGTATTTAACAAAATGATGTCTACGTATTAAAGGGATGATTTGTTTGATTTAAGTGAATAGTAAGTCAAATTGAAACAGATTGAGTGAAATGAAATTGAATTCAAAGTAAGGCAAAGAGATTGTTAATCCAATAACCTATGTCAAGGGCAACCTAAAGTCATTATTCCTTGCTTTCACCTAATTAATTACTTGCAATGTTAATTTTTTAATCTAGAGAATTGATATAACAAGTATCTTTTTAATCCACCTATAACCCTTCCTCAAGCTAAAAATGTTATGGCTAACACAATTATTCAAAAAGCAAACATATATAACTCAATATTAACGATTATATGAGGCCCTATGTGATCTAATGCATTTTTACTATGATAAATCATACTATTTTAAGGATTATTATCAACTATAATGGGCTTAATTCCATACATTTATGTTTAATTCGGAATTAGTAGTGTGCTTGCATATAATTAATCTTAAATAGGGAAAAATTGTTATAATTAGATATTAATTATAATTAATTGATTTCTGAGGCAGATGATGCTACATTATATATTGATTCTCATTGTATATTGATGTGAATCCATATATATTGATGTGTAGTTAAGTACTGGTGGTTACGTTGGATGTTCATGCTGGGCATTCATTAAAAAGAAACTATATATTTAATTATAATTAATTGATTTCCAGGGCAATTGATGCTACATTATATATTGATTCTCATTGCAGGAAACATGGAAGAATTAAACAAGATTTTATGCAGCTACGTGTTTTGGACATTCATTAAAAAGGAACTAGAATTAAGCTACATTATATGCTTAAGGACCGGTGGTTACGTTGGATGTTCATGCTGGACATTCATTAAAAAGGAGCTAGTTACATTAATTAATTCTAATCATATCACTCATTAAGAGAGCTTCATTGTAACATCAATAATGGTTTAATAAGTATAGGGAGATGTAAAATGATAATTATGGGGAGTCCCTAAAAATAGAAATAAGATTTTTAAAGTATTCTTGAGGCCCAAAGAGATTATTTACAATTTAAATGCCTCAACACATCTGATCCTCCCCAGACCTCACATGGTGGAAGTTTTGTGTATTGGGTCACCCTTAAATGCTTCAACAATAAATCATTGGCCAAAATTCCTATTTTCAGGAGAAATTATAAGGAGATAAAGGAGAAATAATTATTAAAATTATTCAGTGGCATAGAAGGAATGATGAACCATCATAAAATAATACCCCTAGTCCTTAAGTACGAGATCTTATATATGTAGAAATGAGATATTATATTAAGGACTGAAGTAAAATGATTTTGGGATTTTGAAATATTATGAAGAGGTTTAGTTCAACAAAAATGGCCCAAATTATTTTGAAGCTAATTTATGAAAATTAAGGAACTATTTTTCTTGAGAAATTCAGAAAAAATAGTTAGAAGATGCTTTCAGCCCAAAACTTATAGAGAAAACATCTTGCAAGATAAAGAAGCCAGGACGAAAATTCTTATTAAAGATTAAGGTTTAATTTCTGGAATTTATTTAGTAATTCAGTACTAATTAAAAAGGGTAAAATGATAATTTCACCACCACAAGCTCAAAAATTGATTTGGGCCAAGATTAAACCCAAAATTAGAAGCTCAAAACCTGCAACCCACGATCAAGAGAATAAATTTCAGAATGTGGTAATAATGACCCGCTTAACGTGCTACCCATCGAACAAAGCTTATGTGATAAGCTTTATCATGGACCAAGGGAGTAATAAAATAAGTCATTTTCCCCATTAAATAAGACACCCAGCAGCCGGCTGACCTTCATTCTTCGACCAGCATCAGAATTAGAAAGGGAGAGAGAGAGAGAGCCCGAGTGGCGAAAGGAAGAAGAGGAGAACGAAGAGGAAGGGACACAAGGTTTTTCTTGCATGCAAAGTTCAATCTAGACCAAGGTAAGTGTCTAGAATCCAATCCCACCTTTATTCTCTGGATTTGAGGAATATTTCACAAAAAACTATGCTGGAAATCTGGTTCTAGTGAGAAAAAATGTTAGAACAAATGAAATAAATTACAGAGGAGCATGTGATAAAGCTTATATGAATATTTTCGTGTTGCATGTGATTAAATGCCTTTATATCATGCTGTTCGAATTTTTGGGAGTATATTTTGCAAATCTGGAAATTCCTTATTAAAGAATACTACTGTTTGAATGTTTTTAGATGCCAAAGTGTTCACACGCTAAGGCAATGGCATGATAATTGTGTCATTGAGTGTATAAGGGTGGGATGGTCTTGGGGTTTGAATCATGAGGCTAAAAATGGATAAGGAAGCCACTGTTTGATGCTTCCAGGTGATAGATAAGTATATTACATTTTTAAATCATGCATAAAGGCTCTCCAATGATGATTAAAACAATGTTCTTCAAGCTGGAAAAATTTTAGAGTTCTAAATGTAGTGCTATCCGAATTTTTAATGGATATAATGGAACCTAAAAGCTAATATATATATATATATATATAGAGGATTGGCATAAGGTGTAGAGATGAATGGAGTGGAATCTGAAGTAGAAAGAATGATTTTAAATCTAAAAAATTCCAGAATAAAGCATTAAGCTGTCCAAAGTTTTGAAAGAAGATGAAGTGCTTTAATGGAATCAAAGTTGTTGTATAAGTGATGAACTAATGTATGAAGATAAGTACTAGTTGGGCTAGATTCTTAGAAGCTAAAATTTAAGGAAATGCCCACTGTTTTAAAAGAGGCATGAGGAAGGAATTTTAAGTCAAGGTATATATAAGTGAGTTAGAATTAAAAGAAAGAGGAATAAAGTTAAAGAGCTAAAAATAAATGAGTTAGAGAGTAAGATATTTGTAAAGATTATTTACACAAATATAAGTATACCAAGGTATGCGTATTAACCCGCCCGTACATGAATAATTAATAGGATTTGATATTTGCTATCAAGACTAAAGAGGATAAAGGATAATTAGAAATAAAATTTGTCAAAATTAGATATTTAAAAATAAATTTGAAAAAAGTAAAATTAAGAAAAAATAAAAACGAAAACTCTTAAATAATTATTCATAATAATTTTAGTCAAAATTAGATATTTAGTAGGATAAAGGGTAAATTAGAAATAAAATTTGTTATCCAAAAAAGAGAAATAAATTTTTTTATAATGAACATTTTAATTAGAAAAATAATAATAACATTTTTAACTGTGTTAATGGTTTGAACTTTGGTTTATGTTTCCAAAATAGAGAGGATATCAATGTAATTAAAGCATTATGTAGGAGAGGTTAGAGTATTTTATTCTATACAAATGTCCCTAGTTTAAGTTATCTATTGTTCAGTAAGAAACGGTTGAAATTCAAATTAAAGTCACCATTATTATTTGGATGATGTGAAAGAAATATTGAGTTACATGCCGGCAAGTTGATTATTTGATACAGAGAAGAAACGTAATTGTGATTTGTGAGAGAAAGTTAAGAAATATTTGGAACTTATACGCATATCATTTTGTTACACTAAAACGCCCATTAGTTATGGCATCAACTTTCCTGTTACTATGGTCAAAAAGGGTTATATAACAAAAACACCTATCAACTTTTACCAAAAGTGCGTCCAGCATTATATACATTTTGGAGGTACAAAAATACCCATGAATATGCAAAATGACAGCAAAAATGTTAGCACCATTAAATTTGACATAATACCGATACATATGTATGCGCATAAGAGTCTAGGTCCCACTACAAAAGGTAATGTTATTAGGTCAAATTTAATGATACTGACATTTTTGCTCCCATTTTAAATGTTCATAGGTATTTTTTTCCCTCCAAAATGTATATGATGTTGGACGCACTTTTGGTAAAAATTCATGCGCATTTTTACGCCTTCTTCCAAAAAAAAAAAAAAGACTGCCTATGTACTCCAACACGTAGGTGTGTAGCTTCAATATATTGCCACTACTACAGAAATTCCATACTTAACCATGATTTTTGCCTATGCTTAACTGTTTACAACTTAATTAAGTGCATGAATTGGAATTCTCCACTAATTGGGTACACTTTTTAAATATAACAATTATAAATCGACCGTCTTGTGCCCTATGTACAGGAAGGCACATTTTGGATAAAATATTTATTAGAATCTATTAATTTTGAAATTAAGAAAAATTTCAAATATTGTTACCAAGCAATAAAAACTGTAGCCCAATGCAAATCTAAATATTTCGCATCACAATAATATATATTAACAAGCAAAAAAGTTATCAGCTTTCTACATAATTTATCCTATATATTTATATTTATAGATATATAGATATGTGCAGAAAAATATAGAGATAATTATGAGGAAATTCCAAACTCACCAATTACTACATTGAGTTCCAAATAATATTATCGCAATGCATTTATATAGCGCCAAATTAAAATGAACCATCAATTTCAAGGGTTACACTATAGTCAAAATAACTGAAACGTTTATCAAGGACCTTGAATCCCTAAGCTTCTTTTGAGTCTCAATTAATGAAATTCATAATATTCATTCAAAAACTTATTGTAGTATCATATGCAATTGCATCATTGATTAAAATTAAAAGAACAGGGAGGCATGTACTGATTAGGTGGTGGAAGCATGCTTGTTTCCTTGGTTTTTCCATCTTTCACAATGAACAGAGTGTCCACACCCTAACTAATGACTTGATTTAACCACTGCTAGGGCGCAACTCTAGCCATTTTACTTAAGGGAGCCTTTATTTTAATCCTAACTAAGTAAGTGAAAATGGCATTGACAGGGGAAAATGAGTTTTATTCTTTGAATTTTGAAAACATAATTAAGGTCTTAAATCTTCTTCTTCTTTTAATATAAATGATGTGAGAAAAAAATGAAGTGCTTAGAATGCTATGATAATGGGCTCTCTTGAGGTAGAAAGATAGTGACAAGAATTGATTCATTTCATTTAAGGCATTGGAGTTGCAATTAGGATTAGCTTAACATATAACTTTCCTTTGTTATCAATTTACAACAGATACATAAAATGTTAACTTTACTATCTCATATTCAGGGCCATTACACCTCATATTTAACAACCCACATAATTTCCACTTACCCTCTAGTTCCCTTTGTTTCTTTGCTAACAAAAATTTTATATTTCACATATCACATTAATTTTCATAAAAATAAAATAATTCTCTTATTTAAATTTCTGGGGTATTACAGTGGCTCGATTTAATATAGAGTTAATTGTGTGTGTGTGTGCGTGCAATATATAATATGCATGAAGTATTCATTTTGTATACAAATTATATAAGAATTTTCTTTTTTCTTTTTGGCCAGTAATTATATAAAACTTGTCTGAATATTTTGAGATGTTATATATAAATAACAATTTTTTAACTATAAGACTTGACAATTAACTCTTATAAACTTTTAAGTTTGTAATGTAATATCTCTCCTATAAATTCCATTATTTTTTATCAAATAGCTTTCTTAAACATAAACTTTGAGTTATATGTAACCAATTTTTAAATTTTAAGTTATGCATTGATAAACCCTTTATCATATTTCGCTTTATTTTGTCAAATAATAACAAGTTGACGACAAAAGGAATTATTTTTACAAATATAAAATTTAAATGCTATTTTGGACAAAGTTTTGAGTGTGAGGGAATTTATCTATACAAGATTTAAAATTTAGAGAATTTGACGGCATATCTGGTGTTGGAGGAAGCAATGCTTGATTTGACCAACTGTCATTCTTCACTACACTGTCTCCATCCCCCAAGACAGGTAGAGAAGTTCTTGGAGTCCAATTGTTCATTGAACAACATAGAAGCTAAATCAATGTAGATTTTCAGACTCCTATCGTTGAACAAACCAGAATCCTAGCACCCAAACATCATTGTGTCAATTTTCAGATTCTCAAAAGTTGAAAATCTCAAACAACATTCTTAAATTGTAAAACATGAATATTTAACTAATGGAAAGTCGTTGAAAATACCTGCTGGCGGCCCAGCCAATTTTGGGTACAGTAACGTGTTCAGAAGAGGAGGATCAATCAGATTGAAGTTCTCCGAGTCCAATGGTTTATTGAAATTCCATTTTCCATATCCAACAACATATATAGAAGCTGAACTCATGAAGATGCCTTGGATATCTATCTCTGCAACAAAGTTTGTGCCTTGTAACACAATTTGTACTGTTGCACCATACCTCATAACCTTCACCTCGGTTCCTTTCCTCTGTATCTCCAGTTCCATTGGCATATAATTTGCTTTGAAGTTGAACATTAATGGTGGAAACGTGGGGAGCCGCCTTCCAAACACCGTTGATGTGGTAGTAGTAAGTTTCAAGCACGCCAATGCTTGGAGTTTGAAAACTTGTGTTGTAGATCGGGTAATGAACCCGATTCTCACATATAATTTAAGTGTACTATTTTGGTGTTGGAACTTTGGTTTTATATTTGCCTCTATAGTGAACAATAACTTTGGTTGTGGTGATATATCAAAGGGAACTCCAACTCCACTTGAATATGCTCTTGCTAAAATGGTACGCTTTGGTTGTCAAAGATTGCTCGTGAGAATCGGGTTCATTACCCGATCTTCCTTACTATAATGGCATAGACGCAGCTTTTAAGTTCTATAGCAGCATTAGAGGCTTGCCCAAGAAATTTCCCCACAAAACCCTAGCGAATTGCTTCAATGACATAGTGACCACTCTCTATAAACACTTTTCCATGCCTAAGAGTCCAGTCCTGCGGGGGATCAAATGGAACCCGTTTGGCTTCAAGCATGAGCAACATAAATTTCAAACAATAAGCATTCACATACCTGAAACTTACAACTACAACATCAACGGTGAGTTTGAAAGGCGATTTCCCATGTTTCCGCCGTTGATGTTCAACTTCACAGCAGATTATTTGCCGATAGATTGGGAGATACCGAGGAAAGGGATGGAGGTGAAGGTTCTGAGGAATGGTGCAACAGTACAAGTTGTGTTTCAAGGCACAAACTTGGTTGGGGATCCACCATCCAATGCATCTACATAGATTTAGCTTCTATGAAATTCATAAAACAAATGGAAATAATCTTCTGCAATATATAGAAGAGTTAAGCCTGGAGGGTGAGTGAATGAGGCTGCCCCACGTGGATCCCACTAAAGTCCCATCCGTTTGGTTACCCTATCATTGTCTACTTTCTTCCACCGATGAATACTTTCTTTTCTTAATCTCTAAATGCAAAAATATATTTTTTGAACCAAAAAAAAAATGCAAAAATATATTTTCCCCCTTTTTGTAGGAATAACTAAATGTAAGGGTGAAGAGAGAGAACTAATTAACTTAAATGATAGGGTTAAGGTATAAATTTGTCCTGAAAGTTTTCACTGATGAGCAATGTCGCCCCGGAAGGCTTTTCAGGTTTAATATCACCCGAAAGTTTTAAAATATAGTAATTTTGTCTCATATCATTAAAAAAACTAATGTTAAATGTTAAAAAATTAATGTTAATAATTAATTTTGTAATGGGAAGGGGTAATGGTGCTCCATTTTAACACTTTCGGGGCTACATTGACTTTAAAAAAACTTCTGGGGCACCATTGCTCCTTACAAAAAGTTCCGGAGAAAATTTACACCTTAACCCTAAATGATATGTAAATTGTGTTAATTAACTGCCTGTTATTCAATTTTTATTGTAAACATGAAAATTAACTTATATATTTACGGATCATGTACGTATGGAGTTAGGTTCATGCATTGCCCGCTAGAGAGGGATATTTCTTGGAGAATGGAGACTGTCTTCATTGTGAAGAATGGGTTGAGGTCCGATGAAACACTACTATAAAAGAGCGATATAATGACGCTTATTTTAAAAAATACTTTGGCGTTTAAGAAATGTCAAAGCTTTTGACGCTATTAAAAATACTTATGGCACTTTTCAATTTACAAAAACGTCATACATTATCTTATCAAATTAAATAAATAAATAAATTACATATGACGTTTTATGTAATAAGCGCCAAAGGAAGAAGTACCCTCCTTTGGCGCTTAAAAATCTAGAGCCAAAGGAGGGTGGGAACCCACCTTTGGCGTTTATATGATAAACGCCAAAGGAGATTTCCCTCCTTTGGCATTTATCATATAAACGCCAAAGGAGGGCGGTTTTTTTTTGCTTTTTTTTTTAAATATTTTTTTTAAATAATTTGTTTAAATATTTTTTTCCTGTACGATGTAATGTAAAAATAAATGTCTGATGATCATATATAAATTTTAGCAAATAAATAATCATATATTTCGTCTAGTAGGCCAATTACAATACAAAACAATATTAGTCATTTTTTTTTGAATTATTTTCTTTTCTTGATAAATTAAGCAAATTACAATGTGATAGTAAAAAATGTAAAACAGTAACTACAATGATTTGTATTACAATAAAATCACTATAATATTATTATATTTATAAGCTTAAAAATTAAAAAACTAATAATGTATAGGAAGTTTAAGCTGACAAAGTTGAAACTTCAAATCAATACCTGAAAAATAAAAAAATATAAGCAAACATATAAGAGTCATTATAGATCTTAACCAAAAAGAAAAAAGAAAAGAAAAGAAAACATGGATCAAATGTTTAAAAAACAATGCTTACAAGCTTGGGATCTCCTACTTTTCTACTTGTTGCCATCAAAGAAAGGAAGGAGTGGAGATAACGAATAAGAAAAGCTAGTAGACCAATAAAGTGAGAGAGCAATGGATTGAAGTTATGGGAAATGATAAGCAGGAGAGCGATAATGGCGGGATGACAATAGTGGAGTGTTTAAATTTTGTAAAGAAGGGAAGCTTTGACGCTTCATAAAAGAGTGTGTCATTGCTGAAATTTCAAATAAGTACCTAAAAAGCTGGTGGACTAATGGAGTAGGGGAGCAATGGATCGGAATTTATGAGAAATGGGAAGCAGGAGGACGATAATGGCGGGATGTTTAAATTTTATAAGACGATAATGGTGGGATGTTTAAATTTTATAAGATGATAATGGCTGAGTGTTTAAAAACATGGATCAAATTTTTTTTTAAAAAAAAATACATAGGAAGCTAAGGAAGCGCCAAAGCTTCCTATTATAATATTTTTTTTTTGTTTTGTCTTTTGGAATGTGGCCTTTTAAAAAAAAGAAATTAAAAATATATAGGAAGCTTTGGCGCTTCCTTAGGAAGCGCCAAAGCTTCCTATTATAATATATATATATATAAATATATATATTTTTAATTTTTTCTTTTGGAATGTGGTCTTTTTAAAATCTTTTTAAAAAATAATACATAGGAAGCTTTTGACAGTGTCTTATTCATAATTTTGTTCTCATTAATTCTCTTTATTCTCCTGCAATTGCTTCCAAAATTGTACGTATATTTAAAAATTATATAGAAATGAGGACAAAATTTTATATAATTTTGTTAAAACAAATGTTATAACAAGTTAAAATTGTTAAAACAAATAAAATATAGAAATACTTTAAAAATTATATATTTACAACTCACACTTTTATATTTACAAGTTAAATTTAACAATTTATGTCTACACGTACAAGTCGAACTTGCATGTTTACAAGTTAAATTTGTAAAAACATTACATTTTGGATCTTTATGGTTTAATTTTTTTACCTGACACTTATGAGTAATTTTCCCTACAAAATAGTAATCATATTATTTATTCTATAATAATAAGAATTATTATAGAATAAATAATATATTAAGAAAAGCTAAACACATTAAATTGATTTTGATGGGAAACATGTACTCTTAAGTATTAGTTTCCTTTACTATGTCATATATGAAACCAACGTGGATCAATTTTTTTTTTTTAAAAAATATATATAGGAAGCTTTGGTGCTTCCTTAGGAAGCGCCAAAGCTTCCTATTATATTTTTATTTTTTATTTTTTTGAAAATATAAGAAGCTTTGGCGCTTCCACATAAAATGCCAAAGCTTCTTATATATATATATATATATTTAAAAAAATATATAGGAAGCGCCAAATCTTCCTATTATATTTTTATTTTTTATTTTTTTGAAAATATAAGAAGCTTTGGCGCTTCCACATAAAGCGCCAAGCTTCTTATTGTTTTTTTTTTAAAAACAAATTGAAGACATTGTTTGGCGCTTGTACATGAAAGCGTCATATAAGGTTAACGTCTACTATAACGTTTATAATTGTAAGCGCCAAAGCATCAAAATAATTTTAAATAAATAATTATCTTTGGCGCTTTCTTAAAAAGTGTCACTACTACAAAATATACTTATAAAGACCCTAAAGGACATCCCTTTTTAAAAAAGGGACGTCCAAAATATGGTCAGGTTCAAATTTTAGAGATTGGCGCGTCTGATTACCTTTAAACGTCATAAAAAAAAAAAGCCTTTAGATGCTGGGGACGTTGTAGAGCCTCACATGCACCAGAAATGACGTGACCGGTGCATGTGAGGATGTCAGAGAGCTCTTCCTACTCCCCTGACATCTATCTCTCGTCCTCCCAACTTTACTCAATCACTCATTCACTCCCATCTCCGTGAGACTCCGTCCCCATCTGCTGCAATTTTTTCGTTGTTTCTCCTTTCCCATTCCACTCCCCTGCTGCATCTCCTCCCAAATTCATCACTCATCCCCATTGATCGGTCTCCTCTCCCTTTCTTGGTTTTTTAATTTCTTTCTCCAAAGCTTCCTCACTTTCGTCACCAGGCCTCCTTCTTTGCTCCCTTGCTGCAGTTTTTGAGATTCTTGGTTTGCAGATTCTCCACCACCGTCGGCCTCCTCCAAAGCTTCACCACTTTTCAGGTTAGCATTTTCGTTTTGAATAAGATGACATGGCGTTTTATTATTCTTTTTATTATTAGTTTTGTATGAATTGAATAAGTGTTTAATTTTATATATTTTTAGTATAGTATATTTTTAGTATTAGTTAGAGGTTTATTTTATTACTCTGTTTATGCGTTTTGATTATGTTGATGATGGTAACTATTAGTTTTGGCACATGATAAATGCTTTTAATTAGTAGGGAAAGGAAAAGAAATGCAGGGCGTTTTATTATTCTTTTTATTATTAGTTTTGTATGAATTGAATAAGTGTTTAATTTTATATATTTTTAGTATAGTATATTTTTAGTATTAGTTAGAGGTTTATTTTATTACTCTGTTTATGCGATTTGATTAGGTTGATGATGGTAACTATTAGTTTTGGCACATGATAATGCTTTTAATTAGTAGGGAAAGGAAAAGAAATGAGAAAAGAATAAAGAATAAAAAGAAAGTAAAAAAATACAAAAAAAAATTATCTTGTAGACACACAATATATATATATTTTTTGCCATAAGACACACACATTAATATATATATATTTAGTGCTAGAATTAGGCAATCTTATTGTAACTTAGTGTACGTAGACATTAATAGTTTGTGTAGGACATACTTTTGTGGTAGTACATACTTTTGGTAGTTTTGTGGTAGTACATACTTTTGCTAGAATTAGGCAATCTTATTGTAACTTTTGCGTAGACATTAAGAGTAAAGTCTTTAGTAGTTTGTGTAGGACATACTTTTGTGGTAGTACATATAATTAGCGTTATTGTTGTTGGATATGGATTGGATTTTAGTCTTGGTTATTGTACAAACTGGGGACTTGGATATAGATTGCTGTGTAGTTTGTATGGTTTGAAAGTTTGTGTGGCATGTAGTAGACTTGGATATAGATTGTTGTGTAGTTTGTGTGGTTTGAAAGTTTGTGTGGCATGTAGAAGCCTTGGGTTGATTGATCACTGTGTTGTTGTTTTCATTCTGTTGAACTGCTGTTGTTTTATTCTGTTGTTGGAATCCTATTTCTGTAGTTTACATTTCCAGACAGTGCAATATATATAAAAAGTCCATTTAAAAAAAAAACTTTCAACGTCCTTAATAAAAAAAGGGACGTGGAAAGGACTGCTGGCGACACTTTAGACGTCCCCAGTTGGAACTGGGGACGTCTAAAGTCTGCCTTCCACGTCCCCTATTTTACGGACGTTAATGACGTTTTTTTCTACGACCCTCACATAGACGTCCCTCTGTTTTCAGATGTTAAAAGGCCAAAAAAAGGGACGTTAAAACCCTTTTTTCTAGTAGTGTGTCATAAGAGCTGCGCCACTAAACCCCTTTTTTGTAGTAGTGAAACTTAGTGTGTGTTTGGATTAGTTTTTGGAGAATAGCTTTTACGACTTACGAGGTAAATATGTGAGAGGAGTTTTATCTCAATTTACAAAAAAAGGCTTTTAAAATCACGGTTTGGGGCTTACTCAAACACTCCCTTAGCCTCCCCCACCACCTGACTTGCCACCATCTTGAATCTTTCTCCGACTTAATTTTCAAGTGTGTGAAAAAATGTCACCAGAATAATAGATCATGACATTATATGATATTGTTTAAGATTAAATCAGTGTGAATATAGGATTCGATGTCCAAATCTCAGAAAATTTGCCTATCTGATGTAAGCTGTCAGTGTTTAGTGAGATTATGATAATCCCTAATATGTACTGTATTTTGTAATGCCCGTCATTGTTCGATTCTTATAATTCTTCATAATAACCAATTATCACCAATTGTTGAGATCTCCTCGTTCATTATGATGATGTTAATTTATCAATTCTTTATAATAGGCGTAAGACCCCGTCTTACATACCACTTATCATTGATATTAACCAGAATATTGGAGCGCAGTTCGGTGAGCAACACAGGAATAACATAAACATACTAATAGATTGATACAATGCACTTAATTACATTATCGGTTTTTCCCCTCGGGGTTTCATAATATATACAAATTTTGTCCCAAAATATCCAAATATATAAAAATTAAACTAATATAACCAAATAATTTCAATCTCGGGATCCGCACCCTTCAACTTCCTGTGTCTACCACTTTGCCCTTGGAGCCACTGGTTCCCTCTAGAATATTTGTTCATTTATGAAAAAGGGTGAGATTTTAATGAATCTCAATAGTAACATACATTCATTCATATAAAATGCAAAAAGTAAATATGTCATGCTTCATGTTATGCACAAATTAGTTAACAATATCACGGCATATATACAAGTTTCCGTACACCTCGGTTGGATTGATACTCAACAACCACATAAAAGTTCCCTTCTCGCGCTAACTGCCCCTTCTCGAGAGAAACTACATTTATTAATTAAATCACAGAAGATGGCATACATGAACATATAACATTGGCATAATGTATGAAGGATAGAATTACTACCTTAAACCCCTTTTGTCTGAAAATTATTCCTCAAAATTCGTCACAACAGCTCGGGCTCTTAATTTAGTTCTTAAATTTCAAATGTACAATAATTAAGTTAAAGTCCATTCATATACTATTCTAGTCACTTCCAAAGTATTTATAATGGTTATATTAGTCTAAACTGTGAAATTACCAAAATGCCCCTAGGGGCCCGGTCCCAGCCCCACCGTACTTTTCCAGAAATTTTGACCTGGGCTATTTTTACATATTTTCACCCAAGGAATCCATTTTTGACTTTGGTTTTTGTAAAATCACTGCCAAATGATAGTTTTGAACTTGGCTTCCCCTAATTAGGGTTTCGAGGGCATTTTGGTCATTTCACTTTCTAGGGCTTTTCTGAAAAAGTGTTCAACACTGACCCCATCTAATTTTCCCTCTTGAACACAATGAAACCATCAATTTCATGAAAATCCAGCTCCTTGTGTCATGCCCTTATTTTAATTTCATTTTTACCAGAGTATTCGCGGAAAACGATATGTGGTTTGGTGGGCAAAACATGAATAACATAAATACACTAATAATATGTGCATGATTATAGAAAATCTCTATAAGGGTTTGTACATGATAGTTACGATTAAGGTAGCCGCACAAGGCTACTAGGGTGTTAAACCTATCCCAGTGAAACGGAGACTTCTTCCGTCTTTGTTCCACCACTGCAACCCTCTCTCATGTAGTTCTCTTTGATTTCTGAGTACCTTATGTATTTACCTGTCTAAATTGTTGGTAGGGTAGGGTGAGATTCGAGAGAATCTTAGTAGGAAATAGATACCATGATGCATGCATGACAGATGCTATGTGCATGACATGTTAGCTTTATCTGGATGCATGCCCCATAATGACATTTCTACATACTCAATGTTTCATGCAACAAACTATGGCCACAATATAAAGAGAAACAGAGCTTCATTATTCAAATATGCTCAATGCAATCAAGTAAAGCAATCACATACATCACTACACAAGCAGAGATATCAAAGACATGCAAATAAGGTAAGTCCCCTACCTCCAATTTTCCTCCTCGATTTGCGTGCTAGGAACTCGGGCTCTCAACTCAGTCCTAAAATTCCAAATGTACCATTTAGACACTTCCATAGTGTTTTTGGGGGTTATATGAGTTTATATTGAAAAATTACTAAATTGCTCCTGGGGACCCGACTCCATTTCCGGACTTTTCCCGAAATTCTAACCTAGGCTATCCTAACATTATTTTGCCCAAGGAATCCATTTCCTGACTTGAAATTATCAAATTCACTACCAAATTATGAAATTGCCCTTGGCAGCCCCACTTTAAGGGTTTCAGGGGCGTTTTGGTAATTATGCTTTTTCGGCCTTTTTCGAAAAAGTGACCACTTGTAAACCCACCTAATTTTCCCTCCTAAACTCAATGGAACCATCAAATCATTGAAAATCCAACTCTAAGGCCCATTTACAACCTTGACCGAAATATATGGGTTTTTAGGGGAAAATCAGGGTTTTGCGATTTCGGCTCCGTAAATGCGTCCTTTCTACTTCTAACCATTTATTGACTATTTAATTAGGTCATAACTACCATTTAGTACCAATTTGGGCAGCATAACCCCTGGGCCAATCCATTTCCAAAAATTAAAACCAATGACAATCCGGCGAAATTTCACCGATTAAATTGTCCACAACGGCCAGAATAGTTAATATATAAAGTTTGGAAGTTACCTCAAGCTCCCAATAGGCTTTCACAAAATGGTTGAAAACCCTAGGTGTTCAACAGAAGATTTTGAGCTTCCAAACCTTAAAGAACATAGAGGAGTAGCTTAGGAGTGGAGTTATATGCGTTAGGAGCTAGATTGTCGGAGAAACCGGCTTACCTTGCGAGTTCTCTTCTCCTTTTCTCTCTAAACCCTCTCAAGCTTTCTCTCTCTATTTCCAGAAAAAAGGACTTCACTTATGGCCTGATGGAGGAAGGAGATGATTTATTTTATCATATATGATATTGTATTTTAATTATGTAATCATTTTCCAAAATTCGGTTTAATTGGAAATTCTGGCAGATTTCTGCCCAATCTTTGAAAAATCATAACTAATTCTAGAAAAATCAAATTGGAGTGATTCCAAAGGCTATAGAACCCTTATTGAGTCTAGTTTCAAGTACAAATATAGAATTTTGCTAGATGGAATCAAACAATTCCCAGAATTTCAATCTTTACATATTGTTTCAGAAATTTCACAGTTTTTCTGTGCTGATTTCAAAAATTCATAACTTTTTGTATATAGCTCTAATTGAGGCATATGACCTATCAAATTAAAGCTTAATATGTATAATTTTACCTTGTAAAATTTCATAATTTTTACTCATCATTTGATGATACAAAATCGCATGACAAGCTCACTACCTCATAGGCGATTTCACCAAAAACATAATTACTTTCTCCAAAATTCACCATTTTACTTTCTTTAATATCCCAAAGATATAAGAATCATTAGGGAATCAATTTAGGCTCCTGCAAAATTGGGGCTTAACAATCCACTTATTTTAGGCTTATTCTCTAAACTCAAATCTCAAAATTCAGGGTATTACATCTTGCCCCATTTCTGCACTTGGCTGAAACTCAAAGTAAGAAAAGGGAAATTGCAAGTTTTGATTTCAAACTTCAAATCCTTGTTCCTTTTTACTTGTAATCACTTGATTAACTACTTAATCACATTCTAAACATGATTAGACTAAATTTTAGCAGCATAATAGCTAGGGTTTGAGCTTCCCAAATTTTACAAATACAACAAATCAACCACAAAACCACCAACAAATCCAACAACAACAACCATAATAACCAAGGATTGAAGATTTTGAAGTTATCTTTGGCTTCTCTTCCTCTTTTCTCTTGGAAGAATCCCTACACCTCCTCAAACCTCAATATTTACTTGCTAAACATACCAAATCATGGAGAAGAGAAGCTTAGAGAAGTGATTTCACAAACTAGAGGCTAAATCACCAAGGAAATCAAGACCTACTGGAGCTTTTTCTTCTCCTTCTCTCTAGAAACCCATGAACTCACTCACTCACTCACTCTCTCTTCTCTTTAGTTTGGTCGGCTGAAATGAATGGGGAAAGATGAAGCAAAGCTTAAAAATATCTCCCTATTTTCCCTTATTTAAGTTAATTACAAAATTCCCAAAATTTTGACTTTTGTGACATCTTTATTCTCGAGGTTATCTACATCAAATTAGTGTCATAATTCCCATTTGATATTGAACCAATTCCCTTCCCCTAATCAGCCCAAGTTCACGCCCAATGGTTCCAAGTAAAAGCAATTGGCCTTCTCCATAATTACAATTTTGTCATAACAAATTTTTCCATTTTCGGAATAATGACAAATTCTAACAGATTTTGTGTTCAAACTTTGAAAAATCATAACTTAACTTGTAGACATCGAATTGAAGTGATTCCAAAGGATATAGAACCCTTATTGAGTCTAGTTTCAAGAAAAAATATAACCTTTAGCCAACTAGAAGCATAAAATTCCTAGAATTTAAGTTTTTGAACGTTGTTCTAAAATATAAACAGTTTTCCCGGGTTATCTTCAAAAATTCATAACTCCTTATGTACAGGTTCAAATAATTCATATGACCCATCAAATTAAATTTTAGGATGTCTACTTTCATCCTGTAAAATTTCACAATTTTTGGTCATCATTAGGTTATCCAAAACCACATGATAAACTCACTACCTCACTGGAAGAAATGAAATAGCATGCACTTGCAACTTCAATAAATTCCATTTTTTATACAAATTTTCCATACTCTTTAATTCACCATTTTATTCCCTTTAATACCTCATATATAAGAAACGTTAGGGAATAGATTCAGGGCAACTGCTAAACCGGGGCTTAGCAGTTCCCTTACTTCAGGCTTATTCTCTAGTTTCCGATCCCAAAATTCGGGGTATTACAATAGGGCTTATAAAGTATAGTGTTCACGCACTTGATTAATTACTCAACAAACAGTGTAACTTTTGGTAGCTTAGTAATATCGATAAAATAATAAAGAACTGATTTTTTTTTTAAAAAAAAAAAGAGCTGAAAACCAAAGATTGCGAGCTAGCTGACTCAATTTTCTAAAACACAGAAAGAATAACCCAGATGCTTCCTTTTGAGTTTTTCTTGAATTATAAGGGATTGTGTATTATTTTAATTTGCATTTCAAAACACTTGTGTAGGCCTTTAAAATAAAAGAGATGTTGATAAAATTAAAATAAATTAATTAAACAATGTTGTAGGAATTCATGGCTTGATTATCTTTTTGACTTTAATTCCTTAATTTTCCTAAAATAAAAACAGCCAAAAATACTTTCGCGCAAATTAGTTTAATCTAGGGAAAATAAAAATTTGACAATTTTATCATTTTTAGCATTTATTTTATCCAACACCTTTTAATTCAAAATATCATAATACTTACATTTAACACAATAATAGTAATAAAATCACATAAATAGATATAAAAATATATAATAAAATAGGGACATATTACCTATTTACCTAATTTGATTTGATTAATGACGTTAGTTAAATTAGTGAATGTATTTTTTTAAAATACGCTAGTCATTTTTCTTAATTCCTTTCATCTCTCTTACTTGATTATGGTTGAGGGAACATGAAATCAATAGAGTTAAATTATAAAATATTTGAGTAGCATCATGTTTTATTATTTTTATGTTATTTTGATGTTATTTTTATTATTTTAAGACTCTTATTAGGAATAGTAGTAGTAGTAGTTGTTTCCTATATAAGTAGACTATGACTTTTGGTATACCATACTTAATTGTTTATTAAGCTCAAGGAAGGAGATGGATATTCCCCTTAATTTTTTTTATTAAACTATTAATACTAATTATCTAAAACTACCTCTTATTTTTATTTTAAAATATAATATCTATAAAGAAATCCCCAAATCATGTACCAAATTGATATCTTATCTAAATTTCTAATGAATCCCTTTAATTTAGCATTGATAACTCCCATAATATATCTCAATATCTATATCATCAAATTTATTTTATTTTTTT